>CAXKVX010000571.1:0-414778 GCA_964058865.1 Eleocharis quinqueflora
CACACAATATAAGCAAACTATAAAAATGGAAAAAATAGAACGATTAAAATTAATTAACAAAAAGTTACAAATTTAATTAACCACCCAATTTGTTGGGTCATAACATAAAAATATTAAAAAAATTATAATCAACTTAGCCCCTTGCATTTGTGGTCAGGATATAATAATAACTAATTTAATACAATTTGTAGAAGAAAATATATTAGCAGGAGCTTTCAGTTAAGTAGAGAGGATAAACTGGGATCGTCTTTCTTCTACAACTACGACTCTATATGTCTCTCATCATTCATACAAGATACATAACATATCATCAGCAATTGACAAAGTATCTATGGAGCTATTAATATAGTGCCATTCTTCGTTGCCTAGAAGCAAAGGTCAAGTAAACAGAGTACTACAGAAATAGCCTGGATTAAACGGTAAACACTTTCGATTCTCCAAATTTGGATCGACCTCCATTATTTAAATGGTAATGCAAATGGAAGCAGATTCTCTGTCGTGCAACAGAAACGAACGTCAAAGATTCTCTACTCTGTAGGCTATGAACGGTTCAAATTTGATTCAGGGAGTCTGATATTATAATGTTTAGCTTGCAGGAATTTCGATGCAAATCAAAGACTGAAATTTACTGCGCAACACGCATAGTATTTGTGCTGCGCGGTATAAGATCTCATTCCAATGCAAATGGGGTTGTCATAATACAGTACCCCACTTTGTACACAGTATGCCATTCTTCTTTCTATAAAATATCCATAAACAAAAGATCAACATGATGATGTGGGCATTGGGGTCCCTCCTGATGTCAGATAGATCATAATCAGCACAATTCTTATCTGCGTAAGAAAATTAGAGGTACTAGTTATTTTTAATACTCCATGTTTTTTGCATGACTTTTACAGTCCAGTCAATATTTACTTGTAAGATAAGAAGGAAGCTCATCCCATTTGCTAACTGGATCTTTGGATTCTCTGTTGGATGGAGTGTGGGACCAGTGAATGATGCTATATTGCTATGGTGTATATAAACGAGCGCTGCTAAATTGAGCACAATTTTTTATATTTCGAGAGCAGTCATGTTTACTGTAGCACTCAAAATTGCACTGGCTGCTCTCGAAATATCAAAAGTTACGCTCAATTTGTCGTTGCTCATAATTTAAAGGGGATAAATGTAAATTTGTGAGAAGTTTGGGTAATTTCACTAATCTTAGAAGAAACTTTTGTACGCCTAATCTATTTTGCTTTATTTTTTTTTCGTACACTCTCTATTTACCAATATTAAATATACTAATTTCTAAATTAACAAAGAGAATATAGACTATACTAATTTCTAAAATTAACAAAGAGAATATAGAATTATAGACTGAAGCCAATATTTTTTTATACATCATGTGTTCATACTTCTTAACTTAACTGTCATAATCTAGTACATATCACATTTGTTAACCGAAAATGTCAAACCAAAATCAATTTCATATTAGCCTTGGTTAATTAAATAGCTTAAATCAATTTTAATATATTTTTAACTAAGAATTGATGTAACCGATATTTTTTATATTTAATAATTAGGGTTGTCTAAGTTTTTTCGTCAAGAAAAGAAACTAACTTTTAAAAATTGAGAAAATTATGTAAAAATAAAATTTGCATTTGACAAACTACGCACGTGAACAAAATTTTGTTCAAAAGTCTATATTTTATAATTTAGTGAAATATAATAAAATGACGAACTCATTTAATTACTTAAATATTATCCCCTTTCTATATATTTCTTAAAAATATTATCCTCAAGGTATATCAAGCATAATACTTTTTAATGATGAGAGGGATACATGACATTTGACTATATGAGTATATATTAGATGTAGAGATTTCAAAAAATTCGCGCGGGTCCAATCCAGTTTAGGAAATTCGAGGTCGCGATCTAACTCCTTCTGGTTCGGGGTCAAACCTGCAGATCCGTCGAAAAAGAAGTCTAAGACGGATAGCAATCTTACACAAACCCGACTCAAACCCGGTCTAGAATTGGACCGGCGCGACCCAACCCGACAAATCGTGGAAAAACCCCTGCAAAACCCGAGCAAACCCGCCCAAACTCGCGCAAATTTGTTGAAACCCACGCAAACACGTTCAAACTCGTGCAAAATTCACTAATCTGGGCGTGCAAAATTCACTAATCCGGACAAACTCGTGCAAATTTGCCGAAACCCACGCAAACCCGGCCCAGATTGGGTTGGTGGACCGTCCTCAAATAAATGGACTCGTCCAAATCCAGCCCGCCCAACCAGTGGACCCGGGCGGGTTTGGACCAGCCCAACCCGAATCGGCCCATTACCAAATCACTAATTAGATGACGTGACATGCTTAAAATTAAGTCTTAAAATCCAACTACTAATTTTTATGAAGTATAAAGTTTAATTAGTCAAGATTTCTTTGATTAGTGTAATCTCTCTCAATGATCTAGTAATTTAGTAATAACAAGCTAGGATGACTTCTAAGAAGTCATGAGTTCAAGCTTTCGTGAACATAAATGTGAGAATCGTTAAGAGATATTTTAATAATAGATGACAGAGCTTTGAGTACCTCTTGTGTAAAAAAATTGTAATATCTCTCATTCTCAACTGCTAACACATTCAACTCAGATCTTATCTTTTTATTTAGGTTGCATTTGGATAGAGTGGACTAGTAGAATTAGAAAGGCTAACTCATAGTTTGCAACTAGCATGTACATTTATATCTGAAAGACTAGCTTAGCGAATTAAGAATTATAGGAAAGAAGATATTATCAATTAATAAATAAACAATTTTAGTTGATAAAGGGATAAAAACATTTATGTTGCACATGTGCTGATATGCATGATGAAGATGCTCTAAGCAAGATGAGTGTAAATGGATTGTAGTGTTCTCTTGAAATTGAAGTGCGTTTGGTTCATTCTTTGAGCTTTCATTGATTACTGCTCCTTGGAAAATATATAGGTTTCCAACTTCATCTCACTATTATTTTGAAATAAGTGGAGAGCGTCCACCACTTTATTTTATTAATAAAATAAAGTATACAAACAAAATGTCTAAAATGTATAAGATCAATCAATTCATTTTGTCCTATACTCCTATACTCCTATCGAATTTCCTATCTAAAATTCACTACATAGCAACTATCAGCAGCCTATAAAACAAGCTATATCAGATCAGCCTGTCAAGCTTTTGCTGATCAGCCCCTAACAAAACAAGTAATAAAACTAAAGACACATGGATAGTTCTATGTATCATATAATAAATCTGACATTCATGGCATCTCTACCTTCATAATCTCCCAAGCTCCGATCTGATTGATTGACTTCCATAAACCAAGGCCACATCTCCTACTTGCCAACTGTCATTTGCCCACATCTCCGCAATAATATTCTGGTTATCCACATATCTCGTATTTTTTCAGCAAAGCATCTTGTTTCTTTACTAACTGTCATTGTTATTGCTCAGCCAACCATCGCACCCAAACTCGAGCGGAACCCATCCCAAGATCACACAAGTTATATCTCTATTGCACAATCCCCTGATCGCCTTCGTCGAAGCTCGGCCCGACTTCGCACACGCCAACGAACAAATCACCAAACACACTCATTCCTCCCAGCAAACACGAGCAATCTCGATTACCTTTGTCACATCTCCCAGCTTACTGCACAACACCATATCAATCACCTCTAACTGATCAATACTTTGGATCAATCAATACTGAATTTGCACCTATACCATATGATCATGCACCTCTTGCAATCGCCTCCATATCCGTATGTGCAGAGAAACCAACATGCCTCCATACATATATCAATCGCCTCCATACATATATCAATCGCCTCCATACCTCTATCAATCACCTTCATACCAGTATTTGTAGAGAAACTAGCATCCAGAAAAATTAGTATCTCACCTCTGTCGCATTTCTTTGTTCAATGCACAACACCATAACACTCACCTTTCATCAGATCTGCGCCTTTACTAGATGATCGCGCACCTCTATATATTGCTTTAGATCAATCGTCAATCGCCTCAGATCATTCGCCTCAATCAATCACCTCAGGTCGATCACCTCTATCAAACAAACGCCCCAGATCACCTCAAATCGCGTACGTCTATATTCGGATTCAATCACGCACTTCTGCATCCAAAACCAGAAGAGAATGAGGGGGAGAAGAGAAAAGTGAAGAGAGGAGGAAAGAGAAGAAGAGAGAAGGAGAGGTAGAAATGAGGAGGTGGAGGCGTTGGAAGGCCGGAGGCGACCTCTCCCGCCAAGGATTTCTCTCTTCGCCTCTTTTTCTTCTCTTTTGCCTTCAAAAGTCTTATTTATTCAACTTCATCTCACTATCAAATATGAAATATGAAACCTCCTAAAATTGTACAATAATCAAATGATTTTTAAAACTAATGGAAATTCGCTGTCAAAAGTATTAGGATAAGTAGTGATCTAACAAGAATAAGTTAGAATTAGTTAGTAAAGTTGTCAGTTAGTTATTAGCATACAATATTACTAGTTATTAGTGTCTAGGTTCAATATATTTGGTTACAATAAAGAATATATAATGGCCTATATAAATCTTTTATTAGAATCAATCTAATACAATTATATTTTCCCCAAATTACTCTTTCACTCTATTATGGTATCAAAGCTTTAGTGCTGGAATTAGACTAGTGCCTATTCAAGAAATCATGTTCATATTCCCACTTTATTCTAGTCTATATTAGAATAAACCTCTCTATTCTATCATATTTCTCTTTATTCCAAAAATTATTCTTTATTCTCCTTTATTCCACTTTACGAATGTTGACACTCTTTCCCCTTTGACACTCTCTCTCTTCTCTCCCTCACTCGACTTCTCTTTCCCTGTCTCTGTTAAACAAGGAAATAAACCAACACCCTAAATCATGTCTTCTACTAGCATTCTTAGGCCATCGCCATGGCCTCCCGTCAGATCCTCTCTTCCCTCCTTCGTCGCTCCTCCTACACCTTATCAGCTCGTCACTCTGCTCCCTTGATCCTCCCTTACCTCGATAGTATCAACTCCACAAACCACCACCTCGACTTGATTAATCCACCGAGCACCTCGAGATCCAACAAGCGACCTCCTAATAAACCAAGATCCGATCGAAGAACTACTAATGGAAGCTACGTCTCCAATGCATCGCCAGATGCAACCTTTCCTTCTTCGCCTCCGACGAAGGACTCCGACCCGACCACTAGCCATGAAACCTCCCAATTTTTCGACAAGGTCGCTAACATCTGCGACAAACTCAAGAAGAAGCCACATATAGGAGAAGTACGGTTTGGTGGGGCTGCATTTATTGGTTTCTAGGGTTTTGATTGTTGTAGTGGTAGGGGCTGGGGTTCTGCTTGTGGTTGCAGTTGTGGCTTATGTTGCAGTTGTGGTTGTTGTTCCTGTTACTGATGTTGTTGTGGTTACTCTTGCGATGGGGGCGATTTTGGCAATGGTATTTGAGAAAGCTTATCAATGTTGCCAACCTTCTTTCTGTCTTCATCTCCTGTTATGACAGGAACCAGAACCAAAATGGGGCCATGTACTGGAATAAGATTCTTTAGCGCAATTGTGGTCCTGATAGGCGATGCCTCAGGTTATTCAGCCTGACAAAGCATTTCAAACTCTTTCTCAGTCCACTAGTCCTCATAAGAACGAACCTCACGAGCATATTTGCCTCTGCCATATTGTTTTGTGTCAAGACCACCAAGATAAACTATTTAACTTTTTTGAACTAGAGATTTGTTGTGGTGCTACCGGTTTGGATGGTGTTTCATAAATCCTCATAGCTTTGCAAAATGCCTCTGAGTGCAAAGTTACGTTATAGGTGTTATCAATATAACAGACCCTCACGAGTCTTTGATATGTTGATGATGATCCACTTGTTGGAGAGAGAATTTTCTATTCCTTGGCCAAAACAACCATTGCAAAGAACTAAAAAAGAGCCTTTCAATTTTCTTTTCATTTTTTGTTTCAAGAAGACTCCAACAAACTTTTATGAACACATTTTGGCAACGAGTCTTGTAAATAGTGATTATAAGTATTAATAAAAGGTGAAGTCCGTATATGGACCCACATTAGAGGTGATGAGCAAATGCACCAAAGAAAAAAGCTCCTCTATGGATCCAAATGTGAGGTGATGATGGTGGCGAAGAACTCGGGCCGAAACTCATGAAGGATCTAAGATGAAACTCATATATGAATCCAAATTTTAGGTGATGAGTCGAAACACTAAAGAAGAAAGTCCATTTATGGACTCAAATGTGAGGTGACGGTCGTACTAAAGAACCTATGGTGAAGCCCTTTATGGACTCTCATACGAGGTGATGAGCTGAAGCACTAAAGAAGAAAGCCCCTCTATGGACCCAATGAGAGGTGACAAGTGCTGAAGATCATGATTAGTGAATCTAATATCAAGTGCTATCAAGACAATTTCAGGGCATGCTCAACACGCGTAACACACGATGAGCTTGAGGGGGGTGTATTAGGATAGTTGTTAGTGATATAACAAGAATCAATTAGAATTAGTTAATAAGGTTGTTAGTTATTTACTAGTATATAATGTTACTAGTTATATGTGTCGTCTAGGTTGAATGTATTCGATTACAATAAGAATTATATATATGTCTATGTAAATCTTTGATTAGAATTAATTTAATACAATTATATTTTCCTCTATCAAAAAGCACAATCTAACACCTCCTATTGATTGCTCTTGCAGTCTTGCTTCCCTCTCTCGTGTTAGCTTGCTTTATTTTCATGGTCGAACCTATTATAATATGCAAGAGAGAACGAATTAGTTTCAATTTGTCAAACTATGAAGTGTACAAATTAAGGAATCTAATTCGTTGCGATACATCATTTAATATCATTGGAAGAATGATGTTGAATGAGGGAGGAACTGTTAAAGATTGAATCACCTGCTATTAAATATGGGAATTTTATATCAAACTTTAGTCAAGACTCGTTTTTAATTCTCCCTTTTTATATCAGGTATGCGGGACATCTGCTATCAATTCTCACTTTTTATAGCGGGTCCTGTAGCAGACTCGCTATTAGTTCTTACTTTTTATACCGGGTGTATTCTAGCACCCGCTATAAAAAGTTTTGAAAATTAAAAAAATCGTAGTTGTGTCAGTGACAACTTCTAGAATTTATTGCAGATAGACTAATTTGACAGGTGTTTTTTTTTTGCAGAAATGTCCGTTCGTAATATATAATTTAAAGAAAATTTTACTATTTGCAAATATGTCGTTATGTTGCTATAATTTACTTATTCTTTCTATATTAGCTGTAATATGTAATTTTAAAGCACTTATTGGTGTATTTTTTGCAAATATGCTTTTCTGTAAATGAGAGGCCTTATTAACATCCTAATTTTATTTTTACAGTTAAATAATTAAACGAGTTGTGAAAAAAATAGACGAATGAAGACAAACAACTTAAATCTCATATGTTTATCATTCACAATGAAAATAGGTATAAATAATTGCATAAAGAATATTTAAATGTAAGCTTGAAAGAGCACAATAATATTTGAAGAAGTAAATTAAAACGAGAGAAAAATTATTTGGGAAGAAAGAAGAATGAGGGAGATAATGACTTTTATAGAGAACTAAAATGGTGTTGGATGAAAAAAGGTTGGCTTAATCCGTGAGACTCAGTGATTGTTTTGGAGCATTGAATTGAGAAGAATGAATGGATGAATTGCGAAGAAAATAGTGATCCGTGGGTAACTTTTATATGTTCATAATCTTTTATAACGGATGGTTAAACACATCCGATAAAAAAACATTTTATAGCGGGTCCTAGGACCAGTCCGCTATAAAAGTCTTTTATATCGGATCTCAGGAGCCGTCCGCTATTAAAAGTATACATTTTATACCGGACCTAGTCGGACACCCGCTATAAAAAGACTGCTTTACATGCATTTTTTATATCTCATTTCCTTAAAAGCCGGTATTAAAGGTGTAAAGTTAATATCGAAATTGACACTGACTTTTTTAATAGCACGTCTTTGGTAAAACATATATGAAATTGAGATATTAGATGCCATTTATGTAGTAGTGATACATCGAAAATCTGTTTGTCAATTTTAATATATATTATTAGTATCAAAGTGTCGGTAAAAATAATGAAATAGTAGTTCTTAATAAATAAACAAATTAAAAATTTATGTCCTTTTCATTATTATTTTTTTCTGTTGCAACTCTTCTGATCAGCAATAATGGGACAATGACAGATTGTGACGTCAAACCTTTTTGCTAGAACAAAATTATTGGTTGTAATTGCAGCGTGAAGTTTGGTGTTTGCCTCTGCTAACAGTGTATATGTGAAATTGTGCATTAAGATCTCTAACAAGACAATCCAAACTTCCTACATGATAATTGTAGAAAATTTTCCTGTACTCTGGGAGCTGGAACAGCTTTTAGCATTAAATGGGAACACAAAAAAGATAGAGATAATATATCAGAAATATAATATAATTGCGAGTAATTATAATATTTTCGTTCTTTCGTTTTATTATGCATCCTTTACAAGAAGACTAAAAAATTTCTTTCTTTCAATCCAGTATAGATCCAACCTCGTCTCGGCTTTTCCGTCTTATTCCGTATTATCATCTCCCATTTCTTTTTTCTCTTCCAAATATGTCAAGCCAGTGTTTCTCTTTTCTCTCTCACTTCTACTTTATCTCTTACTTTTTTCGTTTCTCTCAAATCTGTCAAGTAGATTTTATAACAAGTCTCTAATTCGTACATGCAAGTTTTTATATAAGAACAAATAAAAATTTATATTATAACAAGCAAGTTATAAAAAATAAGTTTCTGTATTGAAACATGCAATATGCAAGTTTTTATATTAGAACAATCAAATTTTTATATCATGACAAACATATCTCTATATTAGACCATACAAGTTTTTATATTTAGAACAATTAAATGTCTATATTAGAACCTACAAATCTTTATATTAGAGCAAAAAGATCTATATATTATAACAAACAAGTTTTTTAAATTAAAACATGCAAGTTTCTATGTTAGAAACTCCAAGTCTTAGTATTGTAACATGCAAGTTTCTATATTAAAACCTACAAGTCTTTATATTAGAACTTGCAAGTATTTATAAATATTTATGAAACATGTAAGTCTCAAATATTTAAAACCTACAAGTATCAATATTAAAAAAATATTAATATAAAAATTTTAATCTTAAATATAAAAACTTGCAAGAAAATGAAGCGCTCGTGAAATGTAGCAAACAATTATTAGCAAGGGAGCGGAGTGAAGCGTTAATTTTTTTTTTCTGCAGCGAAAGACAGTTATGGAAGTACCGTTACTCCGTTAGTAACCTATAATTATATGTACAATTAAAATATTAAATACGTGGCCATCAACGTGACTATTGAAATTGATGTACTAGTCCCTTCACATTTAATTTGGAATGCTCTGCATTTCTGTGATATTTTATCTAGATTGCATGGGTGCATGTATCGTATCAGATAAAGTGCATGCGGTGCGATGATTTCATTTAAAAAAAACTAAAATACAACATAATTTATATAAAATAATAAAAATCATATTATTATTAAAATATTTGAATAAAATAATTCAACGAAAATAACATTTCAATAATAAAACAGTTTTATAATAAATAATATAAATTATAAGAGAACACATATAAAATTAAAACATTATAGCCGTATCCTTATCGCATTCCAGTCGTATCTTGTCGTGTCTCAGTCGTATTCCAACAGTATCTCAGTTGTATTCTGTCATATCTGATCAATCAACGATATTAAAATAATATGATACGCCACCTAAAGTATTGTGTGCGTATCACACACGTATCGCATGCGTATCCGTATCGGATACGTATCCGATACGAAATGCGGCGGGATTCGAGAGTATCCGAGCATCCTAGCATTTTATACATAGATGTTCAAGTTTGGAGAATTTTCAAAGATCGTCCCTCGCTCAGTAACATTTTGAAATTATGCGAAATAGTACTTTAAAATTCAAATATCGTGCTTGTATGGACCGGATCTAAATCACCTACGATATAAAAGATAATTGGAGGACTCTTCAATTCGATTGGGGTCGGATATGAATTACAGGGAAGTTTTGTAAATATAGAGAACTGTTAGATTAAATGTGAACGGTTAGATTTAAAGGATCCTCTAATTCCTCTTTTTTTTCAATATGCTGGCAGCAGCTGCCATAGTATCGATTCCATCCTCTTGAACATGTTAATTCCAATTACAGCACTCACTGATCTCCAAACCTGGGCTGGTGTTGGGCAATCGAAGAAAAGATGCATGGTTGTTTCATTGGTGCAATTCTGACACATAATACACCGCCCCCCCCCCCCCCCCCCCCCCCCTGTGTAATTCATATTTCTAGTTGCCATGACCTCCTGCGCGAGAAGTCTATTGTTCAGCCAAAAAAACAAAGAACAGACACATTGAAGGCGTTGTTTTTGCTTTCCAGACATGAGATATGCTGGATCTGTATTTGCCACCCTGTCCCTGTGCCAGCACGTCATAAACCGACTTAACTGAGAAAATTCCTGCAGTAGATCTTATCCACCGGATCTTGTCAGGTCCAGGATGGTGATTAATCTGGAGAAGCGTATGCATTGTTGTGTGGAGCTCAGAAGTGAGAGGGCGGTGCATGCAGAAAGTGCGAACCCATGTAGAGTGCATCCCGCAGGGAAATGTGTTTACATTGAGGAGCTTTCTGATTAGAGTCGAGGAGTGCCGAATGAGGAGCTCCCAGTGCAGCGTGTCGAAAGCCTTCTTGAAGTCAATCTTGAATCGCACTGCCGGCTGCTTCGCACGATGAACATGGTGCAGTACTTCTCTCATGGAAAGAAAGTTCTCAGTTATGAATCTGCCCGTGCACAAAGGCTGTCTGGTGGTGAGATATCAGAATAGGCAAAAAAGGCCTCAACCTATTAGCAATCACCTTAGAGATGAGTTTAGGCAAGGATCCTCTAATTCAAATGAGATCTATCTCCTGTGATTAGAGTTGTGCTAAAATCCGGGAGGGTCGATTCGTGCCCGGACCGCGCCCGATCCGACCCATGGTTAAGACCCGACTCGTGGAAAACGGATCCGTGGATCTAGAGCGGGTCGGGTAGTCCAAAAATCCCGAAATCCGTCTGAACCCGTGCCCGACCCGTGGACTCGTGATAAGATCCGTGACAGATTCTTTTCACTTTATGTCATTTCAAAATAAAAAAATTCAAAAAAATTTGAAAAAATAAAAAAAATCTGCAGAAAAATTAATTTAAAAAATTCAAATATTTTACTAAATAGTTCATACAATTATTTCATAATTTTTATACATTTTTTCGGATTTTTTTTGAATTTGTACCATTTTTCTCCAACTTTTTACCCGCCTTGGCCTGTGCCCACCCGATCCGCCCGAGTTTATCACGAATCGGGTTGATCCTTTCCACTGCGAACCCGTGCTTACTTGACCTGTGATACACGTGGACCCGTGGTACACGTGGAACTGTGGATCCGTAAATCTGCCCGAATTGAATCCACAGATACCCGACCCGATCCGTATGTAGAACCCTACCTGTGATTCAAGCTAGATAGTTTAGTGCGGGAAAAAAATACTAATTTTTTTGTTTATATTATGAGGCCATGATAAAAGACGATCGTTAGCGAGAAAGTATCATTATTAGTATTAAAATATATTATATAGCAACAATAATATTGTTTGACAAGGATTATAATCAATCAAATGGCTATTATAAAATGAAATAAAATCTTCGATATCTTTCAAATTCAGATACGTTTATCATACTCAATAGAATTTCCAAATTGAATGATATCTACCAAATAGCTGGAAAACTAAATTCAACTTTTGGGAACGCATAAATTCATTAAAAAATTGTAGGTTTGAAATATTTCTTCATTGTAGGAATTCTTATCCTGGATGCTGACATATCAAGGAAAAACAAAATCAATGAAAAAAGCTTGAAAAGCAACATTTTTGGATAAGCTTGGTGTACCCCGATTGCAGGGGCAATGTCAATTTCCAAGTTCCATGTGATTTCTGTTTTTCTGAGTTATCAATTTCTCAGAACAATCTCATTTGTTTCTTTCTAACTGTTATTACCTTACAAAAGAATAAACTGTTCGTTTTCAGGAATCTATTTTCCAATTCACTAGAATTTGCAAAAGAATAAAAAAAACTCATAATAATATTTTTTTGACGAACCTTGAAAGAAAATTAAAATACCATGAATAGAGAACACAAATTAAAAGGGAATTACTAACAACCCCTACACACTCCCCTTACATGCCCCCACTAGAAGACAAAACAATTAATTCTTTGCTCTATTTGTTTCAGTTTTTCTCTGCTATATCCGCTCTGTCTGCTTTCCTGCATGTCTCTGTATTTATTTTGTGCAAGTCTTTATATTAGAAAATTTTGCAGTAATTTTGCAGCAAATTTAAATATAAAGACTTGCAGATAATAATATATAGACTTTATTGTTCTAATATAAAGATTTGCAACAATTATACTAAAAGCCTTTATATTAGAAATTTTGCAGCAGTTGTTGCGAATTTAATATAAAGACTTCAAATTTAAATATAAAGACATGCAGAGAAGCAGACATAGAGAACATAGCAGACACAACAAAGCAGAATGAAGCGAGCATAATAGAACATTAATTATTTTTGTCATGTAGTAGTGATGGACTTATAAGGAGAGACATTTAAGATGAGGTGGTATAATTACTCAAATTAAAATACCATGGATATAAGAACATTCTTTTAAGTTCTATGACATATTTAAACAAGAGTAAATATATTGTCTCCCCATTAACCACTCTCCTTATATTCCCCTACTAGAAGACACAATCAGTTAATGCTCTCATTTGTCTGCTCTGTCCGCTTCCCTGCATGTTTTTATATTGAGGTCTAAAGTCTTTATATTTAAACTCGCAACAAAACTGCTGCAAAATTATTGCAAAAATTGCAAGTCTTTATATTAGAACAATGAAGTATGTATAATGTTATTTGCAAGTCTTTATATTTAAATTTACTCAAAAATTAATGTAAAATTTCTAATATAAAGACTTACAACAAAATAATAAAAACTTGCACTAATATGAAAATTTGTGTCCTAAATATAAAAACATGCAAATAAGAGAACAACGCGGACAAAGAAAAACGAAACTTAAGAGAACATAACGGAACATTAATTATTTTTGTCTCGTGATGAGAAACATATAAATGCCATGTTTGATTGTGGAGTAACTTTAATCCGGATTAAATTACTTACTTCAAGTTAAGATGGAGTAAGTTAATCATGTTTGGTGGATTAAGTTAATCCACCTAAAGATGTGGAGTAACTTACTTCGGATTAATTTAAATTTTACTTCAACTTACTCCATCAATTTTACTTCATATTTGATGAATTAAGTGTGAAATAAGAAAGTTAATACAACTTTTACTCCACATTCAAACATAGCAAAAAAGACGAGTAAAGATGTTGTTAGTAAGTCCCTTTAAACAATTGAAGATAAATAAATAAAAACCCGAGTATCACATCAGACAGTCAAATTTGACTGGTTCGTGTAATAAAAGGAAGTTTTGACTGCAGGTTATAATTCAAAATTTTCAACACTGGCCTTCAACATAATTGTAACTATTTTGACAAGTATGTCTGACTGTAACTTTTATTTCTCTGTATAGTTGACTACTAACAAGACCAACCTTTGACTGTTTGGTGTTTGCAACTCTCATTTCAACCGCAAAGTTGGTCTATAGTATAGGGGAGCTGTTCTTGTAATGTGCAGTATCGATTGAAGGTTTAGATTTTTTGTGCCGTAAGTTACGAGCAATTCAGATTTAATTCAAAAAGTTTGATATTATAAAATTTAACTTGATTTTCGATAAAAATCAAACACTGAAATTTTGCTGCACAGTAATTTTTCTGCGCGGGATATAAAATCTCGTTCCTATAGTATAGACTAACCTTTGACTGTTTGTCACCGAACAAATTTTATATCCGATAATCATTAAGCCGAAGAAAATAGTCACTTCATACATTAGTTTTCGAGAGAGATGATGCAAAATAATTACCTTAACTACGGGCTTTCACTAAAAAAAAAATAATTACCTTAACAATTTTGATAATAATTATTTAAATAATTAAAAAAATTATATAAAAAAGTTAAATAGGATAATATTTCTAGTGTACATCATACTTTTTATATACATCTAACTTTTTTGATATAAATATAATTTCAACTAGCAACTAAAATTGTAGATGACTTCTTAATATTTGAATAAGATATGTATCAAATTTCAGCCGATTAAAAAAAATAGACTCCCATCAAACTGTTTAAAATTTTTAACCGTGAATTAGTCGAATGACCAATTCATTTTAAATTGACTTAATACACATTCTATCTAAATAATTTTAACCATAACTAGGATTTTATTCTTTTCAATTTAAATATATTTTTTTAAATAGTACTTGATACATTCTAAGTTCTAACTTGTGTATTATATATCCAGTTTCAGAAATTCCTTATATGTGTGATGTATGCTCAGTACTTGTGAAAAGTCCTATGCCTATTCAGAATTTGTACTCCTATGCTGTCAATCTCGGCCTTTTACATAGAGTTGATGATGAACAATTAATTATGAAATGTAAGTAAGCCAATAACGTGACTTAATGAGCTGTCAAATGTAGATAAGTCGACTATATGATAGCTGACCAGTACATGCATGACATAAGCGTCTGTTTAGATAAAAATAACCTTGTTATACGACTCTAGACACAGAGATTGTATTTGAGCAGGAAATGTCGACGAAAATCATGGCTGGAGACTAGTCGATCAAGCTAATCAGGTGGGTGCTGTTCGGCATGGAAGAATTAAGCGTGCTTTAGCTTCCTTTAGTCTTCTTTAACTTCCTTAGTCGCTTAATACTTTCAAACATCAATTTCTTAGCAAGAATTAAGAACCCCTCCTTTAGTCTCCTTTTGCCCGAATCTTAATCTCCTGTCCAGACCTTAAGGCAGGAGTACCCCTGGATTAAACTTCCTTAGCGATTAAGACAACCGAACACAAGTTCCTGAGCGCGGATTAAGATTTAATCCTTTTGTTGCCGAACACAAGTTCCTTAGCGATTAAGGCAACCGAACACGAGTTCCTGAGCGTGGATTAAGATTTAATCCTACTTTTTCTGATAAAAATATGACCTAATTTGAAGTAGGTTATGTCAAATAGTAGGTTTGGTACAATGGTCTAGCCGTCTAGGCTGTGCTTCTGAGTTTTGATAGAAAGGAACGGGATGGAATGAAAATGAGTGTGAGGTGGAGGTTATAATTTTGACAAAAATAAATAGAAGAATTCTCTTTCATTCTCATCATTTACTAATTACTATTTATCTATCTAGTAAAATTACACTTAAGTGAAAAGAGTCTCCTCCCTTCATCTACTTTCTCCTCCCACTCATTTCCTTTCATCGAACACAGCCTTAGTATCATAATAGTTTTGAATATTTCGTAAATGTTCGACTATTTGAAAATATCTGCAATTTTCAATGTCATGAGTTGATATTAAAAATTATTGAACGTCAATTATTGGAAATTTTATGTAAGTAGCTAGAATACTCACTCGATGCAGCGGATAACCCTATATAACGTGCATTGCTATGGGTGACATTTGTTTTGGAAAAAAACACTGTAAATTTATATAATTTAATCTAAATGAAAGATCTTATAACGCAATAATTTGACAGTATAGAAGAATACTATAGTCCGAGACCTGTATTTAACAAATTATTTTTTCACATGTTTTTGTCGTTGACAAGAGGAAAATAATATTAAACATTGTGCATATCACCCTCTTACATTTTTCTTGCATATTTTTCCTCATTGTTCTTTTATACATACATTTTACCGTGGAACTACGTTATTTCATTGACTAATTAAACGAATACCCATTAATATATGAGATATTAGTATGGCTAGAAATTCTGAATTTTGAATAGTAATTGATAATACTCAGTGGGCAGATACAGTATTTTGATCAGAATAGAACACTCTTACATACAAATAAATAAAAAATAAATTAATACATGAAATATTTTGGAATTTGAAACAAGAGTTTGCGAAATGCACTTCAATATTCTGATTTCTGTGACCAAGACATCAAGTTATCAAATACTAAACCTGCATCATAATTTTACAATTTAAATAAACCTAATTGGAAAAAATTGAGGAGATCGCTACGGCAAAAAATGCCAAAATATTATTCTGGTATGATTTCAGTGAGAGATGAAGAGAGTCAGAGAGATTCAGCAATTTGAATTTAAATAAACTTAATTTTACCAAATTGAAAAAAACAATACCAATTGAGAGAAGAGATTGAACAGACAAACGGAGAGGAGAGCGTGAGGCGAGAGGGTAGTGGGCACAACACATGTCGGCGAGGGCTGGTTGATATGGGGACGAGGCGAGTGGTGGCTAGAGTTCGAACAGCACAAAACACAAAAGCTAGCGGAGCAATTTTTTAGAAGTCGAGTGGATTTTTTTAGTTAACAAGCGGAGCTAACTCAGCGGAGCGGGTGTTTTTTTTTCTGTTTTCGAGCGAAGCAAATCGAAGAAAGAAAGAGAGAGAGAGAGAGTCACGAGAGAATATCAGCAAAGAAGATTGGCCGAAAATTTTAATTAATCAGGCTGCTGAAAGATTCTTCTGCAGAAATTCAAAATTCAAGATATGACACTTGTTGAGACACTAGATTCGTCCCTCATAATAATGAGAAAGGTGAATATTGAATCTCATGCTTTTGTTTTCTCTCCCTCTGACTTGCATACTTGAAACCAGAAAAGGGTGTCTCTGTAGCTATTTAGCGAAAAACATGAAATGGATTACTTCAGAGTCGTCTTTCCTCGCCTAGTCGCCTTGTTGATATGAGCCACATCACATCCCCTGATAAATAGAAAATTTTTGAACTTAAAACACAAACTATGAGAACTCTGAAATTAATAAAACCTAGTTAGGTATGGGTGGAGCTACACATAGGTAAGCCCACGCAAGTTTCTGGGCTAAGGTTGAGAAAGTTGCGGTCTTTTCTTGAATTGTGTTTAGACTTTCTTTTGAAATTTGAGTTGGTGCCTAGGCTTCTTCGTAGAATTTCACTTAAGTGTATGCGAGGCAGTGAGATTTTTATATTTTTACACCGAAATTGTACACTCAAAGACTATTGATTTTAATTGGTTAGATCTGTTGGAAAGACCACGCTGAGTTGTATTAAATAATTATGACAACAGATAATCATAATAAAGCCTTTTATTATTTTATTATTTTATTAATGTGCAGTGTCTAGGCTTAAAATTAGCTTAGATTCGCCCCTGTAGTTAGGTGCCTTTTATTGAACCCTTAATAAAACCCAGCATAATGTGCTGTTTGACTTGACATTGAATGTTTTTAGAACAAAGAACAATGTCACAGATACAAGCCTGTTAGGGCTAAAAAAACAAACAGCATGCAGCGCAGCAGCAGTGCAATAATAAAGGAAAAAAATACACACGAGTTAATATCCACAAAGACCCTCATAAAAATCAATCAACAGCAGCACGTCATAAAACCAATGCTTAGAATGCTTAGAAAATACCCAAAATCCTTAGAAAAATCAAATTTGCAAAAAAGGGACCTCATAAAATCAGAGGATTTAGTTCCAGATTCACCTAAAACATGCATCGTCATTTTCGACATTGCAACCAGCATGGCTGTGCTGGTCGACTAGACCAGGATTGAGCTAGCTGAGATGATAAATCTGAGCAAAAAAAGTAAATGAATAAAGATGGATATGGTAGGATCCAATAAGTTTCAAAATAAGTGTTATGTACTCACTAAATTTGATACCAGAAAAAGGATCCAATTTTTGTTTCTTGCACTGCATACACAATATCTTAAATTTACATAAATTATTGTAATTCAGATCAAAACAAATATGTTGGATATTATTTCGTACTAAAATATAAAAATGTACTGAAAATATAGGGTTGTTCACTTGTTCGGAACAGATAGAACTTGAGATAATCGTGGCCATAAAATTTAGCTCAAATGAAATCCATAGAAGTCGGGCCGGGCCTAGGATCCGTATCTTTTTCAATATGAAGAGATCGAAATGGGCCCAGCCTCAAAAAATGGTGGCAACCACATCAGCTTCTCTATGCCACTCGGCCTTGTCTTTTTTTTTTTGAAGGTAGAAACTGCCCGTAGGCTTTCATAGATTTTGATTCATCACATTACAG
Source organism: Eleocharis quinqueflora (assembly GCA_964058865.1). Classification (NCBI taxonomy): domain Eukaryota; kingdom Viridiplantae; phylum Streptophyta; class Magnoliopsida; order Poales; family Cyperaceae; genus Eleocharis; species Eleocharis quinqueflora. The sequence goes on from CAXKVX010000571.1 coordinate 18,319, forward strand.
AAGTGGTAAAGCAATAGGAAACGTAAAACCAGTATTACATTCAGCATATATTCTACCCAAATTAGCCAGTTCGTGGGCTAGCATGTTCCTATTCCTGTGTACTTTCGTACATTTAAATCCCAGCCTATCCCTAAAGACTTGATACATTTGCATAACCATGACATAAACCTGCCACTCGGCCTTGTCTAACAAAGGACCATCAGAGATTCAGAGACTTCTGTTTCCCTGTTACAGAAACTCTATTGGAGAGCATGTAACAAGTCACTCACAAGAGCTTGGGAAGAAACATTGATTCGTTTTGGGACCCACATGTCAGTAGGTTTCTATTCTTCTTTCTGTAGGAAAACAGGAACAGAAAAGGGAAACCCACGTCAGAAGTCAGAATGTCAGATCCTCTTACGCTGCTTTGCCAGCGCTGTGGCACACTCTCGCTTGGTCCAGATACAGACAAGCACATATAACCGAGTTCCAATTTTCTCGGTGAACAAAACTCCATATGAAAACACGAAACGAGTCGGATACACGAATAAACAACCCGCATCAAAAAAGTAAACAAAATATTCTCAACAGAACAATGAGACCACATCTCCAGTTCTCCACCCACGCAGAAAAAGCGGGCAGTCAAAAGAGTGATTGTCGCAAGTGCGCACCGCGGTGACCACACCGCTCCCTTCCGCATCGTTTTCCTCCTAACATCCAATCCCCTTCCCGAAGCGATCAGCTCCGATTACTCGCTAAAACCCGAACCCACCAAAATCCCTCCTCCCGAAAACCTAACCTAGGGTTTCTAACAACCTCTCTCTTTCTCTCGAGAATCGTTTCTTTTTCTCTGAGCTTGAAGAGTTGGGTGGGAGCTTTGGTTGACTTTTGCTTTCTATTTATTTTTTGGGTTTTGTTGGAATATTGGTATGATGGTGGCTGGCTTGCTTGGAAGAGAGTAGAGAAGTTGGGTTCCACGGCTCGGAAGATGGTAAGTGTTTGTTGCCGGGATGCCGAGCTTCTCTTCGCTGCTTCCAGTTGCTCAATCAGTGTATGTTGATTTTATCCGGGTAGTACTATCTCTCCTTCCATACTTCTTTTGTGCTTGTTAGGTTTGTTGTCAGGAGTCAATACTTCACTCCTTGTTAGTTACTTCGTAGTTTTTTTAGAAGGGCTGATTTGTTATGTACTGATTTGGTTTATCGTTGTGTTTGGAAGTACTTCTGAACTGGAGATTTTGTACTCAGGGACATAAGTAATGCCTTTTGCATTCTGTACCTGTTGCCTCTGTCAAATTTGTTTATGTTTAATAAGTAAAATATCTATTTTTTTGTGTTATTGTATAATTGTTGATAAATGCCAAAGGTTAGCATATGTATAATACAATTTAGTTCATGTGATTGATCTTATGCCCTGTCACAGTATGCACAAGAATAGAATGCTTCGTAGGATCTCTGACTTTGGGACAATAGAAAGATCAATTGGAATTCAGGTAGAAGATCTTCCCAGCCAAACCAGAAGTATGCAGTTGTTTTTCTGACCATCTTATTTTCTATTTTGTTGTCAGTAAATCATCATATAACCTTTTTTCTTTAATTCGTTATTTCTTAGACCATTTATTTAACATAAGATCGTCAATAGAAGGCACTCATTCGGAACCATCTCAGATTGGTGCATCTGACCAGGTATAGCCTCTTCTTTTGTGCATGGCTTAGTTTTTGAATTATTGTGCCAGTTTTAAGTTTTTATCACTGACTACCTTCATTTATGGTCTTAAAGACTGTCACCTTAGCAGAAGTTCCACCATCATCTAGGTTTCCACCTGTCAATTTGGGTTCTCAATCCAACCTGGCAAACCTTCCTGGTGGCCCTTTTGAAAATTGGGGTGAGTCCAACATGGCTGATGGCAGCCCGCAAACAGACACATCGACAGATGTGGATACTGATGAGAGAAACAATAGAGTAATACAAATTTTCACCATTTTTTCACATGTTAAAAGAAAAAAATCTTGGCAAGTTCATATGAGTTATAATATATGTTGTGGCTGCAGCTAGAACAAGGACAGCTTGCATTGGGTGCTTCAGATTCGGACAGGTCAAAAGATAAATCTGGAGACCAAAAAGTAATCACTGAGAACCCCTTTTGATTATGGATTAAATGTCATTTCTGTTTGTTAGATCTATCTGATGATTTCTTTCTTGTAGACACTTCGGAGGCTTGCTCAGAATCGTGAGGCGGCAAGAAAAAGCCGTCTCCGTAAAAAGGTATAGTTTCCTATTTGCTTTCTAATTATGAAAGAAGTAAAAGCAATTGTGATAAGTTGCTGCTTACAAGACAGAATATGAATTATCTTACTAGTGATTATGCTAGCTGGAATCCTATATGCTACTTAAAACTCCATTTATTAATTATGGTTTACTGTAGCTATACCCTCATTTTTCATTTAATAGTACAACTTTGAGTACATGACATGCACTTCTAATAAAGTATTTGGTAAAATCGTGCTTAAACAAGCAGAAGCAATTGTGAGTGCCTTTTCACTTGCACTTTATTTAAGTATTTGGAAACATCGTGCTTAATAAGTTTTAAAGATTGTTTGTCTGACCTATTTATCAGTTTGCTTATTTCTGTGGTTACTAATTTAATTTTACTTCAAAGGCATATGTTCAACAACTGGAGAATAGCAGGCTGAAGCTTACCCAACTGGAGCAAGAATTACAGAGAGCCCGCCAGCAGGTTATAAATTTTGTCAAGACAAAAACTTAGGTGCACCATTCTAGGTGCTCCCTAGGTACTCCAATCAATCCGTACCATTTGATTGAAATGTATGGTGCGAATCTTGATGCATTTGAATGGTACGGATTGATTGGAGTACCTAGGGAGCACCTAGAATGGTGCACCTAAGTCTTTCTCTTTTGTCAATCACTTTCCTGAAAGTATCTCTTGTTGTCAATGATTACGTTCTATATGGAAGTAGTGCTGAGTAATGTCATTGTTTATATGTATAATTTTACTTTTGTAGGGGATCTTTATCTCTGGCTCTGTTGATCAATCCCATTCTATGAGTGGAAATGGTAATACAAGTTCCTTTTTCTTCTCCTTTTTATATATGTAATCAACTATAAATCTTTAAGTAAATATACATGCTTTCTTACAGGTGCTTTAGCCTTTGACATGGAATATGCTAGGTGGCTAGAAGAGCACAACCGCAAGATAAATGAGCTTAGAACTGCAGTTAATGCACATGCTAGTGATATAGATCTACGTTCCATTATTGATGCGATAATGGCACATTATGATGAGATATACAGGTTAAAGGGGATTGCTGCCAAGGCTGATGTATTTCATGTTCTCTCTGGTATGTGGAAGACACCTGCCGAAAGGTGCTTCCTTTGGTTGGGCGGTTTTCGTCCATCTGAACTTCTAAAGGTACAAACTTCCGTACATACTGCAGTTGTGATAAATATATGTGGTGAAGTCGCCAAATTTCAGTTGCTACAGATTAGTAGCTTGTCATCTTCTTTGGTTGTGTTTCTTTTCTTTGCTTTCTCATAAATAGAAATGTGAAAGTAGCATCAGCTTTAATTATCTTCATAGCCCATTTTTAAGAGATTTATAATTGAGTTCATGATGTTGATTTATTTTTGGAAATTTGTATTCTGTAGTGGTGAAACAATTCGCTGCATGTTATGAGAAATTGCATTTGATTGCCCTTCATGTGAATTGAACAGTTGTTTAACTTTTTTTCTTTCCTATGTAACCACACAAAAAGTTCTGCTAGAAGTGGGAAAGATGCTTTATGCCTTAATGATAAATGACTATAAGGTCTTGAAACAATGAACCTACAAAGGTGTTCTTGTTATGGATAATATACAATTGAGAATAAAAAATATTTTGGAACAATGACAAACTTGCAGCTACTGAGCACCCAGTTGGAGCCACTAACAGAGCAGCAGATGTCGGGCATATGCAACCTACAGCAATCATCTCAACAGGCTGAAGATGCCCTTTCGCAAGGCATGGAGGCACTGCAGCAGTCTCTGGCTGAGACTTTGGCTGGGTCACTCGGCACCTCTGGCTCTTCGGGCAATGTTGCCAACTACATGGGCCAGATGGCCATGGCCATGGGCAAACTTGGCACTCTTGAAAATTTTCTTTGCCAGGTATTCAGCTGCTCCTCTCAAGAAAGTGTACTTATTTGGTAAAGTGATGTGGTGTATCTTGGTTACTTCCGATTTGGGTCAAGTGAAAACTAGTTGGTATGAACCTGTAATGGCTGGCTGTATATAATTGCAACAGGTGATGGATTGTTTTCGAGTTACACTTTTGGTTTTTTAGAGCCTCAACAAGTGTTATAATTTTTTCCAACCAAGGGAACATTTAGCACATTGATACATCCATCCTAATTTTTGTGGCTGTACCTCTTTCTCTGCAGAAGGTTTTACCTTTCTCTTGTAAAGGTATCATCACTACCATCTTATTTTACACTGGTTTTATTTGTCTTTTTACCGACTTAAACATCCTGACATACTGAATTTATGTGAAGTCGCAAATGGTCGTTGCCACAGAAATGTACGTTGCCACAGAAATAGTAGCTTGTCATTTTGCATGATTTATGTATGTTAGAGGTATAATGTCCATAAACTTGTCAAGGAATACATTTTTTTAATTGCAGGCTGACAACTTGAGGCAGCAAACACTGCTACAGATGCAACGTATATTAACAACGCGTCAGAGTGCACGGGCGCACCTTGTAATAACTGACTATTCTTCTCGACTCCGTGCTTTGAGTTCTCTGTGGCTTGCTAGGCCTCGTGAATAGAAATTTAAATCTGTCAAAAATGGGATTTAGTTCTCATCATTGCAAAAGCCAAATAAGAATACTATGGAATTGCATGAATGGTGGTGTCTTCACGTCTGTGTGATCATGTTCACAATGTACATTAGTTGTTGTAACTTTGTAACTGTTTTATTTAATACATGCTTTGTAAGGTTGCTTCTTTGGTATTACATCTAGAAATGACATGGAATAGCATGATGATTCTGTTATTAGATAATGTAGAAAGATTAGTGAAGACGTACAATTGTGTATTGAACAATGATATTGTTAACTTGTGAAAAAAAAGAATGTAGTACGACATGCTGGACTATGCAAGTTGGGAATGGATTTCTCGTTTCTTTTTCCATTGTGCTACTTGTGTTTGTATTTTTTTAATGTTGCACTAGTAGCTGGTTGTATTATTTGGAAAAGGAGATTTTAAATGCTGATTTGTGTTTCTGCAAATTACTTCAATTTTAGATTAAAGAAAAAGCAAACTAATCGTTTATCTACTAGAGAAATACGTGTGTCAAAATGGTGTAGCTTATAACGTGGGGTTCAATTATGGCATCCATTTTATCCAAAATTGCATCCTTTTCTTTGCTTGATATGAACTCACTAAGGGTTGATCATTGGCAACCCTCTCTATGCCCAATTAGGAGTGCAAACGAGTCGAACACGAACGAGCTGAGTCAAATTCAAAATCGGCTCGTTAACTTAACGAACGAGTTCATAACGAGCTGGTAACGAATGAGTTTATAGCGAGTTTTGACGAGACGAACACGGACGCGCTACGAATATTTTTGGCACTCTTAGACTATATATTAATTAATATTGTGCAATTTGTATTCAACTATTAAAGTTAGATATTAATATCTATCAATTAACTATTATATAACATGTGTGCTTCGTTAACGAGTTGAGCTGGACAAAGTTCAAGTATGTTAACAACTCGAACTGATAACGAGCGAATTCATAACGAGTCGAACACAAACGAGCCACGAGCTATAAATATTTCTTGCACCCCTATGCCCAATTGCAATTAAACATGCAAATTATAGTTTTTCATAAACAAAGCATCTTGTACAATAAATTGAAGGCAAAACCGTGGTCTTATTTTTTTTTCACCTATTATAAATAGATCCAACCTGGTAAACTCACGAGGGCATCCAAAACATGAAACAAAATTAGAAATAGCGATGGCAAAAGCAGATATAACCGAAAGGTAACAGTGAATGCAAGACTAGTGGATATCCATGTAATACGGAGACACAGCAAAATCTCACGTCTCCCCTCTTAAATGTTTAAACACCCAAAGGTGCAATTTGGGGGTTTGTGTGTTTCCAAAAGATCCCACCACCTCCCTCCCCTTTGATATCTCCATGGCGTATCGTAAGGAGTATTGTAAGGAGGTATAAACAGCAACAAATTAAGGATTTGTTTTCTTTTTTTCTCAGTTTTTTATCTATTTTTTTCCGCCAGTTTTAGTTTGATTTTGGGATAATGTACATACCTCAATGTCTCTCAAGTCTTTATATTCACAGCTAATGGTGTCTTTGCCTATTCCCTAATATATCAGAAGGACAACTGGATGGCTATTCCTAAATATGGAGGGTGGGACAAGAAGTCCGGACCGCCGGATTACTCCATGGTTTTTTCCCGTGCCAGGGCAAACAGGAATTATCAAAAGTCTGGTGTGAAGCCTACCAGCGTCGGCAACGAATCCGAGCTTCTGAGATATCGACATGATGACGACGATGAACCTGTCGAGGTATACCTCTCATTTAACAATTTCGCTCTCCCCATTCTAGAACTTATTTTCTTAGAACTTCCTTGTCCAAAAATAGAAGTTTAGCTGCAATTCTGCTCTATTGCATCCATTACCATGCACATAATAAGTTGCTTTCGTGGATCACAATTCACAACAATTGAGCGTCTGAACATAATAAAATGCCATGTGGAAGCTCAAAATTGACAGAACTAGTTTATAATATACAATATGAAATATCACATGTTTAGGTTATGCAAATTATAATTCACCATTAACTACCCCTGCAATTTGTGGGTTATGGATAAACTACCCCCTTGTGTCTATTTCAATGGCACTTTGCTTATTGCTTAATTACATCTCGAACAACCAAATCAGCCTTTAATGTAATATTGAATAATAATGCATTTGTTATATATTAAGCTCTGTGATGGTTTCACTCATGCAGTTCAAGAAGAAAAAGAAGTTTCTACGCTATTTTTGTTGTATCATGGTTTGATATTATGGCTAGATACTTCATGATTTATCAAGGATGCTCTGATATTTTTCCAGGCCGACATTGTATCAAACCTCTTAAATATTGAAGATATACTTGTGAGCTATTCGGCCGCAAATATAATAAAGTTATATGCAAGTTGCGATGTTTCCCTTGCTTTTGCCTAGAAATACAAGGATAGTTCCCGGAGTTCATACAAAAGAAAAATAAAAGCAGAGAGTCATTTGTACATATGTATAGTTTGTATCTAATACATTATGCACAAGTGTATCCAGTATCGTATTAATTGCTTTGTACCTTGAAAGTATCAATTTTTCTTATTCTATAGATTCATCTATAAAAAAGATCAAATTAAAAGACAATGTAATATATAGGATAAATCAAGGTACATAACCACACAAAACAGAAATTACAAAACCATAATAATATATTACATATGAACACTCCACCCATGTATAAAACAAAATTATTTGACCATATGCACTAAACACAAAATTTCCGTTAAATTATAAAGAAAAAAAAATATGTTAGATGTACATAGTAGTATATCAACAAAATGAAGCATCAAGCATAGGTGATATGCTGCAGAGGATCTTGTCCTGAATCTGATGAAATTGGTGATTAAGATAAAGCAAGCCAGGAAAGTTAAGCCGTGAAGGATATTTAAAAAGCCCAAACTGAAAAACAACTCTACTTCGAAATTTTTACATGCAACCCGTTCGCGGTTCCTTCTCGGTCCGGCCCACTGATGTATGCTTCTTACCAGTAAACTACACTGATCACTGATCTGTCATCAGTGGCATTACTGAAATAGGTGAAGTCGTGAAGGATATTTTCCAGGTTTATGGAGACTGAGAGGATACAGATTTTTCTTTTCTTTTTTTCTTTTATTGGTTTTCTGGTGCAAAATTTTACTGTGTAATTCATCCATTTGTTGGGAAGTTGTATAATCAATTTGCTCCTAGCTGATGAGCCTGTAAAATGTACGAGCACCTAACATTTCGGTGCTTATTTATGTGAGGTTAATTATATGCGAGTTACTTGGTAGGAGTAACTATGAGGTTTGGACTGTTGGAGTAACTAGACATGATATTGATATTGTGAGTTGTGACCACATTGTTTTCATTATCTATTTAATTTTGGTCAAGTGCATAATCCACTGACTACCACCAGTTTGCTTATTAATTGCAGATCCTAAATAAAATCATCTTGCTAAGTACTATGATCTACAACAAAAGTGCTGCATTAATTTAATTCCAACGCACTCTCCTCATGTTAAATATTCTTGGGCTACAAAAAGAAGGAATGAAAAGGATCTACTTCAAACTAATTCTATTATTGTTCTTACTGATGAAAATTAAAGAAACATGAACATTGCTAAATGCTAATAACATAGTTCTAATCAAATCCAAAGAAACCTCAATGTCTGTCACCATCGCCATCGTCACCGCCTGCACCGTTACCAATTCCAACACCGACACCGACCCCAATACCGACCCCGACTCCAAGACCATTACCACCAAGGCCATGGCCTCCACCAAGTCCACCGCCAAAACCATGACCACCACCGATGTTACTAACCGACTCACCACCGATTCCACCGCCTCCGCCAAACCCACCGCCATGTCCCTCTCCACCACCAAGTCCACCGCCACCTCCACCTCCACCACCACCACCACCGCCACCGCCACCACCACCACTGAGTCCTCCTAGACCACCAAAACCACCTCCGGCACCAAAACCTTCACCATGGCCACCACCAATGCCGCTACCTCCACCGCCACCAAAGCCGCCTCCACCACCTCCACCAAGCCCTCCAAGTCCACCAAAACCAGCTCCTCCTCCAAAACCTTCACCTTTACCTCCTCCAAAGCCACCACCTGAACCACCACCACCACCTCCTCCAAGCCCGCCACCGGCACCACCAAGACCAGCACCAGCTCCAAAACCTCCCCCTTGGCCACCACCAAGACCACCTAAACCACCACCTCCTCCTCCACCAAATCCACCACCACCTCCAAGGCCACCTCCTGGACCACCACCAAGACCGGCACCAACACCAAATCCTTTTCCTGAACCATCACCTATGCCTCCCCCACCTCCACCGCCAAAACCACCACCACCACCTCCAAAGTTTGGAATCCCACCAAAACCATGTATACGGCCTAACACGCCTCTCGGTCCACCGATGTAGCTATCTTTTGCTAGGAGGAGGAGAAGAAGAAATGGTAAGAAGGATTTCTTTACGTGCATTTTTGTTACTAGCTTAGCTGCTGTATTACAAGCACTGTGTATAGAGGACTGATCTCAGCTCAATTTATACTGTCTATTGGTAGCTGCTTTACTCCTTCCTACCCAGTCGGTTATAAATGCACAAACCACACTGGTTGGTGGATCGTAATTGGTAGAATTGACAGAGAATTTATGGTGTCAACGTCGTTGACTTAAAAAGAGAAATTCAATAATTAAAATACTGATATATTTGTCTCCATAAGTCAATTCTCATCATTGAAGTTTCTAATTAACATGGTATGCTAAGATTGCCTGATAAAACAGATGCAAAATAATTGTTAAACTAGTAAATGAGAAGTCAAGCATCTTATTATGTCTTTATTATGTTATCATCGATACATTCTTGTTATCTTCTCTTCTTTTCTTTTTAAGTTCCCTGGCAGGTATCTTTTTGTTACTTCTACTGAGGTAGAAATTAATCAAGTGCGCACTTTGTATGATCGGTACGTGAAACAACGCGGAAACATCAAACATTGGTTGGTTGTGTGGGGCTGAGACATTAAAATGCACGTTTGACCAAAGCTTGACCAAACTTATCTTGAGGAGAAATATATTTAGCTGAAAATCCTTCCGAGTGAGGTGAGAAGTGAGATCCATGAACCAGTTCGGAGAAGTTGGTTGAGAAATGAATGCATTTCGGAGAGCTAGCAGGACGTGGTAATTTCTAGTCCAAAGGGTGAGAACACAGATTTCTATTGCATAGAATGACAAATTTTGCGTAGGGATCGAGTGAAGTTTGAAATTCAATATATATTCAGAATTAATTTAAATAATTTGATTATTACGACCAGGGGCGGATCCAGCATTTTCGTCGGGGGGGGCAAAATTACACAGATTTTCAAATATACATGGTTATTTCGCAAAAAAAAAATTGACAAATCGCACAAATACACTAGATTATTTTGCAAAATTTTTTTCCAGGAGGGGCGCTTGCCCCCCCTGGGTACACATGCATCCGCCCCTGATTACGACTCTGTTTATAGGAAGATTGATTATGACTTATTTCATACTTGTTGAAATTTAAGAGTTATAAATAGAGTTGTGAAATAAGATTGTATTGTTTATTGATTCATTTACAAGTGATATATCTCTCCTTCTTATTAAGTAGTTTGGATAGCAAAACATTCAAGAGTTCTGATTTAATGGTTTTTCGACGGACCATATAAGAGCCATCCGATCAAATTCCATCTGCAGTGCTTCTCAAACAAATTTCGAACTTCAACACAACCGTTCTCAGAGATTCGTCACAAAAGATCCCGTTGAACTCGTGATTAAAATAAAAATTCGCTGGAAATAATGTAGGCAATGGAGTTTGAACTTGGTTCAAGTCTGATACCTCCCAAACACTTAATTACTGGACCACTCATCCATTTTTGATATAATAACTTATGTAGTATATATATTCTTATAATACATATTTTTAATATAAATCTGTGATTTATTAATATGTATTAATATGTGGATGATTTTTCGTCTATATTATTTTTTCCCGTTGCTATGCACGAGTACGATTACTAGTGTATATATATAGGCTCTAACTAACTGTTAGAATAACTAGCCGTTACATACACAATTGACCATTAAAGCTAGCTACTAAAGGTCACTTGACCAATAAATCTACAATTGCTTTGCTTTTTTTAATTTTTTATTATTATTTCGCAATACTCCCTCTCAAGTTAGGATTGTAGATATCGTATAATCATAACTTGTTTGTGATATCATCAAACATCTTAAAGCTCAAGTCTTTTGTAAATACGTCGGCTAATTGATCTTGACTACTCACAAAAGAAATTTCAGCCTCTTTAGTTTGAATCTTCTCTCTTATGAAGTGACAATCCACTTCAATATGCTTGTTCCTTTCGTGAAAGACAAGATTTGCTGCAATGTACCTTGATGCTTGATTGTCGCAAAACATCTTCATTGGTTCTTCAATTTTAATGCCCAAGTCGGATAACACTTGCTTCACCCATGTCAATTCACTTACGGTGGAGGCTATTGCTCGATACTCTGCTTTCGCGCTTGATCTAGCCACAACCTTTTGTTTCTTGCTTTTCCATGTAACTAAATTTTCGCCTACAAATATGCAAAATCCGGTTGTCGATCTCATATCAAAACTTCCGACCCAATCTGCATTGAAATAGTCACATATATCATTAGTACCATTTTTTCTCATCAAAATTCCCTTTTCGGAAGTATCCTTTAGGTATCTCAAAATTCTATTGATAACATCTAGATGTGGTGTTCTAGGTGCATGCATGAATTTGCTTACTTGACTCATAGAAAAAGATATGTCTGGTCTTGTCACGATTAAATAAATTAATATGTCAACTAACCTTTTAAAATAATTTATTTCTAGAGGTTCACCATCTTCGGGGTTAAGTTTTACATTTAGGATGGTGGCCAGTTTGCAACCTATCTTATCGGTTTTCTTGAGCAAATCAAGAGTATATTTTCTTTGACATATAAATAGTCCTTTAGTAGAATGACTGAATGAGCTATTTCTATTTCAAGAAAATGCTTTAAATTGTCCAAAGTCCTTAATTTCAATAATTTTCTTTAGGGTTCTTCTTAATGTGATCAATTTATGTTTGATTGTTACCGATTATGATTATGTCATCTACATAAACCAAAACCATGATAGTACCATTGGCATCATGTTTAGTAAATAGGGATATATTGGCCAAATTTATTTTGAAATTGTAAGATAATAAAAAAAGTGATTAAGCATGTCATACCAAGCTCTTGGATATTACTTTAGTTCATATATCGAATTTTTTTAACCTACAAACAAGGTTAGAAATACATTCCTTTTTGTGATCGGGTGGAAGTGTCATGTACACTTATTCTTCAAGTGTTCCTTGAAGAAAGAAATTTTTAACATCCATTTGGTGAAGGTTCCAATCATTATGCACCGTAATGGAGAGAAGAATCTGTACGATATCCATTTTGGCAACCAGTGCAAAGATCTCATGGTAATCAATACCATACGTTCGGGTATATCCTTTGATAACTAGCCTAGTCTTATACCATTCTATGGTACCATCGCTATGAGTTTAATCTTGTATACGCACTTACAACCAATCGATTTTTTGGTAGATTGCATAGTTTCCAAGTTTGAATTTTTTTTTCAAGGCATGAAGCTCTTCTTCCATTGCCTTACGCCATTTAGGATCTAACATTGCAACCTCATAATTTGTTGGTTCTTCAACTTTAGATAGAGAACTCAAGAAAGCATAGTGCTCATGAGAAATGTTATTATAGTTTGTATGGAATATTGTACTGAATATGTCACATAGTCCTTTAGTCTTGTAGATGGTTGAGGTTGTCGGCTTGTCCTTATTGATGGTACTTCATCCTCCTCGTTTTCTTCTTGTGATTGTTCAGTTTGTATCTGTGATTGTCATGTTTGTGTTGTTGTTTGTTGAACTTGCACAGGAGGTTATTCATATTGCACATGTGATTGTTCGGCTTGTATCTGTTATTATTCTACTTGTTCTAGAGATTGTCCAGGTTGAGATGCTGACTGTTCAGTCTATTGGAGTTCTTGATTACCCATCTCAACATCATTTCCAAGAGGAATTTTTCTTTTTTCCAAGTTAGTAAAACGAGTTATAACAAATTCATTTGATAAAACCTGATCAATAAGATTATTTTCATCCTTTTCATAAAAAGACTCATTCTCAAGAAATGTTATATCTCTTGAGATATAAAGTTTTTTGTTTTAGAATAACAAATTTTATACCCCTTCTTCTGTTCAGTAGCCAAAAAATAGTTTTTATAGAGGTAAAATCTAGTTTGTCTAATCTATTTTTATGCACAAAGCAAGTACATCCAAAGACCCTTACATGACTAATATCAATTTTCTTTGATAAAGAATTTCTAAAGGACTTTGAAAATCCAAAATTACACTAGGCACCCTAATTATCAAATAGATGGCGGTAAGAACGGCATCCTACCAAAAGATTTTCGGAACATAATTTTCAAATAAAAGAGCCCATTGTTACTTCAATAATATGACAGTTTTTCGTTCGGCCATGCAATTTTGTTGAGGAGTATATATGTTAGAATTAGGGTTGGAGCTTAATGCACAAGACTAAGGTCAATTCAATAGGCGAAAGCGTTTTCAATTCAAGTTAAAGCTTTTAGACCTTAATCATCTAGTCAAGTAATAGATCAAACAATTTCAAGAAGTAGTTAAACAAATCACAATTCTAAGAGCAAAGTAATAAAGAGAAAGAGAGAGTGAAGAAAGAGCAATCAAGAACAAGAGAACACGTTATGTAACGTGGTTTGGCCTATCAAATCAACTTAGACCTACGTCCACGAGTCTCTCAGAATAAAATCTTCTTTCCAGGCCGATTTCACTATAAACGAGTGTTCTTTACAAAGTGCAAAGTTGATCTTTGACTTCTTCTACACAAGCAAGTCAAGCTTCATCTCCTAAACCAATGTACGGGACAACGCCATAATACATGGTAAAAAGATCCGATTTACAACACAATCAAGGACAGGGATGCACCAAAGGCTAAAACTAGCTAAAGGTTTGTTCTTGAATAGACAATAAGAGAATAATAGCTATCCTAATTGCTCTCTAGGTTAGGTAGCTGGAGGAGACTTGGAATAGGCTCTTTTTTGTGCTCAATTTTGATGCTGGGAAGCTTGTAGGAATAATTTCTTTAATTGTTGGTTCGTTTATGCATCTTTTATATAGGCTGAGCACTTCTTGGAATCTTGAATCAATCAAAATTGTTCATGGCGTTACAACTTCTTCATAACGCCTTGGGCAAGGCGTTATAACGTCTTGGACTTCTGCCTGTTTTGCCCTTGTGCAGCTGATTTGTGGGCCAATTCTTCAGGAACCTATTATAATGCTTTGCTCACTCGTTATAACGGGTTGTAACTCATTGTGACGCCTTCCTGAAGCGTTATAATAACGCTGGCTTCAGGAAATTCCAGCTTATGCAGCTTCTCTCTCCGCCTAAGACGTTATGACGCCTTGGACATCCGTTATAACGCCTTAGTGACTCGTTATAATGGGTCTTGAAGCGTTATGGTAAAGTTGTGCTCTGTATTGCACATTAAAGCCTTTCCTTGATGACTTGAGCATGCCTTGACTTGTCCAGGGCATGTTTGAGCATGTTTGACATTGATATGTACCTGTTTTAACATGCATCTTCACCAAAACTCATGTGCAAGGTTAGTACTTTAATTATTTTGCAAATTGTCAAATAAGAGATGAGTTTAATCCAACAAGCTCCCCCTTTTAGCAATTTGCAAAACCTATTTGAGATGTGCATATCAAATGATGCACATTTTCATTTCTCCTCCTTTTTGCAAATAAAGGCAAAATGCTCAAACAAATAAACTCTCCATGAATCTAGCACATATATATTCATACAAGTCAAGCAATTTTATTTTACTCCAATAAAATAAAAATTGCAAATAATGCACAATTCATAAGATTTTCCAATTGAGAATAGAGGAATTGAGAGCAATATCATCAAGAGGCATATAAAATAAAAACATTAAATTTAATTGAAGTCATGCAAGAACATCATATAAATCATAAAATTCATACAAAGGAGCATAGAAAAAGAACATAAATCTAGCCTATTCCTAATCCTCATCACTACTCTCATGTTCCTCATCCTCCAGGTTGAGTTGAGTCGCTCCTTCTTGTCCACCTCCCATTTGATCTTCGGGTCCAGTAGGATCAGAGCAATCATTTCAAGACTCAAATTGTTGAGTCCAATTGGTACGGACCATAGAGTTGAACTCACTTTGGTTGTCATGCTTCTCATGCACATTTGCCGAGTTGTACTTGTTGTAGAGCGACAAGTGATACACTTGTTGAGAAACGTAGTGAGTTTCTTCTTCAACCGTTGAGAAGGCATAAGGCATCATAGGATTGAAGGCTTGAGGAGTATAGTAGGATGGGTCTTGAGGAAATTAACAACCATGGTATGAAGGAGGAGGCACGTAAAAGGAGGTACCGGCTTGAGGCATGCTTGGCATAGGCTCTTCCTTCATAGGTTGTGGAGCATTCGGATCAGTGTATTGGTTAGGTTTTGCTCCCTCCCTTCTTATCCAATCATTCATTGGCTTGGGTTTTGGTGCTCAAGTCAAGTTATTCTTGATCCAACCTTTCTTTCCAAGAAATGTGATTAAGTTGGCCTGGAAGTAGATGATAGGATTGGGCTCCCTTGAGTTCACGGGTATGATTATGTTCTTATGTAAGAGAATTCGGGTTAAGAGATGAGTATATGGTAGGCTCATTATTTTGTTGGTTAGGGCGGTTCTCATATGATTTAGGATGATGAAGGGTAAGTCAACAACCTTGTCCTTAGTAATGAGGTGCCTAAGGAGAAACCCGTTTGTATGCTCTATGTTTGTTTTGAGACCTTTTCCACGAATTAGAATGTTGTTTATAAGGAGAAACACTAATTTATGAAGAGCGGGTAGTTTGGAATCAGAATGGTCTTTGTGCGAGTCTTTGGCTCCTAATCATTTCTTGTATTCGGTGAAGGATTCGTCATGTTGAGGTCACTTATGGTATACATCTACCTCTTCACTGTTTTCTACCATACCAAGTACTTCGGCCAAGGTTTCGACATTGATTGGTATTTCTTGGCCATAGAAATAGGTAGTCACATCAAAGAGTTCTTTGGTTGGTCTCATGTTGGCATACAAAACCCTAATTGGACCCAAGGCAAATTGTTGGTTTAACTCAATCAATGGTCTCCATGCCCAAAAATCAATTGTTTGCACCATTGGTTATACTCCCAATTACTTATTTGGTTATCTCCGTTGATTAGAAATACAAAGGTATCGGAGATAGGTCTATTCTTGAAGGTGCTATGGAAATTGGAGAATTCAATGGGCGACCGGTATAGAATTCGATTTTGGAATGAGTTGGCCCAAGGGTTAAAAATTCGTTGTCTTTTCGGTTAAGAGGTGGTAGGGTTTGTGTAGGTTGAGAGGTAGTTGGTTCCGGATTTGGTGATGGTGCACTAGGATTGGTGTCCGGGTTAGAGCTTGTACCGATACCAGATTGGTAGCTAAGAGATGGTATGTTCTCCCTATGTGCCATGGCACGTTGGTTCTTTGCTTTCTCCAATTGCTTTTCCACTTCTTTCCTTTTCTTGTTGTAAATAATTGGGAGCTTTGGTGGTGCCATAAGGAAAGTAAGAACAAGGAGAAGACTTACGATTAGAGGTGGCAAGTCGGGCGGGTCGGGCGGGTTTGGGTCGGGCTGAATCGGGTCGGGTTAGTTTCATTTTCTCAAAATTCAGGTTGTGGGTTAGGTCAGGTGAGATCGGGTTGAGCAACATCGACGTTTTTTGGGTGCTGGGTCAGGTTGGGTGATGTTGGGTCGGGTCGGGTGATGTTGGGTCAGGTCTTGGGTCGGACAACGTCGATGTTTTTCGGGTGTCGAATCGGGTCGGGCGAAATTGGGTCGGGTCTCGGGTTGGGCAACGTCGATGTTTTTCGAGTGTCGAGTCGGGTCGGGCGAAATCGAGTCGGGCAACGTCGATGTTTTTCGGGTGTCGAGTCATTAAAATCGATAAGGACAATAAATAAGATAAATGAAAGATTATTTGCATGTCATCAAGCAACTTCAAAATCCAGTAGCTGAGGAGAATTTGCAAATTTGAGACATTATATGTTCAACATTTGAATCTGACAAAGATGTAAACTAATAATGAAAAAAACACCTCTGACTAGCAAAAAAATGTTAGTACTGATCTGCTAATCAGCTACGGGAAAAGATGACAATGCTAAATTACAGAACCAGAAGAAAAAAAATGGGTTTATAACTTTTTTGTCTAGCAAAGTTAATTGGGCCACAAAAATTTTGGATTTTAAACATATTTGTTGGAGGAATGCGTTTGGATTGTCTACTAGTTTCACGGGCACTTTAAAAGCTTAAGAAAAGTTTTTTTCCCAAGCACAACGTTGTCGAATGCACAAAACGATCACGCAAATACCTTCTTGCGTCTTACGTTGCATTTTAAGAGCACAAATACCTTCTTGCGGGTCGGGCGAGTTTGCATCATCCGATGTCGCCTCGAATCGAGTTATGGATCTTCTCTAGTCGGGTCGGATTTCGGGTCATCAAGTGTCGCCTCAAATCAGGTTATGGATTGTCTCGGGTCGGGTTTTGGGTTATTAGGTGGATCTTCTCGGGTCGGGTCGGGTTGGATTTCGGGTCATCAGGTGTCGCCTCGAATCGAGTTATGGATTGTCTCGGGTCGGGTCGGGTCGGGTCGGGTTGGGTTTCGGGTCATCAGGTGTCGCCTCGAATCGGGTTATGGATTGTCTCGGGTCGGGTCGGGTTAGTTTGACTTCAATAAAAATCAAGTCAGGTCGGGTTTGGGTCGGGTTAGGTCGGGCGGGTTTTTCGAGCCGGGTCGGGTTCTGCCACCTCTACTTATGATAAACATGATGAAGAACCTTGAAAAATCTTGAGCTCTACAAGAATTTATTGATTTCTTGAGAAAGATTTGAGAATTTGAAGGGTTAAGAGCTTGAGTTGCAGCAAAAATAGATTTGAAGAGTCTAATTTCGATTTTGGCAAGAATAGAGATCTTTGAGAGGAGTGAATGCCTTAAAAAGCTGCAGAATGCCCTAGCGTTACAGCAAATCGTTATAACGAGTTGCTGACGCGTTATAATGGGTTACCAGCCATTATAACGCCTCTCTCTCCTTTTTTGTAATGTTCCATACATTTAAACCTCTCTAACAGCTATTTTTTATTTTCTAACCCGTTATATCGGGTTCCCAGCCGTTATAACGAGTTTCCAACTCGTTGCAATGCCTCTCATAACGCTTGGTCAAATTTTTGCCATTTATTCAGTTTTAAGTCACTGCTATGCTTCAATTTTGTTCTTTAACATTTATAGGGCTCAGTTTAGTTGTCAAATGATGTTCTTGCTCATGCAAATGTTCAGATAAGATCGTGACTTGGATATAAAGATCAATTAAAGTTCACAAAACATATAATTCAATCGATATAATACATTGAATTATACATCTTGCTACATGACTCACCCTCAAACTAATATACAAAATGATGACCAAATAGAGGAAGTCTAGTGACCCTCTAAATCGACATAAACGTTCATGATGTCCCAATCTGAAACAAAATGAGCAAAATATTACTTTAGAGTTAAGGTTGCTATGACCATGGTTGTTGTTGTTAATTGGTTTCCAATAACTCATCACTAATCTATATTATCATGAAAGTTTCTTATGTTCTTTGGATGAGATGTTGATTGATAGTTCATGTAAAATTTCTTATTCTGAGAGTTGCTACCAAATTTTTTTTGTTTGTTCATAGCATTTCTAGGGTTAGGTCTTGGTTGAAAACCATTTATAAACCTTTTTCTTTCAAATTTGTTTCCAAGTTTCTTATTCTTGTGTACCTCATGAAATCTACCATATCTATCCTTAACATAGAGTTTTGATGGTTGAGCTGTATGTTGGTTGGTAGTCTTATAATTATTTCTAACTCTAGGTTTGTGTACCACCATTCTAGAATTAGGTTTGGTAAACTTGGTCTTCTTGTTGTATCTCTTATCATACTTATATGCATGGTTCTTAGCTTGAATAGGTTTGTTGTTAGTTTTAGTTTGTTTTTCAATTTTAGGAGTTTGTTCTTTTACAAATCCAAGACCGGTCTTATCATGTAGATCTTGATCAATATACATTTTATCATAGTCAATTTTAGTTTCATTGTTTGAAGCCTTAACAAACTTAACAAATTTAGAAGCCCAAGGATGTGCTTCCTTCAATTCCTTTTCTTTTTCAAAATTGACTTGGTTTCAATGTCATTAACTCTATTTTGTAGCATTTAATTTTCGATTTTAGATAATTAATCATAGCATCATTAACTTCCAAAGACTTTTTGGACTCAACAAGCAATTCCTTAAGTTTGGTCACATTGAAAGATTCTTGTCTTTCATCCAAGTCACAAGACTCATCATCGCTAATGTCATTATGAAATTTAGAAAGATCAAAGATTACCGTACTAGCTCGGCTAGGGTCCTCCAATTCTTAAGCTCTTGTAGTCTTATCCTTTGATTGAGTTGTTGTCTTTTGCGCTTGATCTTCCGCTTTAGCAAGACTCAAAGGTTTCTAGATTTGCTTATTACCATCCTTCTTTGCAAGTGATGGAGATTGCTCTATCTTGTTGTTGAGGACTACTCTTGGAAATTCACCTCTCATTAGAGCTTCTTCTTGTTCTTTTGCACAATCGTCCTTAGCTTGAGCCATTTTCTTCAAGATGCGAATCTTCTCCGGATCAGTTATTCCTTGTTCCTTTATGATTTCAAGCACAATCTCCAAGTATGTCCTTGGTTTCTTTCCGATGAGAGCTAACTTGTTGTCCTCATCTCCTCCTCCGAGATTTACTTATTCTTCCTCATCTTCACTTTTCTCGAATTCGCTTAGCCAAGTTGCTTGCATAGCTCTCTTGTTAGTATTCTTAAATCGTCCTTTTTGCGGTCTTCTTCTTTGAGGAAAGATCACATAGCAATTTTGAATGCTATGACCTTCCTTGTTGCAAGATAGGCATACAACCTTTTTGCCTTGAGTTAGTCTCTCGTCATTCACCTTCCTTTCGAATTCTATTCCTCCTTTCACTAGCTTGGTAAGGAGGTCATTGTCTTTAGAAAGAACTTGGTGAAGGTTTTGGTATTTGACTTCGCTTGACTCGAACTTATAAGATGGATTAAATGAAGATTGAGTCGGTAATGCCAAGGTTTTAGTTGAGATTGTGCTCTTGACTTCTTTGTGATTCTTCTCGTGTGAGCAAAGTTGAGCGTACATCTCTTTGGATTGATAGGTAAGTCCTTTGGCTTGTAAAGCTTCTATAGAGCTCACGACGCCATCCTAACCGGACTTTTTGGAGACCATCCTCAAGAGTTTACCTATAAAATCTTCATCACAAATGTTAGATCCTACTTCAACGAATTCATTTCTTAATGATACGAGTCTATGGTAGAGACTTTTAAAGGACTCGTTATCTTCAAACTTCATGTTTTCTAACTTTGTTGCTAATCCGACCTTTCGAGTCTTTTTCATATGTTCATTCCCTTTATACCTAAGGACTAATGCATTCCATATTTCCTTTGCATTAGAGGAATGTGTGAGAGATAAGGCAATTGACTCATGAATTAAACTTAAAATTGTATTCATAGCATTCTCATTAGTGTACTTAAGTTATTTTGATTCTTTGGTAAGGGTAACACCATCTAACTCATACTTTGGTATCCAACCATCTTCAACTATTTTCCAAAGTTCAAGCAAGTTTAGATATTTTACCATAAATCTTTTCCAAAATGAAAAGTTCTTGCAACCTACTCCAAAGACCGGAGATTCTTTCACAAATTTCAATTGAGCCATATTTCACAAAATCAAGAACTAAAAAGAATTTGGTGCTTAGCTAGGTATGAATCTATGTGTTATGATATCAATGATTAGAATAAGGGTTGGGGATTAATGCACAAGACTAAGGTCAATATAATAGGCGGAAGCATTTTCAATTCAAGTTAAAGCTTTTAGACCTTAATCACCTAACCAAGTAATAGAGCAAGTAATTTCAAGAAGTAATTGAGCAAATCACAATTCTAAGAGCAAAGTAATAAATAGAGGGAGATAGAGCGTGAATAGAGAGCAATCGAGAACAAGAGAACACGGTATGTAACATGGTTCGGCCTATCAAATCAACTTAGGCCTACGTCCACGGGTCTCACGAAATAAAATCTTCTTTCTGGGCCGATTTCACTATAAACGAGTGTTCTTTACAAAGTACGAAACCGATCTTTGACTTCTTCTACACAAGCAAGTCAATCTTCTTCTCCTAAACCAATGTACGGGACATCACCACAATACACGGTAAAAATGTCTGATTGACTACACAATCAAGGACATGGATGCACCACTTGACAATACAAATGTGATGCACCAAAGGCTAAAACTAGCTAAGGGTTTGTTCTCGAATAGACAATAAGAGAATAATAGCTATTTTAATTGCTCTCTAGGTTAGGTACCTGGAGGAGACTTGAATTAGGCTCTTTTTTGTGCTCCATTTTGATGCTGGGAAGCTTGTAGGAATAATTTCTTTAATTTTTGGTTTGTTTCTGCATCTTTTATATTGGCTGAGCACTCCTTAGGATCTTGGATCAGTCAAAATTGTTCCTGACGTTACAACTTCTTCATAATGCCTTGGGCAAGGCGTTATAACGCCTTGGACTTCTGCTTGTTTTGCCCTTGTGCAGCTAACTTGTGGGCCAATTCTTCAGAAACCCATTATAGCGCTTTGCTCACTCGTTATAACGGGTTATAACCCGTTGTGACGCCTTCCTGAAGTATTATTATAATGCTGGCTTCGAGAAATTCCAGCTTCTGCAGCTTTTCTCTCCTCCTGAGGCGTTATGACGCATTGGGCACCCGTTATAACTCCTTAGTGTCTCGTTATAACGGGTCTTCAAGCGTTATGGTAACGTTGTGCTCTGTATTGCACATTGAAGCCTTCCCTTGATGACTTGAGCATGTTTGACATTGATATGTACCTGTTTTAACCTGCATCTTCACTAAAACTCATGTGCAATGTTAGTTTTTTAATTGTTTTGCAAATTATCAAACAAGAGATGAGTTTAATCCAACAATATACACAAGAAGTTTGATGTATTATTCCTTTTTATTTTAACAAATTTGAGAAATTGTAGTTTATAAATTCCATTCCATTGTTCATTCTAAATTTTTTGATTTTTTTGTTAAATTGATTTTCAACAAGATTACCCAACTTAATTTGAATCAAAGCCCAAGCAAAACAACACAAATTGAGATCTATTGCGATCGCAATAAGTTTCATTGTGGCCGCAATACAGTAGGAGAAGATGGCAATACGATCTGCTAGTTTTTGGCATGATTGATTGCGACCGCAATGGATTCGATTGCGGTCGTAAGAGACTTGGCAGGAAATTGCCAAGTCTAGTGCGACCGAGTGAGATTCATTGGGCCGCAAGAAACCTGTTGTAAGGCATGTTTTGACTGCCTAGATCTTCAGTGTCTTTCTGATTGGATAATTTAACTTTTGTACCAAATTCATGAATGTATTTACAATAGTAAATATTAGAATTTGGAAGAGAATTGGATATAATATAATTACAAATATTTGATGAATATTTGATAATTAATTTGGTATCTTTCCAAGATACACCTAGACCCCTATAAAAGTTCCTAGGTCTCCAAACGTTAGGGGTATTGAATTACAACAGAAAATTCACTATTGATAGGGCACATGAGTTGTGCATAGTCACCCATACACTCTCCATTAAGTGTTGGTACTCTATCGAGAATTTCGTGACCGTCAGAGAAAAGAAAGGTGACCCCGAATCGTTTGGAAGGACTCGTCGAGAAATACGACGTGAAGCCGCTTCCGTGATTCAAGACATCTCTGACGTTGATCAAGCTAGAGAGCGGAGACAACGAAAAAGAGATGGAAAGTAAGTAAAACATGTTTCCACTTTTATTTATTTCAGTCATGTCGCAACAGTATTTGAATTAATTGAATTGCAATTGTTTTAGATTAGAGAACATTTTTGTATGATACCCTAACTTGAATTGCACCAATTAATTATCCAACTGTAATGGGAGCGGGACACCAAATATCTGAATGGACAAGTTCAAAGAGATCTTTACTTTTAGAATCATAATAAAAATTGAAGTTTTGTATGCTTAGCAAGCTTACAAACTTCACAATTACTATAATCTAATTTAGAAAAATCAAGCATAAATTTCAAAATTTTATCGGATGGATGACTCACCCATTTGTGCCAAAGTTTACTCAATTCCTCAAAAAGTCTAATTGTCAATTTGCAGAGTGTTTGACAAACGGTTGCAACCCCTATCTATAGTTTGAAAATTGGACTTTCTAATTTGCAAATTGGTAGAGTTCTAACTGATTTTAAATCAAGGTCTTCCAAAACAGAGTCTTTGTCCCCTTTGCAAGACTCTTTGTTCTCTTTATAATTTCTTTTTTTTAATTAAAAAGAAGGCATTAGATTTGGTTTTACGTAGCCTATTTGGAAATAAAGAGGGAGGAAAACTGAACTTTACAATTGAGCTCAGAGTTGAGGTATTGCTTGAGTCGATCAAGTATCTCTGACTCTATCTCTGACTCTGTCAGCTGTTTCTTCTCTTTCTCCCCCTTTCGAGAATGACCTCTTACACTTTCCATAGCGCCTTCACCTCATTTCTCGTTCTCTCTATCTTTTTGTGATGGCCTGAGATGAGGATTGAGAGTCCAACAACGAACCCTCGTGTGACCTTGTCTTTCGCAGTGATCGCATCTAGTGGGCGCCCGACCTTCTATACGTTTTCTCTTTTTGCCATTTTTAGGGTTCAAGATTTCTGTATTGGAGGGTTGTTGTTGTAAATTGAAGCTTGATTAAGATGTGATTCGAATTTTTGTCCAATTTGAGATTCCTTCTCTTTCTCTAGCATTCTTTGCATTGAGCAACCTTTTATCTCAAGTTGAGTTGATTTTTTTCTTTGCACAAGTTTTCATCATTGATTTTGTCGCTGGGCAGAGCCACCACTTGTGCCAAAGTGAGCTTGTTTTTCTCTTTGACTTGGACAGTGGTGATTTCGGAAGAAGAGGCCCAGCCATTGATTTCGGAAGAAGAGCTTTGATGCCATGTTGAAATTTAAGAGTTAAAAATAGAGTTAATGAAATAAGATTGTATTACTTATTCATTCATTTACAAGTGGTACATGCATATATAAGGCTTTAATTAGCCGTTAGAATAACTAGCAGTTACATGCACAATTGCCTATTAAAGTTACTAAAGATCACTTCACCATTGAATCTTCAATTGCTTTTTTTATTTTTCTATTTATAGGCTAACCACTTGTAATGCTCTCAGTGGTGGAGTCATTCATGGGCAAGCTCGGACAAGTGTCCGGACTTGATTTAAAAAATGCAAAATTTAGTGTAATTTTAGTTACTGTAGTGAAAAATGAGCTTTTAATGATATCTAAGTGAGTTTTAGTGGGTTTGTGTCAGAATTTGATCTCAATCTCATTGTCCGGACTTAGTTGTGCTAGGACTTAAATGACCTTTGAATCTGCCCATGAATGCTCTGACATGTATAGGTGAGCTCTTACACTTTATACGTTATCAAAGGCAATGGGGTAAAGTTAAATGTGACATCAATCAATGTATAATAATAATAATAATAATAAAATAATAATAATTGTAATAATAATAATATTTGTTATAATAATAACAACAACAACAACAATAATAATAATAATAATAATAATAATAAAAACAATAAGAGCATGGCTACAACCTACAGTGCTTTACAAAATACCAAACAAGTCTTACTTCATTTCCGTATCTCAAATTTTAAAGTCCAATCGAACGATCAAAATCGTAGAACTTGATCATCATATTAAAATCTCATTAAAGACCAAATTTTATATTTTTAGAAATTTTTCACTAATTTTAAAGAGGTGAAAAATCTTTCATATCCAATGGTAAAAAATTGTCAGATTAACTGATTTTTCACCCTCTTTGAAAAATAGTAAATAAGTTCTAAAAAAATGTAAAATTCGATCTCTAGGGATATTTTAATATGAAGATCAAGTTCTATTGTTTGGATCGATCATTTGGACTTTAAAATTGGAGATACGAATGCGAAGTACTACTTATTTGGTGCTTTGTGAAGTATAGTAGTCAATTAATTAGTGGACCGATGTTATTGTTGCAAATGTAGTCTTGGACTTATTTTACTGTTGGGCGACCCAAACCTGCTGTGGAGCCACAGCCTTTCGGTGGTATTGATCTCCATTCTCGACATGCATATGGGATTATGTGGAGCACACAGGATTGTTATTATGATAATCCTCGAGGCAGTGTTGCAAGTTATCGAGATCAATTTTAAAGGAGCAGTTTGGCTTTGCCATATACCATTGTATTGGCTGCCATACATCGAGTACATAAATTTGTCGACCCCTCGAGTGATGACTGACAGTGTTGTTTGGCTCTGTCGTATACCATTGATTATATTTTGGATGGTAGAGTACCATTATTTGGATAGAGTCATGCGCCAGTTCGGCATGTATCATGTCCCTCCTCTGGCACTCGAGTTATGGAATTTGCATCAGGACTTACATAGATGTGTTCATTATGCATCTAGTTGGCTGATAGATTGGAGTTAGCGTCACGAGTTCCACATCGCATTATGGTATGGTTTTTCTTTTTTGCTTCTTGTAAGAAGTATGTTAATAACATCATGTGTTTACATTTTTCAGGAACAACATGGGAGCTAGGCTTGTACATGAAAATCGACCCTTTGATCCTAATATGCTACATTTTTATTACGGATGGTTTCGAAATAAATGCATGCATACTGTCATTTATCCTATAGACTTGGGTCCTTGGACGAGCCTTTACCACAAATTATGTGAATGTCGGAGATCATGCTTATATCCCACATGTTCAGAGTTTAGCTGGTGGGTATGTATTTTTTGTGTTATTTATTAAAAAAATATAAAATGTGTGAGTTTTTTATAACTAACTTCCAATTTTGTTTCAGATCGCCCGTTAGATCAAACATGCAACATATGATATTCGGTGCATACTTCGCAGAGGGACACGTGCAGTCGGGAAAATCACATTGCGTATGTGTCGTGGAAATTTGAATGATCTCAACCAACCGCATCTCATGCTTGCTAAAGTTGGATTGCCAACAAATGTTGATGACATAACAACGGATGATGGGGTGCCTCCAGTAGTGCCACTAGAGTCGTTTGCCGGAGTTCAATGAAGATGTCAGGAATTACTGTGATGAAATGCTCCAACCCGGAGATTATGCAGGATTTGCAGACATGATCACGAGTCAGATTACTTAGCTGACTCCACCTCCTTTTCAACATGCTTCGCATGATCACGAAGTATGTACATCTTAAGCACCGCAAGAAGACCCTCCAGAACGACGATATCTTCCACAACGAGATCGAAATGCAGCAGCTCATTGGAGCCCTTCCGAACCTCGTAGGCCTTGTCGTGCTTAGTTGATATCTAGTTGGACCTTTTGTGTTTATTGGACCTTTTACATTTATTGGATTTTTTGTGTTTAGTGAACCGTTTATGCTTATTTGTATGCTATCTTTTTTTTGCACAATGACTAAAATAGTACATTACTTAATATCCACCTACATAATAGTACATTACTTAATATCCACCTACATAATAATACATTACTTAATATCCTGATGAATAATAACACACTACTAATAGAAAACTACTTCATATTACACTACATGATAGAACATCTTCTAGCATTCACCTTAACGACTCCTTGATATAGATGCTCCTACAAAATTTTAGCAAAAGATGTCAAGATTCTATAACGATGTCGTGTAACTTAAGTTATTGATATTTGCTATATTTACCTCTAAACTTTGTCTTGGACGTCTAGTTTGGTCATCATCTAAGCGCATTGGCACACGACCCTCCATTTGATCCATCTCTATAATAATCCTTTCATGTTTTATCCTTCTCTTATTCAAATTTGTCGGATCTGGTTCAACTTTTGAACCAACATACATTGGCAAATTATGTGGATTTCCATATCCACGAAATTATCTAGACCAAGTGTTAGTACAATGTTCAACTGAATAATACATACTAATATATTGTTTCCCGTCCAAATGTCGCACGAAACAAACAACTAATACATGACTACAAGTTATACCTGTTAGTTGTGATTTTTGACAATTGCAATGGAACATTCCTTCAACAAAAGCAATATCATACTTCACATTCCCCAACACTCCCTGCAAAAAATTGAAGTCATTAATAGTCTATTATCTTGTACAAAATATATGAGTAAGTAAAATATTTTGTAAATATAATATCACATTACTTCTTTGACTTCTTCATTTCTAACCATAACTTTATATGTGTTAAAACCTTGCTTTTAAAGGTGTTACTTCTTTTTTCTCCTAGTTTCAAAATTATTTCTCTAATTTTTGGACATAACACGTAACTCTTTCTCGTCCAAAAATTTGCAGTATTTTTTCTATTGACAAACCACTCTAGGCATTTATAAAATGATTCTTCAATAATCGATGTAACGGGTAATGTTCTCACAATTTTAAAAATATTGTTTAAGGCCTTCGATCCATTTGAAGTCATAATACCCCACCTATTGCAACCTTCATCGTAACATTGAGCTCATTTTGATGGTACTTGAGGCTCTTCAGTGTCAGTACGGAGCTTCTTACCAGTGTTTAGCATTATGTGTGTCTGTGTCTTGTCTTACATGTTATATAAGGAAAAAAGAAAGAAGAAGGTTTGTATTGTGGCTAGGGTTCTTGTTGTTGCATTGCAAGTGTTTTTATAAGGAAAAATTAAGGTGGCAAACGGTGGAAAATTTATTGTTCGACATAATGATTTTAATTCGGATTGAACTGTGGCGAAGGAAATGCTGAACGGTGGAAATTCTATCGTTCATGCCTGCTAGTTTGCTGAACAGTAGATTTTCTACCGTTCTGACTATTCGATCGAGATATCATTGACTCTTGACTAATTTCATCAGTACCATTTCGATAATTACCAGATAAAACTGACCTTTTACAGTCCCGTTATGTTTCACTGGAAGTCCACCTCTTTCATTCTCTTTTTCATTCTTGCTTGAATTTGAACTCTCCCTTTCAATCGATATGCCACCTGAATTGAAATTTATTGAAACTTGAAATTGAAATTCAACTATTATAATCATAAATTAGTTAATTAATATGGTTTAATAATTGCAGGATCACTTCTAAGGACAACCCCCTCCGAATTTTTTCTTCACAAAATATATCATATAATCTGCCAATTTGTTTTAAATATACTTATAATTTTTTTTTCTTTTGCTCCTCTAAAAAATTTATAAATCTTACTCCTACGATGAAAATCATAAATCTACCCCTCTTCTAAACTACAGACCAGGAATAAATATACAAGCAATATATTCAATTCAAACCAATATATTCTTTGGTAGAACTTAAAAGTAACTATTTGTTTTGGACTTTGAACCGTTGAGTACCTAAACATGATACTTTGACCACATCCACATTGTTTCATTATTTATTTAATTTTGATCAGGTGCATATATAACCCAATGACAAGCAAATTCACACCCGTTAGAATAATTCATAACATAAAACACTTATTCAATGATTCACGTAAATTTGAAATTTGTGCATGTTAATTTTGAAGTTATGTGTATCATTAAATAAGTACTTTACGAATATCTAGATCCGTCTAACATGTGAAACGATCACAAAAGAGACTTTCGTTGAACGTTTTATTTAATGAACGACTAAGCAATTTTGTTTTGTTAGCTGTTTCATTAAAAAAATGATCGAAATGAATCAAAATGGTCAAACTCATTTCATTCGCTCTTCATCCATCTCATCTCTCATAGACTAAAATAAATCAGGAATCACCGATGAACGATTCTAACGATATACCAAAATCAAATCATTCATCTCATGTTTCATCACCTTCTATCAGCATATCGCTTTTCTCCTATATCAAAACAATTCTAACAATATATAGTCATAAACGAAATTACGAAACAAACGATCACGAAAGAATATATTTTCGTTAACCACTTTGTTATTTAAATAAATTTCTTTTCTATCATAAACGTTTTATTTGTCACGAAACAAAAAACGATTAAACGACCGATCATAAACAACCATTTTTTTTACTTCAATACCCGTAGGCTTCTAAAAGGAATGCAACACATGAAAACGGATTCATGAGAAGCACCTTTTTGCTTGTTATTAGAGAATCTAAAATAAAATTCTCTTACCATCTTTTCTTCAAAAAAAAAATTCTCTTACCATCCATATATAGTACTATGATCTAAAGAAAAAAGTGCTGCATTAATTCCAACACACGCTCATCGTGTTAAATATGCTTAGACTACAAAGAAAATGATAAAAAGGAACTAACATGAAGCTAATTTTATTATTTTGAAAATTACAGGAACATGAACATTTCTAAGAACACGGTTAATTCCAACCAAATCCAAAGCAACGTCAGTGTAGATCACCATCGCCATCATCACCACCTGCACCGTTACCAATGCCAACACCGACACCAACCCCGACACCGACCCCGACTCCAAGACCATTACCACCAAAGCCATGGCTTCCACCAAGACCTCCTCCAAGGTTACTTGCTGACTCACCACCTAGTCCACCGCCTCCGCCAAACCCACCGCCATGTCCCTCACCACCGTCAAGTCCACCGCCACCTCCACCACCTCCACCTCCACCGCCACCACTACCACCACCAAGTCCTCCTAGACCACCAAAACCAGCTCCTCCTCCAAAACCTTCACCATGGCCACCACCGATGCCACCACCAGAACCGCCACCTCCTCCTCCTCCAAGCCCACCACCGAGACCACCAAGACCACCACCAGCTCCAAAACCTCCCCCTTGACCACTACCAAGACCACCTAAACCACCACCACCACCCCCACCAAATCCACCACCACCTCCAATGCCACCTCCTGGGCCACCACCAAGACCGGCACCAACACCAAATCCTTTTCCTGAACCACCACCTATGCCTCCACCACCCCCACCACCAAAACCACCGCCACCTCCAAAGTTTGGAATCCCGCCAAAACCGTGTATGCGGCCTAGCACGCCTCTCGGTCCACCGATGTGGCTATCTTTTGCTAGGAGGAGGAGCAGGAGAACAAATGGTAAGAAGGGTTTCTTGACATGCATTTTTTTACTAGCTTAGCTGCTGTTATACAATTGCACTGTGTGTAGAGGACTGATCTCTGCTCAATTTATGTGTAGAGGACTGATCTCTGCTCAATTTATACTGTCTAGTATTAGCTTCTTTACTTCTTCCTACTCTGTCGGTTATAAATGCACATACCGCACTGGTGGTTGGATCGTAGTTGGATAAAATGACAGATAATATATGGTCGATGTCAACGTCGTTGACTTAAAAGAGAAATTCAATAATTAAAATACTGATATATTCTCCATAAGTACTCAATCCTGATCATTGAAGTTTCTAATAAGGTATATATGCTAGGAATGCAAGAGAAACTCAATAAAAATAGCTGTCAGAAGTAGTAATTGAGAAAACTCAAGTATATATCTCTTATTAAGTTATCAAATATCAATACATTATTGTTCTTCCGTTATTTCCCTTCCATTTTTCCAAGTGTCTTTTGTTACTTTTAACTGACATGAACTTTGTATGAATGCCTTTATGCTGAGTTACTGACACATGCATCCATACGCAGTACGAGTTGCTGTTAGTGAGCAACTGAACCACAGACAGCAACACATAAATGGCATTGCTTCAATATTCCTCCTCTCGCTACTTGGAACAACGCGGAAACATAACATTGGTTGTGTGGGGCTGAGACATTAAAATGCACGTTTGACCAGACCGAACTCATCCTTAGAGAAATGCATTTAGCTGGAAAACAGTAAACCTATTTTTCTAAAAAAAAGAAGTTAATTAGATGGGAAATTTAGGTATATGCCATTCTATAAGAGTTCAATTAGGAGAATGCCACTCAATAACAGAAAATTAGTTATATGCCACTCCATTTTGAATTAGTTTATATTTATGCCATTAACTACATTTTAACACAATTAAAAAACAAATTAATTACAAAATGCCCAAAATATCCTCCTCCGTTTTATTTTTTAATGCAGAGCACATCCATCTATCTGATCCTAACCCAACCGATGGAACCCAACAGTCGTCCAACCCAAAATATCCACTGCTCGACATAAAGAAATGAGATAATCCTCTGATTGAACTTCCATGTAAAATTCAGTAAAAACTCTGATTGAATCAAACTCTGATTATTTGTTTGTTGGCTACTTGATTATTTCCTCGCTTCATATATTTTCTTGTTGCTCTTCACAGATCCTTTGTGTCCTGTCTATCTGATTCATGCTGAAACCATACTTATTGGTACTTGGTGATAATTTTGTTTGGGTATACACTATCATAAATTTCAGCCAAAAATATTATACTGGTACCTCCAGAATACCACGAATCTAAGAAATAATCTCTAGAGAAAATTCTCTTTTAAGAACTACAAACAAGAGTCCCATAGTGCACCATAATTATGCTAAACGAATCTTGAGATTTTAGAAAGTTAAAATGCAAGAAAACCCTCCATTTTTACGAGGAAATATGAAAGATCAAAAGAATTGCAAGTCATTACAATCTGAAATTGAACAACAAGATACATGAGAATAATTAAACAACAAATAACAGCATCTTACAACAATTCCCAAAATAACAAATAACAGTAAAATGACAGCATAACAACAAGTTACAAATTACTCTCTTACAAGAATCCCAAAATACTCCTTATGAAACTTCTCAATCCTCTGAGGTTTGTGCTATCCTACGTCTCTTCTTGCAAGAGATATGTTCACAATTAAAACAACAAATTTTGGGGGAGAATAAACAAAAGATGCTGCCTCTAGCTCTGTTACATGTACAATTTTTCAATTAGTTCAGCTTACATATTCTTAGAATTGCATAAACCAAATTCAAATTTTTTTTTTCAAAAGCTGAGTTAAAAAAACAACAATCTTATTAGAAAATTGAATAGGTGATAAATCTCTCAAAATTTTATTACAACTTGTCTACTGTTTTATTTCTACTTTGGTTACCAGTATCTATTGAACAGTACCACTACCTTGAAAACTAGGCAATATGTACTAATTAGGTAGTACCAATATCTGATAACTTCATGAATACAATATAGTAATATTGATACCTTCAACAAATAAAAAAAAACCAGTTCAATGAAAGAAATAAAAGGAGCTACATGAATTAGGTAGCTCCAGCAAGTATTGACGAGCTTGTTATCGCAACCAAAGCCAACCCTCAAAATGTTGTGCAAAGGGCGATGGCATGTTGAGCATGAATCGTAATAGAGCAAGGACTTTTCCACAATTATTAAGCAATAAAACAAACCATAACACTGGTTGAGGGATTCATGTCTTGTTTCTGGTATAAACGAGCCGAGTTTGTTGTGGGTTTCAACTTCTGGGTAAATCAAGCTGATTTACGATGTCAGTCTCACATGAAGCGGAGCGGAGGAGATGCACACAGCAGGGGTGAGGCGGAGGAGAGCTTGGCGAGTGGAAGCTAGGATTCTCGTTTTCTTTTTTGTCGAGTGGAATCCGATTTGAGACGAATGAGTTCGATCGAATCAGTTGGGTTCGATCGAATAGAATTGATCTGCTTTGCATTAAAAATGCTGAGGGCATTTTGGAGATTTCATAATTAATTTGTTTTTTAATTATGTTAAAATATAGTTAATGGCATAAATATAAACTAATTCAAAATGAAGTGGCATATAACTAATTTTCTGTTATTGAGTGTCATTCTCCTAATTGAACTCTTATGAGTGGCATATATCTAAATTTTCCTAATTGGATAAAAGGATGGAAGCAAAATTCGAATTCTCTCCAGCTTGTTCTGTTATTTCAACACGCAAGCAATGTTTATTAAAATGTTGCAACGTTGCATTGCATGTACCTTTAAATATGTACGAAACTTACATTTCTGAAGAAAATCCTCCCGTGTGAAGTGGCTATTCGCGCCGTAGGGAGAAGTTAGTTGAGAAATGAATTCATTTAATTAGTAGTGCTAGCAGGACCTGGTAATTTCTAGTACAACGGCTGAGAATACAGCTTTTCTATTGCATAAAAATAACAAATTTGGGTAGGAATCAGAAGTTTGAAATTCAATATATGTTCACAGTAATGAAAATAAATTGATGATTATGACTCTTTTATAAAAAAAAATAAATAGATTATGTTCCTAATTTCATAATCAAAAGACTTCATCATGCAAGTCATCCACAGCGTCCTGTCAGTTTTCACTGAACGATTTAATATATTAGCAGATGCAATAGCTAATTTAATGTAAGAAATTTGTTAACTACTAAAAACAATTAACGACAAGTAGCTAAAATGTTTGCATGAGTACAATATTAGTAAATTATCATATATATATAGTGCACCAAAAATATAAAAAATGTTGACTGATATGATAAGTATCAACCAAGGGTGACTAAGCATGTGAGATCTATATATAACCACACAAGCAAATATTTAATAAGGAGTTGTGCTATGGTATATAATTGATCAAACACACGTCCTTTGGTGCTTCTCCATCAAAATTTCACATACAAATGATTTGAATTTTGATTTATCATGCACAATAATTTCTTTACATCAAAATCTTGTGAGATAAAAAAATTGGAGTTTTTAGGTAATTGTTTCAAATTTTCAAAAATATATTCAAAATTGTAATAAAATAATCAATATTTATACATAAAATAAGTTACTTTTAAAACCAAAACTGTACTTAAAAATTGTGTATCCCAAAAATTTGATATAAAAAATTTATTTGAAATGATAAATCAAAATTTAAGTTGTATGTATGTGAGATTTGATTATCAAGCACTAAAAAAACAATGCTTGATCAAGTACTATAGCTCAGTTCATTTAATAAACATCTAATTCATATCATATAGGAGCGGAGCCAGAAAATTGATATTGGAGGAATAAACAAAAACAATTATATAATTTATTTTTTATAAAGGGGTAAATTAGTATTTCTAATTAAAAATGGTATGATGTCTAAAGAAAAAAAAATGCAATTTTTAAGTATTAGGGAGTGCTTAGCCCTTAAATCCGGCACTAACATCAATACTAATATTATAATTTCTTGCATGCTGATAATTTACTAGCCAACTGTTTACGTCAACATAGTTCTTAATTATTAATATCATAGAAATAAAAGAGAAACTTTAATTCATGTCATGGCTAATATACTAAAAATTGTTCCTTCGACACGAGTTGTAACATAGTTATGCACTTGTGCTGCTTATGAACGAGCACTGACCATTCTATGCACAAGCATTTTGACATTTATAGAACCACAGAGCCACCATGTGATAACTAAATATTAGAAACAAATAATTTATTTCTGTTGATACAATGCTCCACGTTTTGCTCTTCTATTTTCTCCACATCTATGGTTGTGGTTTCACTGCCGGATCTACATATTATTGATCAAGGGGTTCAGTGAATGTTGTGAATATTGGCAATAGATAAAGATCTCCAATGAAGGAGGGATATTGCGGTATGGTCGTTGCATCCCATGCCGTTGACAACAAGTTGTAATTTGTATCCATGAGTGTTGATAGGTGTCTCTTCGTGCATATATTTGCCATAATCATTTGACAAGAAGAGAGGTATTTAGACCTTGTAGATCTAAGATTCCGAGCCCTCCAATTATTTTCGGCATGCATATTGTTTTCCAACTTACCATGCATCCCCTCTTGCAGGTGTGTCCTTTTATTTTCAAAAGAATTTCATTTTGATTCTTTTTATGTGTCTAATGATCCACGAAGGAACACGAAAGGCTTGCATAAAGTGGAGTGGAGAATAGTAGGTCAATTTCTTTCAAGAAATGGAAGAATCATCATGTCTAGTGATATATTATAAGAAGAAAGTATAATTAATCTATAGGTAGGTATTTGTAAAAGAATATAAGAACAAATACATGCAAGCAAGTTTTTAAAAAACGTTTAACGGTCCTTAACGGTGAGGTGGTCGCTTAACGGTTTAACGTTAAAACAGAATTATACGGAAGTTAAATTAAAAAACGGCCAACCATTTTTTGTCTATTATTTATTTATTTTAGACCAAATTATGATGCAAACATACACACTTTTGTCATATGTATGACCCTATGTAACTATATATTATATAATATATTTAACATTATTATTAGCATTGCTGTCTTTTTCATTGTTTAAAAATATAAATGATGTTATATGATATGTTTAATAATTAGAATTTAGAATATATTTTATTTGAAATGTGTATTTTTTATAACCTCCACTATCTAATTGCGTAAGTTGTACCAACATAATAATATCTCATGCCAGCATCAATATAACACACAAGACCAGTGTACCCAAACAATCAACACATCATCATAACACTAGTAACTATCCGACTAAGCTCACAATAACTAATTCCAAGTTAATAAAATAGTAAACAAAAATTGAAAAAACTAAATTAATTCAACAAGTTGACAAATCACCAAGTACATTACAGTACACATCCAGCAAAAACACAAAGAAAAAATAAAAAAAATAAAAAATGGCGTTAAAACGGCCTGATTTTAACGGATTTACACGGTTTAAACGGAGTTAAAACGGAGTTAAAATCGTTAAACTGTAGAAAACCAGTTAAAAACGTTTTTTCCTGAAAACTTAACGCCATGACAAGTTTTTCCCGTTAAACCGGTTAAATTGAAGTTTAAACTCCGTTTTTTAAAAACTTGCATGCAAGTATGAGTGGACTGCTGGAGACACATATCTTATTATTTTGGGAAATTTTTTGAAATGCCACCAGAAAACACTAATATTGTCAAAATGCCACTCGAAATCACATATTTTTGAAAATGCCACTAAAATGAAGAACCTAATTTAATTATGCCATTACATCCTTTATAATTCAATTTAATAATGCAGATCTTTCAAAATACCCATTATACCCCAATCCATTACATCCAGTCGACTAATCGACCCTAATCGATTCATTCGATCGATCCAGTCGAGTAATCTCCATTTTCGATTCGTTCTACCTCTCTGGCCACTCGACACTCGACAGGAGAGAGGCAGGAGAGATTCTGTTACCAAGCTTCGCGTCACCACCAGGTTCGACTTCGCGACCAGGTTCGACCTCGCGACTAGGTTTTAGACGAATTGCTGCCATGCTGATCCATAAAATACCCTACAAAATTACTTCCATGCTTTAGACGAATTACAAAACTATTGAAAACTCCAGAAAACTACTAGTTACAATTGAAAACTACAGAACAATTGAAAACTACAGAAATTGCATACCAGATTAAAAACTGAAAACTATAGAAATTGCAGCAAAACATTAAGCTTGAAATACTTAGTTACCATCTACCATGTCTTGAGTTACTTTTTTTGGTGTTCAAGCTTGAAATACTTAGTTACCATGTACCATCTACTAGTACAACTTAGAAACCGAAAACTGACAGAAATTGCAGTACAACTTAGAAATCGAAAACTGACAGAAATTGAAAACTACATAGCTTAGAAAACTTAGAAACCGAAAACTTGGTGCAGACAAAAATTGCAGTACAAGAGAGAAATAAAACTGACAGTACAAATGAGCTTGGGCAGACAAAAATTGCAGCCAGAACATTCACTGGCGAAATAAAACTGACAATTCAAACATTCACTTAAAGGAACAACTAGCAAAATTTTCGGTGGAGACAGAAATCAAACTGACCTGGCGACGCGATCTGTTCGATTTCCCTGGCGATGAACCCTAGGCTGGTTCCCTGATCGACGATGAAGCCCTTGCGACGCAGAACCTAATCGACGAAACCTAACGACTCTCCTCTCTCAGTTCGTCGAAGAAACCCTGGTTCTGTTTTTCTGTTCGTTGAAGGATATCGACTTTCCTCTCTTAGTTCGTCGAAGAACTAGGGTTATGTTGTTCGTATGAATGGGTTGGGAACGACAGAATGGAGATTACTCGACTGGATCGATCGAATAAATCGATTAGGGTCGATTAGTCGACTGGATGTAATAGATTGGGGTATAATGGGTATTTCCAAAGATCTGCATTGTTAAATTGAATTATAAAGGATGTAATGGCATAATTAAATTAGGTTCTTTATTATAGTGGCATTTTCAAAAATATGTGATTTCGAGTGGCATTTTGACAATATTAGTGTTTTCCGGTGGTATTTCAAAAAATTTCTCTATTATTTTTGTTATTTTTTTAATAGATGAATAAAACTAATTGAGGTCTCTTTTGATTACAAGTTCAAGAAAGTAACTTACGTTGACCATTAATGCTTTATTTGATTAATAACGTTACTAAATAATCTATGTTGCACGGGTGAAGGGTGCGGGTATCATATCCGATACGATGCGGGTGCGGGGATACGTCATTTTAAAAAAAATTAGAATACGAAAGTATATACAGAATAATAAAAAAATCACATTATATATTAAAATGTTTGATTTTGTTTACATTCAACTACCACTATAGATGCATGTTATCCAGTATTTTGTTCTAAAATAATAATATATATTGCTATGTAGGTTTTAGAAGTAATTAAGATTAAATTAAGTTCGTTTTGTAAGAATTCAAGATACTGCTATAATGTAGTATATTTTACTGTAGGAATCAAGAGATAAAATATCCTAAATGATAAGTCAATATTATAAAGCTCTTTCTTAGCTTTCCAACGCACTTTGAATCAGCTTAATTGGAGTTCGGATGAAGAACTTATGACCAAAATACTGACCGTTGCGTACTGAAACGTATCCCAGCCGTATCCTGTGTTGTATCCAAGCCGTATCCTGCCGTATCCCAATATTAAAATAATGTGATACGCCATGTGGAGTATCCGGTACGTATCGCACCCGTATCGCACGCGAATTCGCGTCGGATACGTATCCGATATGCGGTACGGCATGCTTTTGAAGTATCCGGGCAACCTAGTAAATAACCTCTTTCTTCTTTTTCAAATAGTATGTCAAACAATAGATTATCTCACTTGTGGCATGAATTTCCTGCCCACAGGCGGGCGGAGGATTCCATTCCGTTCAATAAACCTCATTTTTTAAAAATATTACTAGTTGTATATGTATTTATATTATATTTCATTGATAGTTCTATATTTCCACATAAGTGAATCTCAACTAAATTAACCAAGTATTATATGATTGAACCCCATTCATTATAATTTCGTCAAAACTTGCTGAGAATTGTATTAACCATGTACCTTAGTATCTGAACCCCGTTCAAAAAAAAATTGCTCTGCCACTGCGTGGCTTCCCACTAAATAAAGACCGCAATTAAGTTGTGTTTATCTTTGTATACCTGCGTGCGTGCTAACGTGTTAAAGATAACTCATTACATATTTACATGTAAACATATTTGTTAATGACAAGTTGACAACTACTTCTGAAATTGTAATTTATTATCACGTACTGATTAAAAAATTTACTGATTCTTAAGTAGAAATGCTTATCTGCTAAATATACGTATGAACACAATTTCTCCCCACTAACATCGTACCACAAGCACATCAGATCTTGAATTCTTTCTGAAACTAACTACATACTTTGCAAAAATCGAAAACCATGCAAGCACACTCAAACTCAACGAACATTTCCATTAGTTAAGCAAATAAGTCCACAAACATAGATTATTAAAATGTGACATGATAATAATCCTAAACAGCATCTGGTTCTGCTCCTCGTTCTCTCTTCTATCAACAAGTGGTCAAGTTGTTCACAGAGGTTAGATTAGATAACAGCCAGACTTCACGCTACTTTCAGTTTTTCAAAGCGCCTCTGCGAAAAACTTCTAGTAAATAACATAAATATACCTATATAACATTACCAACAGCATCATGGGGTTAACCGCCATAACCTCATCTAGTCTTTAGCCCCGTCTTAACAAACCCATGCAACTAAAGTTAAAGAAACCAAACACAATGTCTTGTTAACCCCATTTATACAATATAGGAAGTCGGTAACCTGCTGGTCATGAACTGAGTTCACATTCCTAACAAGACTATGGGGTGGCCCACAGAAAGTAATTGCACACAGCACGTCTAGTAGCAGTCCATTGGCCGCAACCAAAGAAGCACCGCCCCTGGGTAGGCCCTGGACGGCGGACCCAGTTCTTACTACTAAGCACTCCACAGAAGCAGTACATATGCCCAACAGAATCCTTTGCAGGTTCTGCGGTTAAATAGTGGTCGTGATAATGCTGTGTTGGGGGACCCATTTGAAGAGGAGGATCCTTAGGCTTAGGTTGGGAGGTAGGGTCAGAATGCAACACTGAATTGGTGATTGTGAATTTAAAGCCCTGATGCATCAGTAACGCAAGAAGGCGGGCAGTGTTGCGAGCATCATCAAGGCCACAGTGTGCTCGGCCTTCCCACACCAGACCTGCACGCTGGACTGCCTCCTTGAGGTTGCAACAGATTCCACCAAAAACCTCCATGAATGGAACCTTTAGGTTGATCCATCTGCACATGGCATTACAATCAGCACCTTCAAATTTTTACTGCATTTGCAAAAAAAAAAAAAAAAGTCCTTGTATTTTGCAATTTACCACAACCATTTTGGAGTTGTTTGAAATAAGAACAACAACAAAGCCTTTAGTCCCAGACAACTTGGGTAGGCTACAGGTGAAACCCAATTGGAGTTGTTGTCCCTAAGAATGCACATTAACTTTTATCAATTCTATTGATAATATATTCATGGACCCTACAAGCACTAATGCATGGGATACTATCAATTTTATACATAAATAATTCACGTATTTTAGACAATACAACTTTGTATTGTTATCTTTTAGTTCAATCAATGCTTACTGAAGTCGAAACCTCAAAATGCAAGCATTCAATTACTGAGAAAACAGCTCCCAGTAAACTCAAAAGATGTAATTGCCAATAATATGAAGACATGTCAGCTACATGCATAACATCCTACTTTGCTAGCTGTTCAGTGCTAGATGCAGATATCAAAAGGTGGTGTCGGGTTAATTGGGTGGGAATTTGAATGCTGTTCAGGTATTACCTGCAAAGCTAAAAAAACATAAACATGACTAGTCTTTGGGAAAAACATCTGTACTCCATAATGGCATTCATCTAGGATTTTCAATGGATAGGACTCAAATCAACTCATACCACAATTTAAGTATGAATTTAACAAAATTACAACATGGATATACTCATATACATATCCAGTGTAGATTTGAGAATCCAAATGCGAATCTGCTTACCCATTGTCTTAACATATTTTTTGGACCGAATTTCAATCATATTTTAGATTTGTATGAAAATGTATAAAATAACATAATAAATGCATAACATAAAAATAAAAATTAGTCAATTTTCATTATACGAGTAACTGAGTCACCTTTAATTGGACTAACTTATACCACATAGCAAGGCAGAATATTAAAAACTGAAAATAAAATTCATAACAGATAAAAGTAAAATTATGCATCTTGCTATCACAAAGTTAAAGGAAACCTCTTTTCTATTAATATTATTTGTCAGATTCATAACAGTTTCAGATTTGAATCCTAATGCATCCGATAAATTAAATGGTTTCTCTTTCATAATTCATATAAAATCATGTCTACGTTAGGATTTATTCATGTGGATTGTTATCGAACTACAGATATCCATTGCTAACCTAATTTCATTTCCACCTATAAACTCATTCACTAAAACTTTCATCAAAACAAAATGGCAAGTAAATGACTAAAGTCATCTTATATTTACTTCCTTTTATA
Organism: Eleocharis quinqueflora; assembly: GCA_964058865.1. NCBI lineage: Eukaryota > Viridiplantae > Streptophyta > Magnoliopsida > Poales > Cyperaceae > Eleocharis > Eleocharis quinqueflora. The sequence goes on from CAXKVX010000571.1 coordinate 59,147, forward strand.
TTTAAATATAAGATCAAAATGAACACTAATTGGAAGTTTGGAACTGTGAAATGTGTATATAAACTCAATTCATGTTCAGTTTGATGTCTTCAGAACAGATTTGTTTCTCATAGACACTTCATTGCAACACTTTACGTAACAATTACAAGGTTGCAGATACTTGTACCAAAATATGTATGTTTGAATAACCAGGGTAGACCCAAAAGAATGACTACTATTTGCAAACAGTTCAAAAAAATGACTTGACTATTTGCAGACAGTTCAGGTATACGGTATGGACAGAAGTATGGCACAACTGAAAAGCTGCAACAACAATCTAACATAAATTGATTGGGAAGCTTACTGATTAAAATAGGGAGGTTTCCTAATATGCTTGAACTTGCACTCAGATTCAAGCATGATGCGACAATCCCAATTAGACCATGTCACAACAGCAAAGTTTTTGTGCTTAATTCCTTTGTCCTCTAACCACTTGTCATGCATTAAAAGAGCTTCACTAAGGGGAACACCTCTGTCAACCTGAAAACAGAAAAAAAAACATACAAGATCAGGTCTCGCATACAAAGCCAAGTTACAACTAATTCTTGAAAAATAAGTCCTGGGCATCTACCACTGTTTTCATGCATGCTTCTAACACAATATTTCATATTAGCATAATCAGCGTAAGTTTGTTCCATACCAATTATACACCAGTTGGTTCAAATATAACTTTACTATCGTACATTATATACTTTAAAGTTATGCACAAAAATAAGGTATCTGGTTATAAAGAAAAAAAATAAACCCAACAGAGTGACAATGGGAAAGAGATGAATAAAGATAAAGGTATCCGTCTTTCAGACCTGTACCAATATTGAGATCTTCACTAAACAAAAGCTAAAGCCGCCATAAGAAAAGGTAATTCATTGGAAGTCATTAAACTATAACTTTGTTCTACAATTTGTCCATCCATAGTCACTGCACTCTATTTTGATCCACATTGGACCATTCTTTTCATTTTCAGATCATAGTGTTTTTCATATTTTTATTTCACTAATAAGAGAAATTATGTGAAGCATCAAACCCCACAGTTATGCTTACAATTTGACAAATTTGATTTGCAAAGAAAGATTGGAATATTAAAAAATAATCATTTTACTTGATACTTTTTTCTACTCGACTAACCCAACAAATTGACAAATCAAATCATTATCTGCAAGTACTTATAACTGGAAATAAACAGAACATCCAATTATGACCAAAATGAAATTTTCAATTCTTGTGGAGGACAAATTAAAAAGTTCAGTAACCAAATCCAAACATGGGGCATAATTTAGAGACTTCCAGTGAAATTAACCAGAAAATGAAATTTAAAATATAAGACGAAAATGAAATCTAAAAGATAAGAAAACAAAATTAAACGAAATTTAACAAATTAAAACAAGATAAAATGAATACAGATGATAATCATCATTCCCCAGTGAACTAGCAGAAGCTAACTGAACATGACATAATAACCATAATAAACCAGTACCAACTTTTTTTCTCTGTACATGCAAAGACAAGCTAACTGAACATGACATAAAGTATAAACTTTTTATCTCCAAAGATTAAAGAAGTCTGCAGTCCAAAGGTAGACCATATGAAAAGAAATACAAGGAACTTCAATGAAAATATAACTGAATTCTAGACTTCTACTGTACAAGCGAGGGAAGTTCACCAACATATATGAAAATGGAACTGAATTCTATAGTTTTACTGTATAAATGAAGGGAAGTTCACCAACATAAACAAAATCTAACCCCTTAGCTGATTAAACACTACAGTATTAACTTTGCATTGTAGGTACACCACTACACCCCATAACACATTCTATGAAAACACAAAAAATAAGACAGTGATAGATAATCTACACTGCAACTACGTAGCCAACCTGAATTTGCTGAATACCAGTAAGTTCCTTGCAGAACTCAGTAAGGTGCTGATGGTAGGCCGGCCGCACATAGGTCTGAAAGGAAGCCTCTAGTTGGCCAGTCGCACTATTAACCAGCACTGAGGGGAATTCGATTATCTCTTGTGGGTGTGGGTTCCTGTCCTTGTCGCAAGTCGCCTCAAAATCAATGACCACGAAATACTGAAAATCCTGAAAATTGGGGTCAAGCTGGGGCAAACCTTGTGAAAACACCTTCTGTGGGAGGTGGTACTGCACTCTATTATCCAATTGAAAGTAATAATATTCCTGACCCGGCTGATACAAATAAGGACTCATTTGGTAGTCAGGCAAAATGTAGCTCGGTTGGAAGAAGTCTTGTTGATAAAAAGGTCTGATGTACCCTTGATTTGGAGGTGGAATCGAGTCCTGAATTAGCTTTTCAGGCCAAACTTTGTTAATTTGGGATTCCAGTTTCTTTTCACTGTTGTGTAGTTGCAAGGCCTCCATCGTACTTGCCGCTTTGTCTTGACAACTGAATTGGAGAGGTCCATTTGGCCTGAGGCACCCAATTGATGCCTCTCCAATTGCATGCATTTTTTTCTGCATTGAGTATTTGTGGATTAAACAGCAAGCATAAAACAATATTCTAATAAGAATTACATCTACATGTAGTCCTACATTATAGAATTTAACAGAGCAGCAAAAGAGGACAAATAAAAGAAATACATAAGAAAATTTCTAAAGGGTTCTCAAAAAGACGAAGTTAATGGTTAAAAAGCCAAAGAAGTTTAATTTAGAACTATTTGTGGATTAAACAGCAAACATAAAACAATATTCCTAATAAGATTACATCATGTAGTCGTACCGTATAGAATTTAACAGAGCAGCAAAAGAGGAGCAATCAAAGAAATACATAAGAAAAATTCTAAATGGTTCTCAAAAAGACAAAGTTAATGGTTAAAACTTCAAAGAAGTTTAATTTAGATTGATGTAAAGACAAGTTTAGTTTAGATACACTAATTTAGTTTTAGAGTATCATAAGTTTAAACAAAGTACTAAACTTAGATAGCCCGTTTTAGAGAGTTCAAAGTAAAGCAGTGCAAAACCTAAAAAGATCCCTATATTTTGACACTTTCATGTGAGTCTCCCTCTCCCTCTCCCTCTCCTTCTCCCTCCCCTTCTCTCCCCAACAAAAAAAAAATATTAATTGGCAGAGACCAAAATTCCTCTCTCAATAATAGAACTTGCTCTGGGAAAGATCAAAATCTCAACTCACATTGGATATTGAAGAACAACGCTTCATTCAATTTTTGGGAGAAGAATTAAATCTCAACACAGAAGCTGAGACCAAACATCACATAATTTACTTAAGAAAAAGTAACATCTGTTGAAAAGATGATGGTGCACTCTTGAGAAACCTTATTTAAAATGAGACCCAACTAAAGCACTAATGAACTCCCAAAATATTTGGGTGTGCCTTCTTGGTTTTATGGAGTAATTAGGGCCTATACTCTATTTGCAATCTGAAAAAAGAAAGATGCATTAGGTCTTTGTTTTCCAAACCTCTAATGGTGTGCTCCCAACTTTGGTGAGAGAAGGCAAAAAGGGAAGAAGGAAAGAGAAAGAAGAGAAATGCCTAAATTAGTGTTGCTCCTTTGTTCCAATTTCATAAGAAGAATGTGGGGATCAAGATAAATAGAATAAATACTGTAAATAATTCTTTAATTTTTCATCCTCCATTCTTTCCCTTCCCTTTCCTTTTTATACTTTGGTCTCGGAAATAAGTTTACGTGATTCACTAGTAGTAAAATTCCAGAACCGCGAAAGCTTTTAGGCAATACACAGAAACAGCATTTCCTTGTTATACGAGATAACGAAATAATTTGACCCTAGGTATAGAGAAATTGTCAATTTCTCAAAATGTGCTATGGTTACCAAGTCTAAAATAAGAACCCACGGACCAAATATGTACGAATTTCACAATCGATTAAGCGTTATTATGACAAAAAAGAAAGTCGAGGCAAATAATTCTACAGAAATCACATTGCCTTTCTTTGCTAGGGTAACAGAACATTTTGAGGAAGTTTGATCTATAACAAATCAGAAATCTGATAAAAAGTGGAAATTCGAGTACAAAATCTCGCAATTTACTATTCACTTAAGGCAGTTAAGGAAACACAAAATTAGAATCGATCAAAGAATAGAAAATTGAAAGAGAGCCAGAACACTAAAATCCTCCACAAATAGTAAGAAAATTCTACTTGTACCTCCTCCTCTTACCAAAGTACCACTAATAACCCCATGTTGCTACGATGGTTTCAAAAAAATCTATCGCACCCCACAACCACGATCCGATTATTTCCCAAACCGACTACTACACGCTTTTTGGGGGAAAAAGGCTTGAACGAATCGAAGACTCACCAAAATTGCGGCGGTTCTTCGTCCCCTTCCAGTTTGTTAGCGACCGACTGATTGATCAGATTTGATCTTTCTTTCTATCGATTCTTGAAAAGGCCGATGTGGTTCATGATCGGAAGGAAGAGAGATTTTGGGTTGGGATAGCGTGGAGCCGTGCCCGTGAAGCCAGTCCGTGTCAGACCGCGTCTGCTGCCATTAAAAGAGCGTATGGCAGACGGATGCTATTCACTTTCTGCGGTCCGATTTTATATAAACGGATCCGATTTGGTTGAGACGAGAGTTTTATTTGAAATTAATTATTCTAATAATTTTGGAAATAACTTTGTAATTGATAATTTTATGTAATTACAAAATGTTCCGACATAAAAAAGCTATATTTCAATTTTATGTAATTTAAATATCGTTTAAAAACTGCATTAAAAAATAAGATTTTATTTATATCAAAATTTATCTCTTATGTATAAATTTGTTTGTGATAATCTTTTCCCAAATGTTTGTCTCTTTTTTTTATTTTTACGAACAAAATAAGCCCGGAATAGAATATATTTCGCTCAACAATTTTGATATTATCAATTTCTAATGCGAATAAATGATATAAATCGTTGGTATTCTATATTCAATGATGATTTGAAAGAAGGATAATGTTCCGTAGATACCACATTTGATATCAACTATCGATATCGATTTTATTATGCACTTTAGTTGAGTTATCGTGCACATTATTTGAGTTATTATGCATGTTATACCATAACTATTTCATTAAAAAAAAATCTTATGTACAACTATTTCATTACAAAAAATAACATGCATAATAACTCAAACAATGTGCACGATAACTCACCATAAGGTACATAATAAAATCGACAACATGTATAACTATTTCATTACAAAAAATAGCATGCATAATAACTCAAACAATATGTACGATAACTCAACTTAAGGTGCATAATAAAATCAACAACATGTATAACTGTTTCATTACAAAAAATAACATGCATAATAACTCAAATAATATGCACGATAATTGAACTAAAGACGTATTATAAAATTGATATTAATAGTCAATCAAATATAGTATCTACGTATCAGCTCCCTTGAAAAAATTATAAAACTGATGCTAATCATTCCTTGAGATTGATGATCACACAACAGATGATGGAGATCATATAAAGTAGTTAAAACTTCCATATTTTAATGTTAGGAATTTTTATTCTTTGACTTGTTTTACCAAAAAAAATTAGTAGATGTGTTTTTATGTTCATTATGTCACGACTTTATCTTTACATATGATTTGATATAAATCAAACAACCTAGCAACACCTAGTCACAAATTTATCCATGGATTATTTGATATTAATCAAACAACTTAACAAAGCCATATCTATACCATGTTAAAAAGTCGGTAATGACTGAATATATTTATTTGATTGCATATTTTTCTTGTTGACAAAAATGTCTTCTAATACTTCTTTTTCACTTCGCTCGTGCCCTCTGGTAACAACTTCCCTCGCGCCATCCCCCACCTAAAATACGATAAAATACATTGCTCCTCTATTGCATCTGGTAACAAAGAAGAAGCTCTCGATCTCCCCTCTTCTCTCTCTTCTCACAATCTTTTTTTTTTTTTTTGAGAACTTGGCAGCAACTACCAAGAAATTTTATTGAAAACAAAACCAACACTTACAACTGTTTGTCACCATCATCTCTCAGTATTACATTACTAATCAGAATATTGTATAGTCCCAGGATCCCGTTCCCAATCCTCTCTTCCCCTCACTCCCAAGACTATCTATTCATCAACTCAGTCTATATACCCAGCCCATCTAAAAACTTGTCCCCTATGCCCCAATCGAAATCATCAGATTGCCCATCCATTTGTTATCAATTTGCTAGCCATAATTTTGCATCCTCTATAGCCTGGATCGCTAGAGCTCTCGGTGCCAACCTTCTTGCATTTGGTTCAAAAATGTATGTGTTCCTAGTTTTCCATAGCGTCCATATCATTGCTAAGAAGACCGATTGGTTCCTATGTTGTGAGTCATGTGTTCTCCAGAGATCGTATGATTTGATTGCTATTGTTCTCAATTCTCCATCAAACTGAACAATGTTGCCCCCGATTAGGTTCTGTAGATGAAACCATGCCTCGGTAGTGTAGGAACATAGGAAAAACAAGTGAGCAGCTGATTCAGTTGGGCAGTTATTGCATAGAACGCATTGCGGGTTGCATTGAATCTTCCTTCTGATCATTACTTCGTGTGTGAGCACTTTATTTTGTAGCATGAGATATACGGACACTTTGACTGTTGGGGGTGCCTTGGTTTTCCAGATCCATTGCCAGAATGGGGTAATACTTCCTGCACGTGTCATGGTTTTGTATGTCGAGTTCGCCGAATATTCTCCGTCCGCAGTCCATCTCCACAATAGGGTGTCATCTGCTGTTGTGAAGGTCAAAGCCAAAAGTTCTTGCACCAAGGTCGATTCTATGTTGTTTCTCGGGTTTGGTAATAAGGAATTGATCAAGAGAGGTGCATCTGAAATTGCAATTCTTGGGAACCTCATATTCCACGATCTGAGAAATGATGCCAGGTTTGGTAATCCTGCCCACGCATCTCTCCAGAAGGAAATTGACGTGCCGGATCCTATTTGCCATGTCGTGCACCATTGAAATAGGTAGATGAGTGAATGCAACTTCCTCCAGAAGTAAGAGCCTGATTTTTTCCATATCAGCGGTCCAACTTCACCAATGTCATTCTCGTATATTTTGGTGATGGTATGTGTCCATAAACATTGAGGTTGTGTATATGCCTTCCACCACCATCGTAGTAGTAGCAATTTGTTGTGAAGACTCAAGTCTTTAACCCCGAGTCCTCCACTGTTTCTTGGTTTGCACACTGTGCGCCAATTGAGTAGGTGAATGCCTCTTCTATCTGAGTTGTTGCTCCATAGAAAACCTCTTCTTATTTTGTCAAGTCTATCAATTACCCATTGTGGCAGTAGAAATGAGCACATGTAATAAATAGGTATTGATGACAATACTGCATTGATTAATTGTAGACGTCCCCCCCTCGAGATTATCTCCCCTTTCCATCCCTGAAGTCTCTTTTCTAGTTTCTCAATTAGTGCTTCATAGTCATGTTTGGAAGGTCTTTGGATGCTAAGCGGCATGCCTAGATAAGAGCATGGAAAGGATGTCCTGTTACAAGCCATGATACCATGTATTCTTCCCATGTCTTGCTGTGAGACGTTAATGGGAACAAACTCACTCTTTGAGAGGTTTATAGAGAAGCCTGATATTTTGGCAAACAATCTTAGGATCACTTTAACTGTTACCAGTGTATGTTCCTCTGCCACAGCTAGCACAGCCGTGTCATCGGCGTATTGTAAGGCCAGTACTGCTTCACGAAGTTTTGAGGTTAGTTGTGTTGGGAGCATGGCCGAAGCGGCCCGAAGCATTCTCTGAAGAACATCGGCTGCTAGAATGAATAGCATCGGTGATAATGCATCACCTTGTCTGAGGCCTGCTTTGTGTTGAAAGAATTCCCCTGATTCTCCATTGACTATTATTTTGGATGAGGAAGAAAACAGTAGTTGTTCAATCCACCCGATCCATTTGCGGGGGAAGCCCCTTATCTGTAGCACATTAAGTAGAAAAGGCCAATTGATCGAATCAAACGCTTTAGTGAAATCTATCTTAAAGAATACTCCTCTGTTACTACTGGCGTTTATCTCGTGGATCATCTCTCTTAGTGCCAAAAAGTTATCCGCAATATGTCGGCCACGCACAAAGGCCGTTTGATGTGTGTGAATGAGGTCGGGTAGTTTATTCCTCAATCTGTTTGATAGTAACTTGGAGATGATTTTTGGCACCAGACTTAAAACACTAATTGGCCGGAAAGATGCCACAGATGTCGGGTTGTTTCCTTTCGGAATCATGATCACATTGGCAGTATTGAGCTTTTGAAGGTTCAGTGTTCCCTCTTGAAATCTAGATAAAAGGCTCCCTATATGTTCCTGAACCAAGGGAAGGAACTTTTGAAAGTACTCTGCAGGGATCCCGTCCGGTCCGGAGGCCTTGTTTTTACCAAGCTGTGAAATTGCTCGAGTGACCTCTTCTGATGTGAAGGTTGCTGCCAAGTCATCCAGTTGTGCTGGTTGTGGGTACAATTTAGTGAGGTCTATTGTAGTGCACGGCTTGGTCGTACCAAGGATAGATTGCATGTGCCGGGTGAATGCTTGCAATATATCTTGATTGCCCGTTAGGGATCCTCCTTCCTCTTGGATTATGGAGACCGTATTTTTTTTTCAAACGGGCCGATGTGTAGGCATGGAAATAGCGAGTGTTGCGGTCTCCTTCTTTGAGCCAACGACATCTCGACCTTTGCATCCATCTTGTTTCTTCATCTATTGCCGCATGATACGCTTTTTCTCTGCATTTTAATCTTAGCCTGAATTCTCTAGCTAAGAGGTTCCTCTTTTCCTCAATCTGATAAAAAAAAGCTATTATCAGTTGGCACATCTGAAGTTGAGCATGCACATTTTGAAATCGAGCCGTATTCCATGTTGATAGTTGGGAGTGTGTGTGCGCTATCCTTCGTAGGTATGACTCTTCACTGTTGAGTTGATCCGGTGTGCTTACCCATGTGTTATGCATGAGTTGACCGACTTCTTTATATCTAAGCTAGAAGAGTTCTAACCTTTTGTTCGTTTTTCATCTTGTGTTGTTGTTCTTGAGGTAAAGGAGTAAGGGGACTTGATTTGATACAATTAATTCTCGCGCTTTCATTTCTATTGCTTGATATTGGGAGATCCACTGCACCGATATAAAAATACGATCAAGCTTGGAGAAGATTGGTTCCGGTCTCTTGTTTGTCCAGGTGTATCTTCTGTTTCTCAGCTCTACATCAATGAGTGCTGTGGTGCTGATGAAATCGTTGAATATTTGCATGAGGCTGAAGTCACGAATGTCCCCGGATCGGTCAATTAGCCATCGTACCAGGTTGAAGTCCCCGACAAGGATCCAAGGATGTGAGATTGTGTTTGCTAGCTGATATAGTTCATCTATGAAAGCTCGTTTTTGGTCATCGTATGAAGGTCCATAAACATTGGATACGACAAAGGTGGTACCATGTGCATGATGCTTGAGTAATGCTGTGCATGTGTGCCTAGTAGACCAGGCCGAGACCAATTCAAATTTCCTATTCCATGCAATGAACGATCCCCCTACCGAATTGCACGCATCATTATTTACCACTTGGCGGTGAAAATATGATGGTAACACCTGAGCAACATAATTAAAATTGAGTCTATTCCATTTAGTCTCCTGAATACAGCATACATTTGCGTGACTTGTCCTAATGACGTGTCGAATTGCCTTACATTTGTCTAAATCGCCCAAACCTCTCGTGTTCCAAGATAATAAGTTGAATTTTTCCCAGTTCATAACAAAAGTAAAAAAACAGCCTTGTTACATCTTGTTACCCAATCATTGCATAAGGTTCCAGCCTATTCCTCGTCAGATAGCTCATCGGCTGACAGAGGGTCCAGCCTGATGAGTTCGTTTGTACCTTCAATTCGCAAGTATTTTGAGAGGTCTATCGGGCTCTGCTGGCTCGAAGTAGATGCATGATTCGCGGTCTCCACTGGGTCGCGTAATGTTGCCTCTTGAGTGTGATCCGCAACCTCTACTGGCTCTGGTGCTACCCGTTGCCGTGATTGTTCTGGCCGTGCTTGCATCATGGCAATCCTATCTTCATTGTCATCATGGACTGCTTGCTGCACATCTTGGGCCGCAAGTCCGCATGCCTCTGCAATCTGTTGGCATTGAAGATGGGTGAGGTGGGCCTTGTAATAATCCTCCGGCCTTTTTAAAATTGTTATGAGTTGGTCTGTTTTGGTTTGTGGGCCGGCCCGTGGGTCACTGGGTGCAGCAGGTCTTTTCCTCTTGTCCTTCTTCATCGACCTTCTTATCTGGGCCAACGTTTGTTGCCTTTCTGCCGTTAGAGGAGACGGAGCATTAGCCTCCACGTCATCATCTCTGTTTGTGTTAGATGTCTGGAGGTTTGTGCCCTGATCTTCTAGCTGCATGAGATCAATAACCGTACTAGGTAGCAGACTGTTGATGTGACCTCTGCTTGTTCGTGACGCATGCTCTGGATTGTAAGCGGCGTGAGGCAGGGTAGTTGCCATTTGTCGGCCTATGGATGGTACGTCACCAAAAGTTTGCTGCATGTTCTTCTCCTGTTGCAGAGGTTGCGTGAGTTGTATTGAGAGTGAAACCTTCTTGGGTTATGTTGCCCTAGGGAGTAGGGTTGGTGGGGCGGTTTTCGAGATGCGTTCTTCAGGGGAGGAGCAGATTGTCTGTGGCAGGGTGATATTTACTCGGTCTATGTCGGTCATCACAATGTCTTGGCAGTGACCCATTTCGTATTGTGGTGGGTAATGAGTTTTTGCCGCCACCATAATCGATTTCAGTTTCTGCGGCCGATTGTTTGCAATCTTTGGTGTTGCTTCTTGGAACCTTTCACCATTGTTGTCATTTTCCTGCTGGCTAGACATCATTGATCGGAATTCAGGTGGAATGGCAGTTGGGTCCGCCCCTTTGAGAATGTCCATTAGTGCCTTCTTAGAGACAGTCACCGAGTCTGAGTCTTGCGAGTGCGAGGGGGTGGCTGTCGAGAGGGGTTGGACAGCATCTTGATCTGGCTTGTAGTATTTGCGAGGCATCTTTGGAAGATCATTGGGCGTGTAGATTGGCCTGTGGGTCCATTTCAGTACCTTCACGTTCACTGGAATCTCAAGTCCTCCTACCATTACTGCCAGTATCCTGGGTATGCGTGCAAGTTCAGTTGTTGTTATTACAGCAAGCCATCCGGATAGGTCACCTTCCTCCCTCTGAGTGACTGAGCCGAGGTATGTCCCAATGGGAGTGAGAGCCCTGCGAATGTCCTGTTCCCTCCATAAATTCGGTGTGATACCTTCGAGTTTAAGCAAGACCCGATAGGTTGGTATGTTGATGGATGCAACATCGTGTGGTGTCCATTCTTGAAAGGTAAGCCCTAGGTCCCATACCTCAGGAGGAAGAGCAGTAATGAACGTGGCCGGGGCCAATTCGCGTGGAAGTTGGATTAGGTATCTGTTAAAAGGGAGTTTTGCTATCGCCACCTCTTGAGCTGTTGTAAGACCAGATCTTGCAGCCAACATTGCCAGCTCTTCAGCCGACATTGGAACCGGCTGATCTGCCGTGTAAACCACCACTGCATTGTTTGAGAGTTTATCCGTCTCTTTCATATATGGTTCATCTCGGTCTAAGAAAACGAACGATTTTGCTATCCTATCCTCAGGCATGGTAGTCTCCTCCACCGGAATGGTGCCATGCAGCAGGTCAGAGAAGCCTGGCTCAATGGTAGTGGGGGGTTGGGGTTTCGGTGGTTTTGTTGTTGGGTATGCCCCTGCTGCCATCGGGGAGATGTAAATATCTGCTTTACATCTCTGGCCTACGTGCCCATTGCACCAGCACTTTCCACATTTTGTTGGATTGCGACAAACGGCTTTCTCATGACCTCGTCTACAGCAGTTGAAGCATATGCCCCTCCACTTTGCGAAGGTGGGGGACGGGGGGAAGTGGAGGCGGGTTGGACTGTGAGGTGAGATGTAATAGACTGTTTGGGTTGGAGGGGGGCTTTTTGGGGAGTTTGGGGTCGAGTTTGTCGGCGAGACGGTGCGGCTGTGGCTTCTGATGGCGTCGGCATATGATGGAGAAGAGAAGGGTCGGTATGGCTTGGTTGTCATCGCGCTCGGCGTGGCTTCCTGTCTCCTCCTCTTGCTTTGGACGAGTGTCCACTCTGAGCTCATTTCATACGTTGTTTCTCTCTTTCTCAATCTCTCCAATGTTTACTACCTCTTCATTCTCATTTCACAACAATAGAACTTCAAATTTGAAAATAAGCATTTGTTTTATGTTTATGCAGTCCCTTCTCAGGATATTGAATTTGAGGAGGTATAATGGAAATTCTCTCTGCAATCTCATCTCTCTCTCTTCTCACAATCAATCTCCGTTGTTACTCTCTCGCATGGGTCTTCCTCTCTGCTGTTTTCGAGCCCTCTCCTCTAAAGATGTAAGTTCAATTCGATTGACTCGATTAATCCGACCGATCCGACCGACCCGACCGACCCGACCCGAAAAAATACGAAATCAGTTTTTGTATGGTTAATTACGGTTTTGTTTTTTCCAAACCCACTATCAACTTGTCGGATACAAATTGCAAATTATAAGACGAGCAATACCCGACCCGACCCAATCTATTAGAATTGACTAAAATTGCTAATTGTGATTGATTCTTAATCGAAAATCAGGTCCTTGTTTCCTTATTCATTTTATTTCAATGCTTCTTTCCAAAATCGCTTATCTTCATATTAGCAGAGTAGCCTCAATCAGGCGATATCAAATGCCAAATGAAAATCAAAGATACTTGCAATAAATTATCTAAATTCTCTCCGTTAAGGGATTGTTGACGAACTTGTCTCTCATAACTCTTCTTCTCAAAGACTCAAGCGCTCAAAACCTAGACATCATAAGTTGATTTAAATTGGTCATTCTCGCATAATAAACCAAGGACATCAGCAACACAAATGACAACTCGGTCATTCTCCACAGCAAATCAAGGAAGACCACAATTAGTTACAAACAATCACTGTTAGGAATTAATTGTAGTTAGTTAGACCTTCTATGTTCTATAAATATCAATTGTAATCAGATGTAAAGAAACAAGATGAATAAACAAAATCACTTCTTCTTTTCTATCTGTCTACTTCTATTTTCTCTCTACCATTAAATTCTTTATGGTATCAAAGCTACAATAGGCTCACGCCATGGATTCATCTTTCGATCCACCTCTAAACTCCCCTAATTCTACAGCCTCCATTGTGAATCAACCAATTTCAGTGGCTATGGATGTTGTCATCCCCATCGCAATCCCGATTTCTACCAAACTAAACCATACAAATTATCTAACCTGAAAATCACATGTATTTCCAATTCTCCATGGTTACAACTTAGCTAAGTACCTGGATGGGACTCCTCCTCAAACCCGAGATTCCGACGGCATGCTGGTAGTCAATACAGAGTTCTTGAAGTGGCACCGTCAAGACCAAATGGTTCTTGGATGGATCAAATCTTTCCTTGTCGAAGCCATACAAGCTCAGGTGGCTTCTTTCTCCACTACGGCAGAAGTCTGGTCGCATCTCCTATCAGCCTTCTCCTCATCTTCAAGAGCACGGCTTCAGGACTTACAGCGACAACTCCAATCAATCAACAAAGGATCGTCGACTTGTACGGAGTACCTCAACAAAATTCGACAGCTAGCCGACGAACTCGCCTTCATCGGGTACCCGATTCCTGACGATGATTTGGTCATGGTCGCCCTCAACGGGCTAGGAGCTGAGTTCAACAGGATGTTATTAAGCCATGAAGCTCTTCTTGATTCTCCGAACTCGACTGACTCTTCTGCTTCGATCTCTCACCATCAGGCATTTTTCACTCGAGCTGGAACCGGGTCAATTCCCAGAACCCGTTCCCCAATTCCTTCTCAAACCGACAGCAGCGCAGAGGAGATAATCATGGAGGAAACACTGGAGCTGGTTTTGGATACAGGCCGAGGAGCAATATGCCTACATATTTCCCACCGAGTAATAACTCCAACGGGCCAGTTTCTGGATCTGGTCAGACCCAACAGAGAGGTTCCACAGAAGCCCAAAAAGGTTTTTAGGGAATAAGAGAATTCCTACACCAAAAGCTGATGCAACGTGTCAAATTTATACCAAATATGGACACCTAGCGAAGCACTGTTGGTATCGCTTTGAACAAGAGACATCTCAACCTTACCAAGCTTTTGTTGCACAACCCTTTCCACCTAGGCATGATCAAAATGAGTGGGTCTTTGACACTGGTGCAACCAACCATGTCATGAGTGACATAAACAACCTCTCTAGCTTCTACGAATACAATGGACCCGACACTCTTCAAATTGAGAATGGTAGTGGTCTCTCTATACTACATATTGGCTCATCTACAATTTCATTAAATAACTCTACAATTGTGCTTAAAGAAGTACTTCATGTGCCTCATCTTTCAAAAAATCTCATTAGTCTTTCTAGGCTACTTCTTGATAACCCATCTCTAACCTTTGAATTATTTTCTTCCTCTTGTGTTCTCAAGGACTACCACACAAAGAAGATCATTCTTCAAGTTACATCAACTAAAGGGCTTTACATTTTTTCTCCTTCAACTCCTCCTCAAGCTTTACTTGGCACAAAAATCTCTCTTGAAGAATGGCATGATCGTCTTGGTCATCCTTCTCATGATACTACTTTACATGTTGTAAAAAAAATTATTTGCCTTGTAAATCAAATAAGTTGACTTTGTGCCATAGTTGTTGTATGGCAAAAGCACATATACTACCTTTTTCTCCTTCATCATCTTTTTCTAGTTCTTCATTAGAGCTAATTCATTCGGATGTATGGGGTCCTTCTTCAATTCTTTCCAATAATGATTTTCGCTATTATATCATTTTTGTTGATGATTTGTCTCGCTACACTTGAATATATTTCATGACTCTTAAAGGTGGGATTACTCGAATTTTTACTATCTTTAAAGCACAAGTAGAGAATTTTTTATCCTCCACAATCAAAGTGTTACGAACAGATGAAGGGGCATAATATAAGCCAATTTCTCCCAATTTCCCCACATTATTCATCAAACATCATGCCCATATACTCCTCAACAAAATGGGCTTGCCGAACGAAAACATAGTCACATCATAGAAATTTCTATTGCAATGATGACCAAAGCCTTTGTTCCAACATTATATTAGGATGAGATGCTCTCTAATGTCGTCTATCTCATAAACAGACTACCCTCTTCTTCCAAATCCATTCCCCCATATGAAACACTATTTAAAAGACAACCCGATTTTTCTTTTTTAAGAATTATTGAATGTCTTTGTTTTCCTCTCACTAGACCCTACAACTCAAATAAATTAGAACCGAGGGCCTTACCATGTGTTTTCCTTGGTTATGATATATCACAAAAAGGGTACAAATGTCTTCACCTCCCAACAAAACGATTGTACATTTCTCAACATGTGCAATTCGATGAACATACCTTCCCATTTCAAGATTCGGGTGATCAAATTCAACCCAACGGCAATGACACAGTTCTGCTGCAATTGTTGCAAAGTATCAGCACAACACTTGGCCCAGATGAGACACAAACCGAGCTCAAATCAACCCAGACCATTTCCAGCGCAAATCAAAATCCAGCGCAGGCCCATGAACTCAGCCAAGAGCCCACCGAGCTTGACTCACCAATTTCATTCTCAACAGACAACCCAGCAGGTCCAACCCTCTCGGCCCGAATACCTTCCGCACAAATCGCAAACCAGGAGGGCCCAGAATCAGTGGCTAATGATCCAGCTATTACCGAACCAAGGGCAGATTACCGAAACCCAACAAAAACACACCATATGATAACAAGAATGTTGATGGAACTAGAAAGATCCGAAAATTCGACGATTTTGTTGCCCTTTCTACCTCTGTCAAAACTGAACCCAACACTTTTCGACAAGCAAATAATGTTCCTGAATGGAGACAAGCCATGGCAACAGAGATTGATGCTCTAACACAAAATCAAACTTGGAAATTAGTTCCTCCTCATCCAAATCAAAATGTAATAGGATGCAAATGTGTGTTCAGAATAAAAAAGGACTCTAATGGCACTATCCAACGATATAAAACCGGATCAGTTGCCAAAGGTTACAATCAAGAGGAAAGAATTGATTATCAAGAAACTTTTTTCTCATAGTACGACCAACTACTATACGAATAGTACTTGCATTAGCTATATCAAAAGGATGGACACTCAAACAGTTGGACGTACAAAATGCTTTTCTACATGAAGACTTGAATGAAACATTATATATGAAACAACCACCTGGGTTTGAGGATCCTACCCGACTTGATCATGTCTATCTTCTCTCAAAATCCTTGTATGGCTTGAAACAATCACCACGTGCATGGTTTCACAAGCTAAGCGAAGCATTACTCTCTTTTGGTTTTCACTCATCTTCATATGATCCTTCTCTCTTCATCACACAAAACCAAGACCATACTCTCATTATTCTTGTATACGTGGATGATATCATCATCACCTCCTCTTATGAAGATGCAATCTCCACTTGTATATCCTTTCTTCAAAACCGTTTTGCTCTCAAGGATCTTGGTGCACTTCATTACTTTCTTGGGATTGAAGTACTTCATACTCCATTTGGGATTCATCTTTCACAAAAGAAGTACATAAGTGATCTCTTGCAACGAGCAAAGATGTATGACTCAAACCCTTGCCCTACACCAATCTCCACATCAACTATCCTTTCCAAGTTTGATGGCAACAATTTTGAAGATCCCCATTTATATTGAAGCATTGTAAAAGCACTACAATATGCCACTATAACTCGACCCGATCTCTCCTTTGCAGTGAATATGGTATCTCAATTTGTGCAATTCTCAAAAACCACACATTGGGCAGTTGTGAAACATATTCTAAGGTACCTTGCAGGCTCTCCTTCTCATGGACTCCTTTTTTAACCAAGCAAGACCTTCACTTTTCATGCATATAGTGATGCAGATTGGGCAGGATGTCCCGATGACCGCAAATCAACCTTTGGTTTTTGTATCTTCTTGGGGCCAAATCTAGTCTCATGGAGTGTCAAAAAACAACACACTGTCTCTCGTTCTAGCACTGAAGCAGAATACCGAAGCCTAGCCACCACATGTGCTGAACTAATGTGGATACAATTCTTGCTCAATGAGTTACATGTCCATCCTATTACTCCCCCCATACTTTGGTGTGATAACATTGGAGCGACTTTCCTTACATCAAACCCAATGTTCCATGCTCGTACAAAACACATTGAGATAGATTATCATTTCATTCGGGACAGAGTTACTTCAAATCAACTACTGGTTCGGTTCGTATGCTCCAAGGATCAACTAGCAGATACATTCACGAAACCACTTTCTACAGCACGCTTTGAAGACATCAGGAACAAATTGAAAGTGACTCGACCACCTTCAGTTTGAGGGAGCATAATAAACCAAGGACATCAGCAACACAAATGACAACTCAGTCATTCTCCGTAGCAAATCAAGGAAGACCACAATTTGTTACAAACAATCACTGTTAGGAATTAATTGTAGTTAGTTAGACCTTGTATGTTCTATAAACACCAATTGTAATCAGATGTAAAGAAACAAGATGAATAAACAAAATCACTTCTTCTTCTCTATCTGTCTACTTCTATTTTCTCTCTACCATTAAATTCTTTATCGCAGTATTTTTTTAATGCCTTTAGTTTCAAATGTTGTTTAAATAGCAATGACTTTGCATTCTGATCTAACATATTGTTTTCCTATAATTCTTGATTGCGTCACTAAATTCACAATGCAGGTTTTGCTAAGTTACAATCGATTTTTCAGAGCAAATTTTCCTTTCACAAATCTTATTAAGGTAATTTCATTTTCTTTTTAGAAGAATTTCACAAGACAAATTGTTGTAATTTATTACAGACCTTATAAGTCAAACTGGTCTCTGCTGATTCTTGTTTGGTATTGTTAGAACTGAGACTTGAGAAAAAAAACTAAGGTTAAGTATTAGGATGGAAGAATTTTCAATAACAATTACAATTCAAGCTTTTAGACCTTAATTACCTAGCTAAAATTCTAGCAAGCAAGTACTAAGAACAATTGAGCAATTCAAAAATAACCAAATGCAAGAATAATAGAGAGAGAGAGAGTAAAGAGCAAGAGCAATCAAGAGAACACAAGAACACGCGATATAATATGATTAGGCCTACAAACAAACTAAACCTACATCCACGAAACTCCTGAAACCAAAACTTCCTTCTGGGACCAATTCCACTAAGCAATAAGTGTTTTTTACAATTGCAGAACCAATCTTTAGTTTCTTCTCAATAAGCAAACCAATCTTTGATTCTTAAACCTATGCAAGGGACTACACCACTCTACAAGGTAAAAAGTCTGATTGACTACACAATCAAAGGCTAGAAACTAGCAAGAAAATAAGTATTTTCGGATTGACAATTAGACAATAGAAGCAATCTTAAGTCTCTCAAGTTTAGGCAGTTGTAGGAGAAGACTCTGTTGCTCTTTCTAATTCTCAATTGAACGCTTGAAAGCTTGTGGAAGGGTTCAGATATCTTCTAGGTTTGTATCCCTAATCGATATATAGGCTGAGCACTTCTTGGATTCTTGAAAATAGCTTGAAGCATTACACATCTTTGTGACACATTACAGAATTCGTTACAACAGAATGACACCTTTTCAGAATTGCTCTTATGTGCTTCTCTGACTGACTTCTAGGTCATCTTGAGCAGAAACCTGTTACAACGGGTTGGGAACCCGTTCTAACGGGTGAGCAAGGCGTTATAACACCTCTCTGGTGCGTTACAGTAATGCATGACTCTGAAAATATCTTCTCTTTCTAACTCGTTGTGACAGGTTGGGCATCCGTTATGATGCGTTGTACACCCGTTGTGACGGGTTTGGAAAGCGTTACAGTAATGCTTGGCTCTGTGAAGCTTGCTCTTGATGTTTTGAGCATATATTGGCTTGTGTTAAGCATGTTTGAGCCTTTGCAATATCATGTTGTACCTGTATTAACCTGCATATCAACAAAACTCAATTATGCAAGGTTCGTATGATTTGTTTTGTAAATTGTCAAATAAGAGATGAGTTTAATCCAACAAACTCTCCCTTTTGGCAATTTGCAAAACCATATGTGATGTGCATAACATATGATGCACTTCATAACATTTATCCCCTTTTTGCAAATTATGGCAAAAGACACAAATACATAAGTTCCTCTTGAGTTTAGCAGATATTTATAAACAAGTCAAGTTTTAATTTTGCTCTCCTTTAATGATATAAGATTTACAAATAAAACACATGTTATTATTTTCAATTAGGATTTTCTAATTCAAGAATAAGAAAGCAATTATCAAGAGACATGACAAGATATAAATGCAATAAACAAATTACAAAAGATGCACAAAAGTATAAAAGTAATGTAAGAACATGCATACAAAAACATCACTAGTGCATAACATAAAGCAAATTAGCAAATTTTCAACGGAGCATAACAAATTACAACTTAAGAAATTTTAACTACTACAAGATGTTGTGCTCTCTCTCACAAAGTCTAAACATTGTCGTCCTCATGCAATGGACTCCAAAACCCGTATCTCTCAATTCAAAATGCTTGATATTGCTCTTGAAAAGCATCGGGTTCATCCAACCTTTCATCTACTCCATATCATACAACGTAAGATCATATAATTAGTTTGAGAGTTGTTGCTCACTTGCCAAGGTAAATCTTGTAGGTTGAGAAGATCTTGGAAATGTTTTGTCTTGTTGTTTCGATCGTGCTTGAGGTTAAGGCTGAGGCTGAGGTGAAGGTTCAAAGAATACATAGGATATTTACGCACCTTCTAATCACAATATCAAGTAACTCTCGTAGCTTCGTCGTTAAGAATCCTACATTCCAACTACCCAGACGAATTATATTATTCTCAGCTAGCTTTCTTACCCCTTGCACTTGTCGAATAAAGTGTGAAAATCCTTGCTTATTTGTCACTACACCCAAAGCGTTGATGTAGCGCATCACCAAGAGAGTGACGACCTAATCCATGCACATTTTAACATCGTATCCGAGTTCCGATATGACGCGTCACTAAGAGGATTACGTCTCAACAAAAGTCTATTGAATTTCATTTTCATGAGAGTAGTTAAAATTTTACGTTGGCTTGGTTAATCTATCACCACCCTCTTTTTTCGAACTTGAAACCGACTATGTTGAAAACAACACAAAGATAGTTATCTAATATATTATAGTACAATTACAAATTATCTATACTCAGCATGGACCTCAAAAAGACCAATGACTCGGATCATCGGAACAAGACTGCAGAGGTGACAATCAATATGGTCAGCCCTGACAAGTTGCTCCAAGTGAAGAAGTGATATATCTGTTATGCATGAACCAAAAAGAAGTTTATAATATGGTGCACCAAATAATATGATGATTTAGGAGCCATGGAAATGTTTAACTATGACAAAAAAGTTTGTACAAAACTCGGGACAAGTGAAAAAAAAGAACCGTACAAGTCTCATCAATATAGACCAGTGAAATGGCTGAATGGTAGGGAAAATTTTCACAGAGGGTCATGGAGCAAACAATTTCAACAGATAGGGCCAGAGGCACCCTAAAAATTACATAGAGGGCCAAGGGCGCGATTAATAGTCGCGCCTCTAAGGAGATTCCGTTTTTTCCCTGAAATCAAGGCATTATGCATGTGCTTTTGCAGTTGTGGGCCCGCACACTTAGGGGCGCGACTATTAATCACGCCTCTAAGTGATTCTGAATTTTTTTTGTTAAGTTGTTTTTATTTATACCTTTTAATATAATAATTATTAGTTAGTACTAATATATAATTTTTGATTATTTGTTAATATATCAATAAAAGTAGTATATTTATATAATATTTATTATTAAGCAAATTAATGATAATTTCAATATACAATAAATTTTTAATATATGTATAGTTGTAATATAATGCTATTAATTTGTCTTAATTTTTTTGGGTTAAGTTATAATTATTTATACTCTTTAATATAATAATTAGTTAGTACTAATATATTATTTTTGGATATTTGTTAATATATGTATATTAATATATATATATACTATAATTATACTATAATTATTATTAAGCACAAAATAACATAAATTTATACATATGTTGAAGATATAACAAAATGATAAATATTACATATGTTGTAATATAATACTATTAAATAACATAAATTGATGATATACAATATATGTAATACTATTAAATAACAAAATGATAAATATGAAACAGGTTATACATATATTGTAATATAATACTATTAAATATTACATATGTTATTAATACACAATATATTACAAGAAATAATAAATTTATGATATATTGAAGATATAACAAAATGAAAGTATATTCTCAAACCACATTAAGATATAATAACATAAATTAAAGTTCATAAAATCCTCAAACACAAAATATTTTGCAATAGTCTCCAAGATAAACATACATATCCAAGTCTCCTAAATAAACATACATATCCAAATGTTTGAGATACACGTACAAACTAATTAATAAGGCATAAAACAAAATTACATAATCTTAAACTAAATAAAATAACAAGCTTCATCATCTCCTTGCTAATTACCTGCGATAACGAAATCTCAAGCATTACAAAATTGAAACCAATGTTGTTTTGTGAAATAAATAATACTAGTATTACCTTCGTCGTTTGGGGTGCAGTGCAGGGTGCGCCTGCTGTGTCCCGTTTGTTTGCATCGCCCACAAGTGTATGCTTGTCGATGTGTATTCTCTTCATCCATTTCATTTCTAATCCGTATATGTTGACGTCTCCCCTTCTTAACAGCATACCTTGTCGGGTCAAGCACTAGCTTTGGTCGTGGAATTTCAGGCCAAGTGTCAGAATTTCCGAATGGCTCAAATTCTGGCGTCCATGTATCTATCAACTCTTGAACGCGATAAACAGGAGATACGCACAAATTGCTACTTACGCCCCCTTGAGCACAACATGCTACGATATGAGAACAAGGGATACCTGTTAGTTGCGGTTTTTGACAAGTGCATGTACCTCCGGGCACTTCTAACCGTAATGTATATATTCTATTTCCTTTAATCTTATTCCCAACGAATCTTTGACCTGTTTGAACTTCATATTTTCGCTCGTTTCGGTACGCTCGCACCGTATGTGTATTTCCCCTTAATCTTCGCTCCTCTAGTAACGCTTGGATTTTGGGGGAGAAGAGGAAACCTTGTTCAATTGTTTTTTCTGCTTTTGTTCGTCTTTCAGCAAAGTACTTGACCGACTTATAGAATGTGATTTCAACAAGAGAAGTAACCGGTAACTCACGTGCTTCTTTGAAAACATTATTAAGGGATTCTGGTCAGTTTGTTGTCATCATCCCCATTCTACGGCCTCCTTAATCGAATGAAAGAGCCCATAAGTCAAAACGCGGTGCATTGTTCCTTTCAACATCGTTCGGATCCCTACAAATATCCTCAAGCCATGTTGCAGCATCGGGGCATTTTTTTGCGAATACGACTGAGCCTCATTAGAAACTTCCTCTTTTGATTTTGTTTCATTGCTTGCCTCAAGATCTGTGTTAATTTTTTGTTGGTAAATTCTTTTGTGAAATTTTGACATATGTGCCTTGAACAATATCGATGAAAGGCATGTCCATCTTGGGTGCTCCAACCCAGGTCTGGCTCACTAAAAACCCACAAGATACTCTTGTGACGATTAGAGAGTACTGTCACAACTCGTGATCCAACCACTTCCCTGAACAAATTTCATTAAATCCTCCCAAGATTTGTTGTTCTCGGTATCAACCAACGCGAATGCAAGGGGCACCAACTGATATTCTGCGTCGAAGCCACATGCAACTAACATCTTCCCCTTATACCGCCCAGACAAATGTGTACCGTCAATTCCTATAACAGGTTTGCAGTGCCTGAAGGCCTGTATTGCCGGACCATATGCCCAACACACTGCTTGAAATAATCTTTCATTTGGATCATTTGTGGGGGCGGTAAACCACTCAATCACTGTACCCGGATTTGTTCTTTGTATGGCATTAAGGGCACGATTAAATCATAAGCTTGCCTCCAACCTCCGAACAATTGCGCGATTGCGATCTCTTTTACACGCCAACACTTGAGGTAAGGAGCCTTGAAATTATATCTCTGCTCAATGGCAATCTTAATGTCTTTTATAGTAAACCTTACATTTTCATTAACACTTTCTCTGATTATGGAAGCTATGAATGGAGACGTTAAGTGCGGATGCTCCAACCTATCTCCCGACATAACACATTAATGCGGACCTTGCCTTGTATTAATAATAAAAGCATCATCACTTAGCCTTCTTGATGCATATAACCTTCAATCGGTGCACTCGATTGTGTACACGCTTTTATTGGACTTTCTTTTCTTAAACGTGCGGTTCGATTTGATGTGAAAATCATGCACAACCCATTTTAGATGATCCTTTGACCGAAATTATTGTCCCACTGCCAAACCATCTTCTGTGGCATACCCTTCGTCGTCAAAGTAATTGCCATAACTAATTATATCGATGATTGCATTAATATTATTCCACGAAGATATTGGATGAGAATCAGTTCAGTTCCGTAATGGCCATGTTGTCATGGTCAGAGAAGTCTCTTCTTCAGAATTGTAATTAGGGTCTTCGAAAGGTGTAAAATCCATATTCATGAAAGCATCATTACCACACGTATTTCCAATTGGGCTTGCATCTTGGTTCACTAATATCTCAACCCGTTCTGCCGGGTTAATTTCATCCAACCCAACATTAAATTCGAAATCCTCATAATCCTCTTCTTCCTCTAGAATCGATTGATTTCGATTTGAGGTTGCATTCGGTTCATAACAATTGGTACGAAGATATGCATCTGACATTCTACAAGCTATTGGCTCAACATACTCATTTGGGGTTTCGTAAGCACGACTACCACTTGCACAACCCTGGTTTAGAGTTTCCGTAGCTCGACTACCGCTTGCACAACCATGATTTAGGGTCTCACGACCTCGACTGCCACTCGAAAAACCTTGATTTGTTGTATATCGAAGAACTTTTGGCTCAACGTACAACTCAATCATTGCAACAGTACCAGGATGAACCGAATGGTTCACCATCAGTCTCCAAGTATCATTACTCAACAGTTGTAACTCAGTATAGAACATTACCGGAGGAGTTAGCTGTAATCCGACATTGAACCTCCCTGATATCCCTAAAGCATGTGTTGAACTTGAAATTCCCATCCATCGGTACAGCTCCGTCTCTAGTTCACCGAGTGTTATGTCGTCATTCACCGTAAAACTACTAGTAGCTTTTTTCGAGTAATGCACACCATGAGGACCGTTCTGGATGGATCCTCCAGTGTAGAAACTAATAATAAACATTTTATATGTAAGATTTTGGGAGGAGAAGTGTGAAAATTTGATTTAGGATTTGTGGAGAGGAAGAAGGTTGTTGGGAGAAGAAGAGATAAGATTGAAATAATGGTTGGAGAGAGAAGAAAAGAAAGGTGCTGCTGCATATATTTTGTTCATTTAGAGGACAGATGGATCCCTCATCTGAAAAAAATCGTGCAAGATTCAGACTTATCTGCAAAAAGGCATCTTCTTAGGGGCGCAACTAAATAATTGCGCCCCTATGTTAATTCAGAAAAAATGGTGAAAAATGCATCTTCTTACTAGGTTGTAATCTTTCTAATCTTTTTAAGTAATAATAATAATAAGTATATAATAATATTAATATTTATAGTATTATATTACAAATATTAAAATTGTAAATTTATTTTATGTTTAAATTATTATTAATTTGCTTAATAATAATTGTAGTATATATATATATATATATATATATATATATATATATATATATATATTAATATACTTATATTAACAAATACCAAAAATAATATATTAGTAACTAATTATTATATTAAAGGGTATAAATAATTATAACTTAATTCAAAAAATTAACAAGACAAATTAATAGTATTATATTACAGCTATACATATATTAAAAATTTATTATATATTAAAATTATCATAAATTTGCTTAATAATAAATATTATATGAATATACTACTTTTATTGATATATTAACAAATAATCAAAAATTATATATTAGTACTAACTAATAATTATTATATTAAAAGGTATAAATAAAAACAACTTAACAAAAAAAAAATTAAGAATCACTTAGAAGCGTGATTAATAGTCGCACCCCTAAGTGCCCAGGCCCACTACTGCAAAAGCACATGCAGAATGCCTTGATTTCAGGGAAAAAACGAAATCTCCTTAGGAGCGCGACTATTAATCGCGCTCTTGACCCTCTGTGCAATTTTTAGGATGCCTCTAGCCCTATCTGTTGAAATCGTTTGCTACATGACCCTCTGTGAAAATTTTCCAATGGTAGAACAATCCATTACAGACCAATTTCAAGATGGCGTGTCTTCAATCTTCGTTATATATTGTTATTCTTTTATATGCATCTTTTTTAGACATTCAAGCAAACAAGGCAGGCAAGTTTCCGTTTACAACAACAAAAACAAATTGGATAGATTAAAAATGGAACTCAGTCAAAATAATGAAAAATTAATATAAATAATAGTAATATAATAAATAATAAAATAGTACTAAAAATAAAAATAAATTATTATATAAATCATAAGTTTAGACTATCACCTATAAAGGTGTGCTAAAACCCCGCGGGTATACCCGCCTGCGGACCCGACCCGACCCGATTCGTGCCTGACCGGCCCCGTGGCCCAGATCCGACCCGACCCGTGGTTGGCGGATCCACGAATCTATGGCGAGTCGGGTAGCCCCAAAATCCCCAGACCCGCCCGAACCCGTGCCCGACCCGACCCGTGCCCGATCTGTGGACCCGCCAGACCCGACCCGTGGAACCGTGCCCAGACTTGCCCCAAACCTGTGAACCCGTGACAGACCCGTGATGGATCCATGTCACCTTTTATCACATCAAATTCAAAAAAATAAAAATAAAATTCGAAAAATTAAAAAATAAAAAAAATCAGCAGAAATTTTTTCATTTTAAAGTTAAAAAATAAAAAAAAATCGGAAGAAAAATTAATTTGAAAAAATCCGGCGGGACCCGTGCCCGACCCGTGCTCGACTCGTGCCCACCCGACCCGCCCGAGTTTATCGCGGGTCGGGTTGACCCTTTCCACTGCGGACTCGTGATACCCGTGGATCCGCCCGGGTCGGATCCACAAGTACCCAACCCGACCCGTTTGTAATACACTAAGCACCTACTACTAAATTTTAGTCTAGGTCATGATTTTGATACGTGGGTAGCTAACTTTCATTGGTTGAGACCAGGCTACCAGTCTTGATATGAAAGAAAAAAAATGCATGCTTTGAGATATACTTGATCACTCAAAACTGAAATCTCCCAATGCCAGCCAATAATATAGTACTTAGACCAAGCATTCTCTCTTCTCAGTATTTATTGTTTCTTACGAAGTAATTGGGGCTTACTGGAATAACTCATTCCAAGATAGAAATGCAATCAAAACCAGAACTAGAGGCAATAAAGCACAGAATTTGTGAATTTTTTACCTGGTCTGAGGACCAGCCTGACATGTTTAAACTGAATCTGAAAAAACTTAGAAAGTTGGATAAGGCAAAGAGCTAAATCCAACTAATACCAAACCTGAATCTCAAAAGACAAACTCTTACATGAACCAAATCCGATTTTGCCCATTCTGTACCATAGTCCTGAAAGGCAGGTCAGCTGCACAAGTTCCCAGGAGCACAGTGCACTCCTGGATTCACATACATGACCAGCCGTAATACCTTTCATACAGGAGTGTAGTAATTTCTCCCTTAACGTATTTTTTCCCCTTACTTTAGTCAGCCAAGTAGTCATTAATTATTGTTTACCAAGGTAAATTGGCTCATAAGAAAGAAAACTAAGCACCTAAGTAGTACAAAAAGCTTCACTATTCAAACTCTGAAACGCCAAGGAAGGAGAAATCAGTGTTGTCAGTTCCAAGAAGGGGAGTGTACTCGGATCCTCTGACATGAACACTGAAGCATGCTATAGAAATACAAACATCAGTTAGATTAAGCTACTAGTTAACAGATTTTAAAAAATAAAAATAAATAAGTGATAATGACAGGCTATACCATTTTCAATTTTAATGACACTCTGTAGCATGACTTCCATTTTCTTCTTCATCTCGGCATGGTCATCCATTAAAGGAACAATAACGATTAGTTCCCTGTACAAATCTCGGACAAACTGGCAAATCTTTTGTGCATATTCTACTTCTCCATCAGAAATTCGACCAATTGCTAACCTCATTAGCTCGCCAGTCACATCTGCAACCTAAGAACAAAATTGACACGTGGAGAATGAAAGCATGCCCATTTTCTGGTACTTGCACAGGAAAGGAGGAGCTAGGTTTTTTTTCTACTCTGATTAAGAAAGATATTGCATTCTTACCCCTAACAGGTAGTCAATAACATTAATTTGCAGAGGCTCAATAGATCTGTCACTTAGTACAAGTAGAGAAGAGTTTATTTCTGACAGATTAAGCAAGGTCCCGGTCTTGCAAAACCTACAAAAGGCTGCTGCTTCAATATATTCTTGTACCTGAAAAAAGAGTCACAATATTTAAAGATGGCTACTTCTCAACCAAAAACAATAATGAGAATAAGCCAGGCAATTGCAACTGCTTATTTCAAATATATGTAAGGATCTTCCATACTATTTGCAGTAACATTGATTCTCTTAGGCTTTCTTCTCACAAATGAAAAAAGAAATCAAATTTGTAGGGAAGGCATTCGATATGGGTGAGAAACTCATGTGTTGTTTGGGTTAATCAGTGCGAAGAGGCAAGTCATTCGTTTTACTTTAGGCAACACACATAATAGCACTCATGATAGTTATGGAAAAAAATCTATCTTACAAAGAGAACATATAATGGGTGTTTTCTTGATCAAGAGGCGGGTATTTTTGCAAAGGTTACTTTATTCATTATATGCAACAGATGTATTTTAGAAGATAAAAAGTATTCTTAGAGAAGATTTAATGTTTACTTACACCAAATGTGTAGGCTCTTCTGAGCTTCCAAAAATCAGTCCCCTGTAACTCTTTTACTAATTTGGACATACATTGGTTCGTCACAGCTGCGAGGTCATTGTCAGCCTTAGAAAGAACTTCTTCCTTGTTATATTTGCTTATTCTGATAAAAGTGAAAACAAATAGATGATTGTACTACAATAGTTCCACTTTCACATTTCAGTACAATACAGGAAAGCTACATAAGATATTAAAAGTTGAAACCAACCTGTGCACTTGAAATATAACCTTTTTGCTGTTCATGGTGACATCTCGGCTAGCCTTCACAATCCTCTCCCTCTTCTCATTCTACACCAATCAGAGAAAGTGATCATGTAATGTTCACTTAAGCATTTCAACAAACAGATAAAGCTATATTGCTAGTCTAAGGAACAATTTCGAGAAAGAAAGAAACCGCATTAAAATAGAAACATACAAGATTGTTGAGGTAATCAGCGTGCTTTGCGAATTCATCCTTCATGTTGGAGTTCGTGGCCATGGTGCGAGGCTTCTTAGCTGCGCCAAGGGAAGAAGAACACGCGCCGGAAAGTACAAGCATAGAGATAGAGAAGAAAGAGAGAAGAAAATGAGGAGAAATGTTAAAGCAGATCTAGGGTTTATCAAGTCAAGCAAGGGACTAGGAGAGAGAATCATAAAATCGTACCCTGGGCAAGGAGGTGCGGTTTGCGCGAGGCCATGTGTGTCAAAGCAATGGAGAGTCGGTGGCAACAGGAGGATTTGAACATGTGTACTGGTAAATGGGAATAATAATTAAAGACAGTATACACTGTCACGCCAATGCTCGCGTTTCTAGTTACGGGGTATTACATTTGAACATGTGTACTGGTAAACGATGTCCGCCGGTGCTCCGCACTCATTTAATCTTTTTTTTAGTAGAGAGTGAGAGATACCATCCGTTTCATTGAAATAATTTTCTGTTACAGAACTAAAGTTTACTAATATTTAAATATCAAAGTATCTTTTTATTCTAAACCACAACACTTACTGTATCTGCATCCAAATATCATCAAATATAATCTAATTATTACAAACACAGTATCAAAACAACGATATAACAGTATTCAAAAGACTAGCAAAGTTTTCAAACACAAATCAACATATCTACTTAATCAGGACACAGGTCGCTTCCAAACGAACACTCTGCTGCCTCCGACAGCACTTCCTGCACCATCCCCTCCATCTGGCTTCCTGTACCTGAAATAAGTCTTGGTAGATCATGTACATCCTGAGGGAGTATCAAATGCAGTTTTAAGAACGATGAATCCTTGTTATTCTTACACCAATAACTCAATATATTGATAATTTGAATGGCCAGAGTTCTAACAGATTTGGGGGTTTTATCAGTAAAACAGAGTTTGTTTCTCTCCAACCAAACCGACTAAATGACTATACCTCTGAATCAATTCTACTAAGCATGCATCTTTGAGTGGAATTTGAGCATCTATAAACCACAAATCTTCTAATTTGTTACCTTGAAAATCAAAGTTATTATGTTTACCTATCCAAACCCAAATTTGTTTAATAAACAGACAATCAACAAATAAATGTTAATACACTCATCCTTGTCACAGAACACACATTTCACATCGCCTTGCCAACCTTTTTTAGAAAGGAATACATTTGTTAATACTTTTTTTTCTTCTAACTAACCACATAAAGACCTTGATCTTTAGGGTAATTTCGATTTCCAAATGATATAAAAAAATCTATTAGTATAACCACCAAATTCTAACCAAGCATACATGGAGTTAACTGTAAATTTATCATTTGTAGCCCATCTCCAAATAATGGAATCCTGAATTGTATTCCTAATCTTTACATCAGCAACTATTGCCTTTAATTTGCTCCATTCAGAACTAATTAGCCCCACTAATTGTCTATTAAACTTAAGAGACAAGGTATTTTTTGAGAAGGCTTTGCTAACTGTGATTGTTGGGTCTGAACATGCCAAGAAAATGTTGGGAAATAAAAGTGAGAAAGCTAATTCTCCTTTCCATCTATCACACCAAAAACTTATATTTTCACCATTCCCTAGTTTTTTATTAACACTAATCGACATCTCATTATGCATGAGATTAATTGTTTTCTAGAATGGTAAAAACAACACTTTGTTTTTTTTATTTTTTTTGTATTTGCTTTGAAGTATATCCTTCCACAATCCTGATTCTGAAGGGTCGTAAAATCTAAACCACATTTTAGCCAAAAGAGCTTTATTCATTAGATCTAAATCTAAAACACCTAATCCTCATTGGTCCTTACTTTTACAGATGCAAGACCAAACTACTGGCATCATTTTTTTTCCTAGTAGTGTTTCCTCCAAACCAGAAAAACTTTTTTCTTATTCTATCTATTCTAATTCTAACATTAACTGAGAGTCTATATAATGATAACCAATAAAGAGGGATAGCTGTGACAACAGAGTTGAGAAGAGTTAGTCTACCTCCTAAGGATAGGAATCTACATTGCCAACATTGTAATTTTTTCCCTATTTTATTAATTAATGCATTCCAATCTATTCTATTAAAAAAATTCCAATGTAAAGGAACCCCTAAATATTTAATGGGTAAAGAAACTATGTTGCATTCCAGTATATTAGCTAAAGCAGAACCAATATCTTCATGGGGAAATCGTGTTTTTGCCATCCAAAAACACCATATTTCTGTTTTTGCCACCAAAAAATCTCCTCTTGCTAAAATACCACTCCAAAACACCATTTATTCTTATTTTTACCACTAATCACATTTTTGTCATCTCTTAATTAAAAAACAATCAACTTTTTTTTAAAAATACCCATTATACCCTGCCTCCCATTAACAGACCGATTGGGATTTCCCCTTTCTTCTTCAGCTCCTCACTGCCACATACGAGTCCTCATTGTCAGCTTGGGATTTTCTTCTTCGACTCTGCCAACACCATCGTCGCCTCCAACGTCGATCTCTTGCCTCTTCGAAGGCATCGTCGGAACCCTAACTCTAACCCTAAACCCTCATTTGGCATCTCTGTCATGCAGCGCCATCCTAACAAATCCACCTCGACTGCGTTGATGTCTTCCAGCACCCCCAGCCAAATCGAAGCGAGGGTCTGCCGATTGTGCGTTGCCCCTACTGCAGCATCGACGTGAAGAGACCCGTCAGCGGCACAACATTGAATCCAGATCGAGTCTTTTATACATGCATCAACTACCAACTGGTAAGCTAATTGTCTTTGTTTGGATTTAATTTTCCTAATGTGTAATTATATTTGCAAACCTGAAAATCTGGTTGAACAAGTGTTGCTATTGTCAGTATTTTGAAGATCAGAATGCTGGGACATCTGGCATGACCAGATTAAGGCTTCGGGACTATACTGGTACATGGTGCAAATTCTGGTTGAACAATTCTGCCTAATTTTTAACTGTCTGATAAATATCAATTGATTATCATTTTTAACTGTCTTCATAATTTGATTCCAAAAGATTCCAAGGTGCAAATTCTGGATGTGGGAAGACGAGTATGAATCATATCTTCGTGGCGTAGGATCCGTAACCGTAGAGAGCAATTTTCAGAATGCTAGAATGGAAGCGCAATTGGAGAAGATTACTGTAATTGTTGTGTTAATTGTTGTTGTGTTGATTGGCATTTTAGTTGCCATGATTGTTGTGTTAATTGTAATGATAATGAAGTAGTGGCATTTTAGTTGCTATGAACTTTGGTACCAACATAAATTTTCTAGATATCTGTATGGAAGTGGCACATGTAACATTTTTCTCCTTTGTATTGGAACTTCCTTATTATTGTACTATGCTGTTGTGCTAAGACATCAGTATGATTTACCTTGTTGTCAGTTTGGATTTTTTTAAATAACTGACGGTGTCCAGCAGAATTTCTCCATGGTTCTTCTTTTAAAAGAGTATCTCAAACCGACTCAGCTGATTTACCTTGTGGTACATCATCAAAAAATATATGCAAGCGATCTCTCTTACTTGGGTCAACTGGCTTTCATCACCATTCATTCACATCTCCTTGTAAGGCAGCGGCACACATAATATATATGAAAGAATTCTTAATGAAAAGATCACTCTTAATGATCTAATAGATATAGCAACGAAAGGTCAAAAACCATTTCAGCTCATCGGGAATTTGCGTTGTATGGACTTCAAATCACTCTATACATATGTAGAAGTTCCTAGTTGTATGGATGCATCCTCTTAAACTTAGAAAAAAATGAGTTACTGGGATTTGTTTTCATCTTTCATATCAAACATGACTTCTTTTTTTTTCTTCTTTCCTGGTATCTTATTTATAAGCTCAGTAATTATTGGTATAGTTGGTTGCCGGTATGATTTACCACCATACTAGTACTCAAGTCAAAATTCTTAAGTAATATTTGGGTACTCTTTAAGTCAAAAGTGCATTATCACATCCAGAATCATTACTTTAAACCTTAAATATTCATACTCCCTACTAATTATGCAGTTGAAATAAAACATTCACACCAGAAACTAAAGCAATAGACACAAATCATGCGCAAAACATATATTCTTGTACCAACATAAACTAAACACTACAGTCACAATTGCGCAAAATAGTAATTCTTGTACCAGCAGAAACTAAACTAAATCATGCGCAAACAACAAAAACAAACTCTCTAGTCACAGTTGTTGTACCAGCAGAAATAGACTAAATCCTCATCCCTCTTGTGCCGGTCCTTGATGCCTGCTTTGCCTAAAAAACACCGGCATAAACAAATGATTTTTTAGTACAAATGAATTTTAAGCAGAAACAAATGAATTATAAGCATATACCTCTTGTTGTCCCGAGCATGGTCTCGTTGAGCCTCTCCATCTCGTTGAGTCCCTTCATCTCGTTGAGTCCCTCCATCCTCAACAATTGGTTCCTTGCAAGTCCTTTCTTGATGGCCATATTCTTTGCATCTCTTACACCGATGTCTTCTTTTTCCCAACTCTAGACAACCAGGAATTCTTTGTTTTCTAGACCTTCCGGGAGGTCTCTTCGTCTTAGGTGGCCAGACGACATAACCAGGATCAAATTTCACCCATTGGGATACGTTAGAGATGGGTCTTATCACGCTCGAATATGCAACTCTAAAACGCTCAATGGAGTAATACTCGTGCACGTAATCCTCTATGCGGGCTCCTCTCATTGAGCAAATGAATGCAAGTGCATGGGTACACGGTTTACCACACAGTTGCCACTCTCCGCACGGGCATTCTTGCTTATCTAACTCAACCGCATATTGCCAAGCATTGCCACTAGAGTCCACTCCGCTAACCTCTGCACAAGTATCACTACCTCTACTTATACACGGCTTTCCCATATTTCTACTTTTTGAGTGAAGTTCTTGCATTATACTTGGAAGAATCAAACCTTGCATTTGGCTTCCCTCCATCCTCCGTTTGTCGAATGTGACCATGATTCGCCGCCTTATTTGATTGAAGAGCTCAATGACATGCAATTCCTTCAAGTCTCTTATCAACTGTTGAAACTCTCTGATATGTTATTGGGTCACATAATCACATTTCATCATCAAGTTGAACTTGCTTCTGCACCATAGTTTCTTATGATTCTTCTCAAGGTATCTAATGGCATCTGGTGAAAACTGCTTAATCTCACTCAAGTGCTCCTCGCACTTCTTCGTGGTGTATGCCTTTGATGCCGGCCACATGTTATCTTCATACAATTTGCCATGAAACCTCTTTGAAAAATTCTCCATCAAATGCCTCATACACTCTCTATGCTCCGAGCCGGGAAATATGGTTGATATGGCAGATGCCAATCCCTTACTGGCATCAGATGAGATCACCAAATCCTTCTATCTTGACATCTAAGCGAAACGCGGTTTCTGGATCATACCTATACATAATTGAGTTCATGTTAGTTTCCTGTAAACATTTGTAAAGAGAAGTCATATGTTGCTGTCTAATATAAACATCTGTAAACATTTTATCGCCATTTTGCTGTCTAAATTTTTTGGTCACATAAATCAATGATAACTGCTTCTGTAAAGAGAATGGTATTCGTTACTTTGTTTAATAAAAGTTGTTTAATAAATAATATATGCCACTAATCTTTAACTTTTGGACACTCTCGTAAATCAGCTTATTTCTTTGAAAAAAGATGTAACAGAATAATGGTTTTATATACGTCTCTTTTCACTTCTGAGATGAAGTAACTATTCGATAGAAACCAAATACCTGATACCTGCTTTTCTTTTTATATATGTCTCTTTTCACTTATGAGATGAAAAAGAAACGCAGGTATCAGGTAAACGAGTGAAACCCATCCCGTTCTAGTAAACTGTTCGATAGAAACCAAATCTTTCATATCTCGTTCCAGTAAATTAAAACAGAAAACTAGTATCTATCTAAGATCAAATAACGATCAAAATAAAACTCACTCATGAGGAAACTCGTTAACCATTGGCGTTAGATTCGATCCAGTACAAGAAGGAGATATGGTTGTCGAGATCTAGAATTTTTTGTCTAGGGCTATTGCATCAGGCGAGGGGAAGAATTTGGGAGATGAAGCGTTTCGTTCTCTGAAAAGTGCCTCCAGGGAATTTCAGTCATTCTAATAAAAATTGTTTTTTTTTATTTCTCAGAAATTGCAAAAAAGTGATTAGTGGCATAAATTTTTGATTAGTGGTGTTTTGGAGTGGTATTTTAGCAAGAGGAGATTTTTGGGTGGCAAAAACAGAAATATGGTTTTTTTGGGTGGCAAAAACACGATTTCCCCTATCTTTCATTGACATTTAGAGGAATTAATTCACATATCTCAAAGTTAATTTTTAAACCTGAAAGGTTTTCAACGGCAACTAAAATCCATTTAAGGTATTGGATTTCTTTAATATCTACTTTTAAGAACAGAATAGTATCATCTGCAAAGTGCAGATTTATAATATTATCTAAATTATCAAAATTTCCTATGCCATCAATGAAACCAGCCTCTCTAGCATTAGCTAGGATAATATTTAGAGCATATGCTACGAGATCAAAGAGGAAGGGAGAAAGAGATCTCCTTGTCTAACCCCCTTTTACAATAAAAAATATTCACCTAGATATCCATTAAAATCGATACATGTTTTGCTACCCTGGAAAATCAAATTAATCCATTTGATCCATTTTCATTGAACCCCCTACTTGCTAATACTTCTAACAGAAAATCCCAATTCACTCTATCAAATGCTTTTTCAAAATCTATTTTGAATAGCACACCCTTAGTTTTATTAATTCTGATCTTATGAAGTATTTCATGAGCAACCACTATATTGTCTAAAATAAATTTACCCTTAATATAAGCAGTTTGAGAGTGATCTATAAGATTATTCATATATAAAGATAACCTTTTTGCTAACAATTTTGTTATAATTTTAAAACTACAGTTTATAAGACTAATTGGTCTAAAGTTTTTTATAAGTACTGCTTCAGTTTTTTTGGGAATAAGACATATATATGCATATTTAATCTAGAGATTTCTAGCTCATTATTAAAGAAAGCATTAACTATTAACATAATATCACCCTTAACTAAATACCAAAATGATTGATAAAAAAAGAAAAGAAAACCCATCTGGACCAGGAACTTTATTGAGGTTACAAGAAAATACAACATCCCTGACTTCATCATATGAGAAAGGTTTAGTAAGGTCTTCAGCTTGAGAAAGAGTAAGTTTGTTATTATGTGGCCAAAAATTACATTGAAGAGTGACTAATCTGGTTTCTTCTTTACCTAATAAGTCCCTATAAAAACTGGTAACATGCTTCTCTAAGACTTTGAGATCATAACTCATTTCATTATCTATTTCTAAAGATGATATTAAATTATGTTTCTTTCTAGAATTGGCTATAGAATGATAGAATTTGGTATTTCTATCCCCTTCTAAGTGCCACTTAAGCTTAGCCCTTTGTTGCCAATATAATTCTTCATCATCATATATTTTATCTAAAGAATCATGACATGCTTTTAGAGATTCTACTTCCTCAAGTTCTAAATCTCTAGATTCCTGTATCAACTCATATTCATTAATTTTCTTTATACATTTATTCTTTTTTTTCCTTTTGTTTGCTACTAAATTCCTATTCCAACCCTTAAGTTTCTTTCTAATAAATTGGAGTTTGAGTCTCCAGCTATTTCCTAAGTCTAATGGATCCAGATGGTATGAGTTCCACCATTTTTCCATTAGGTTCCCAAATTCTTTGTTTTCTAACCAAACCTTTTCAAATCTAATAGGTTTATTTGATAATCTGGCATTGTTACATGTAGATAAGATCATAAGATTATGGCCAGAGAGGATCCTAGGCAAGAAAGTAAGAATGTTATTATTATGATGATCATACCAATCTATTAAGCAAAATACTCTATCTAAGAGGGTAAAAATTTTAGAAGTAGAAGATTTGGCCCATGTAAATTTCCTATCAATAAGAGTAATTTCCATTAATTCTAATTTGGAAATTAGAGAATTAAATCTGTTACTATCACATGATTATGAGAGGAGCCAGTTCTCTCATACCCTTTCTGATCATATTGAAATCTCCACATACCAACCAAGAAGGATGGTTTAAATTAGTACATATATCATCTAATTCTGTTAAAAAGATTTTTCTAAGACTATTTGTAACTGGAGCATAGACAGCAGTTAAATTCCAATTATATTATTCATTTTTATTTTTTAACTCTAAAGTTATTGAAAAAGTAAGACACTTAGAATTTAAGATTTCATACTTGTTTGAATCAACTCCTAGCAAAATGCCTCCTAAATTCCCTTGAGAGGGTTTAAAAGTCCATTGCATATGCTTTGGTCCTAAATGATCTAAATCTCTAGAACTAAAATCTTCTTTTTTGTTTCTTGAATAGCTACCACATCTAGATTATGCTTACTTATTAATTCTTTAATAATATTTCTTTTCCTATATTGACCTAAACCTCTGCAATTCCAATTTAGTAACTGAACCATTATATCTATTCTAATTCATGTGATGGACCTAAAAAGTCTTCACTGATATCAACTAGATCATATTTTTCTTAATAACCATCTTAGAATTTTCTTTAACTAATGGTTCTAAAATTGAGACAAATTTGTCCCTCATAAGTGTTCTAAATTTATTAACAACAGATAATCTAATAGTTTCAATTTTACCTAATGAAATTACATTTAAATGAATCTAATTTTATAATATAAAAAATTCTTGAATCATTAATTGGTAGTTAGTCATTCAAATCTAATCATATGGTGCAGATTAAATAATTATAGAGAACACCGGTAAAAAGCAATACAAAGAATACGTTTCCTTTAGATTTGTAGTGTAACATAACCATGTCCGTAGGTTTCATTGATTTGATAAGTGTCTAACAATGCTTTTTTAGTTAAACATGGAATATACGTTGCAGCAGTATATAAACTTGATCAAGATTTCATGACACTGATCAACATAAATTTGTGATATGCGTTCCAGCAGGATATACGTTTGATAAGTGTCTAACAATGTATTTTTAGTTAACATAACCCTGATCAAGATTTAATGACTCCAAGAAGTGCTATGTCTATATAAATTTGGGATATACGCTCCAGCATTATCAAGAAAGCATTCTCCAAGTTTACAAGCATTCAATTGAACACCAGAAAAAGCACTGAAGTCTTTTCCTTCTAGCATCCAAAACCTGAAAATGTTTAGGATAGCTAATTCTCTAATTGTCGATTTGTGAGAGCATGTTAGTTGTTTTTGTTTGGTGAACTACATTGTGTTGTCAAGTAGTTCATTATTGTCTTGAATTGTGTTGTGTTGTCAATCAAGCTTTGTAGAGCAGTGTAGCCCCTTGCAAAGGTTTGGAGGCTTTCGGATAATGTTGTAAAAACACTTGTGATCTAGTGTATTCGGTCTCGAAAGGTATTTTGGATCTGGGAGTCTCGTGGATGTAGGCTTGGTTGATTAGCCGAACCACGTTACATAGCGTGTTCTCTTGCTCTCTTGATGTCTCGCTCTTACTCTACTTTTGCATATTTTCTTGAATTGGTTCAATTGCTCCATTACATGCTTGTTTGACTTAGCTAAGTGATTAAGGTCCAAAAGATATACTCGAAATTATTGAACATTTCTGTAATCATTTTAGGCCTTTCAGACCCTTGATTAAAATAACAATTGATATCGGAGCAAAATGTTCATACCTATCTAATGAGATCAATTATTGATAGTTCTTGATCTTTTTTTTTGTGAAAAATGGCAATTGAAGTTTGTAAAAAATACCACCAATCTTTGGGGTAGGATGTAAGGATTTCTCCATTTGGAAGAGATGCATGGCTTACTACCTTAGTCTACTTGAACTATGGGATGTTGTAGAGGTAGATTGGACACCCAAGTATGAAGTTGCCAGTACTTCTTTGACCAAAGAGTCCAAAGAACACAAGTACATTAATGACAATCTGGTATGTACCATATTTATCTTTATTCATGAAACAATTTCTTTACTTCTTTCTCATTCTACAAATGTCAAAGAGTTTGGAATGCAATAGTACTTAGATATAAGAGAAACTAACAAATGAAAAAGACTCGTATAGTAAGATTAACCACAATATTAGAGAATGTGAAATATGAGGAAAATTAGTCTTTTGAGAATCTTTACTTTATACTTATCTCTTTCAGAAATAAATTTGTTGAAATAGATTCTAACATTAGTGATGAAAATTTTGTAGGTAAACTCATACGAATGGTCTCAAGAATATCGGGATGGGATGGTGTTGTAAGTTCAATTGAAGCACTACAAGCAAAATGTCTTACTTATCAATGCGAAGAGATGTATGCTCAATTATGTTCACATGAGGAGAACCACAAAGAAGTAAAATGCTCAACCTCTTCCAAGACATTGGCTTTACCCGTGCAATCTTCACACAACTCTATATAAAAATTTGATTCAAATGAAGACATTATCAAAACCTCTATCAAGTGATGTCCAAGGATAGATCTTCTCACTAAGCATATCAAAGAAGGCATACGCTTTGAGAGGAAAGTGAATGAAGAAATGTTATCTCAAGGCAAGAAGGTGGGTGCCTAACTTGTAAAAAAGAATGTCATAGCATCCAAAATTGCTATGCCATCTTTTCCCCAAAGAAGAAAGGAAAAGAAGGACGATTCAAGGCAACTAACAAGAAGACAATGCAAGCTACTTGAATAAGTGAGTCCTATGAAAGTGAAGACGAAGAAGAAGAAGAAGAAGAAATCAACCTCGGGGGAGGTGAAGTAAAGAGTAAACTAGCCCTAACTGCGAATGTAAAGAGGACATGTATGGAGATATCACTCAAAAGTTATTAAAGAGAGAAACATGATGGATCAGAAGAAAATTCGCATCATAAAGAGATTGGCTCAAGCTAAAGATGATGTATATGCCAAAGAGCAAGAAGAAGACTCAAGAAGAAATGAAATGTCCTTATGTGTTCCAAAAATAGTCACCTCAAAGTTAATTGAGAAGCTTTGGGCCCTCCAAAGGTTGATACTTCAAAAAGGACGGAGAAGCATTTGAGTCTTCCAAAGATTTATATTCCCAGAAGAATTGAGAAGCCTTTAAGTCTTGAAAAAGAAGATGCATGTGGAAAGAAGGTAGCTCACTAAAAGGCGAAAACTACAAGTGCTCAAGTTATGGAGGGCCATAACCGAGCTAAAACGATAGAATTTGATCTCTCTAATTTCATTATGAGGACTATGAGTCTTTCGATGAGTCTTGTGATTTGGATAAAGATCAATAGTCTTTTAATGTGACTAAACTTAAGGAGTTACTTAATGAGTCTAAAAAGTCGTTGGATGTTAAAGATGCTATGATCAATTATCTTAAAACTAAGATTGAATTGCTAGTTACTAGGGTAAATGACCTTAACGCCAAAGTCAATTTAGATAAAGAAAATAAATTGAAAGAAGCACATCCTTGGGCTTCAAGATTTGTTAAGTTTGTTAAGGCATCAAATAATAGCATTAAAATTGATTATTACAAGATGTATATTGATCAATGTTCTCATGACAAAATCAGACTTGAATTTGTGAAGGAACAACCTTCTAGAAAAGAAAAAACAACCTAATCAAATGACAAACCAACTCGAGTTAAAAATCATGTCTATATGTATAACAAGAGATACTAAGAGAATGAAGTTCATCAAATCCAACCTAGAAAGGTGGTAAACAAATCTAGAGTTAAAAATGGTTATAGGATTACCAACTATCATAGAGCTGAACCACCAAATCTTTATGTTAGAGATAGATATGGTAGATTCTATGTGCTAAATGATCACAAGAAACTTGGTAACAATTTTCAAAGAAAAAGATATAATAGTGTTTTTCAACCAAGTTACAACTCTAGAAATATGCTAAATGATTACAAGAAATTTGATAATAATTATCAAAGAATGAGATATAATGGTACTTTCCTACCAAATTATCACCTTAGAAACGTGTCAAATGATAAATGAAAGATTTAGATCAAGGGTGCGTTATTGGAGACCTAAGAATCAAATTGACTATGATCATATCAACATTAATTCCAATACTATATTTTGTTCATCTTTTTTGAAGTTTCGACATCAAGAACATTTTTGTCGTCTTAGGAATGGAAAGAATATAGTGCCACTTGATGTGCGTAGCACAAGTGGAACTAAACCTATTGTATTGAGAGAACAAGACTCTCCCAATTTGATTTCTTTTGAGTATTAGCTTAAGGGGAGTCGTGTAGAAAAATGTATGATTTAATACTCATTCAATTGAATCATATATTTGTGATATTTGTTTGATCTTTAAATCAAATGGTTTCAACACTTAAATGATGTACTCGAGCAGAAACTCTTCTCGTAGTATGATATGATGCTTTGTGGAGTTTTCTTGAAAGTTTACCACACATAAATAAAATACTCGAATCAGAATCACTTCTCATATAAGCATAAGATGATTTGTTGTGTTTTCTTGATTGGTTACAACCCATAAAAGAAGTAGTCGGATCTGAAACACTTCTCGTAGTAGGGTAAGATAATTTGTGGTATTTTCATTAAAAGTTACCACCCATAAATGAAGTACTCTCATCAAAATCACTCGTAAAGTAAGTACTCGAACATGGAGCACGTAGAGTAGTATTCTATGTTTCTTTGCGATGTTTTAGTGAATGGTTCCAACACTTAAATGAAGTAGTCGAGATGAAACTCTTCTCGTAGTAAGATATGATGTTTTGTGGGATTTTCTTGAAAAGTTACCACTCATAAATAAAGTACTCTAATCAGAAACACTTCTCATAAAAGCATAAGATGTTTTGTGATATTTTCTAGAATGGTTCCCACTCATAAATAAAGTAATCGCTGAAACACTTCTCGTAATAGGATAAGATTGTTTGTCATATTTTTTTTTAATGGTTACCACATATAAATTAGGAACTCGGATCAAAATCACTTCTCATAGAAGTATAACAGGGTTTGTGGTGTTTTCTTGAATGGTTACCACTCATAAATGAAGTACTTAGATAAGAAACACTTCTCGTAGTAAGATAAGGTGTTTTGTGGTGTTTTCTTCAATGGCTACCACACATAAATGTACTACTCAGATCAAAATCACTTCTCATAGAAGCATTAGATGCTTTGTGATATTTTCTTGAATGGCCAAGACCGGTATTATCATGTGGATCTTGACCAATATACATCTTATCATAGTCAATTTTATGTCATGGTTTATAGATTTAACAAACTTAACCAATTTAGAAGCTCAAGGGTGTGCTTCTTTTAATTCCTTTTATTTTTAAAATTGACTTTGGTCTCAATGTCATTAACCCTAATTTGTAGCAATTCAATCTTAGACTTAAGATCATTGATCATAGCATCTTTAACATCTAAAGACTTTTTGGACTCATCAAGTAATTCTTTAAGCTTGGTCACATTAAATGATTCTTGACTTTTATCCAAATCACAAGACTCATCATGATATTTAGAGAGGTCAAATACTACCGTATTAGCTCGGCTAGGGGCCTCCAATTCTTGAGTGCTTGTAGTTTTAGCTTTTGATTGAGTTGTTTTCTCTTGTGTTTGAGCATCCATTCTTGTAAGACTCAAATATTTTTCGATTTGCTTGGCATCATCCATCTTTGCAAGATACTTTGTGGTGTTTTCTTTAAAGGTTACCACCCATAAATGAAGTACTCTGATCAGCATCACTCATAAATTAAGTACTCGGACATGAAGCACATAGAGTAGCATTCTATGCTTCTTCGTGGTGTTAAAGTGAATAGTTCCAACATTTAAATGATGTACTTGAGAAGAAACTCTTCTTGTAGTATGATATGATGCTTTGTGGAGTTTTCTTGAATGGTTACACCCATAAATGAAGTAGTCGAATCTGAAACACTTTTGTAGTAGGATAAGATGCTATGTGGTGTTTTCTTTAATGGCTACCACCCATAAATGAAGTACTCTGATCAGAATCACTCTTAAAGTAAGTACTCGAACATGAAACACATAGTGTAGTATTCTATACTTCTTCGCGGTGTTTTAGTAAATGGTTCCAACACTTAAATGATGTAATTGAGAATAAACTCTTCTCGTAGTAAGATATGATGCTTTGTGGGATTTTCTTGAAATGTTACCACTCATAAATGAAGGACTATGATAAGAAACACTTCTCATAAAACAATAAGATGCGTTGTGATGTTTTCTAGAATGGTTACCACCCATAAATGAAGTAATCGCTGAAACACTTCTCGTAATAGAATAAGATTCTTTGTTGTATTTTCTTTAATGGTTACCCCATATAAATTAGGTACTCGGATCATAATCACTTCTCATAGAAGCATAAGAGGCTTTGTGGTGTTTTCTTTAATGGTTATCACTCTTAAATGATATACTCAGATAAGAAACACTTCTCGTAGTAAGATAAGGTGCTTTGTGGCATTTTCTTTAATGGTTATCACCCTTAAATGAAATACTCTAATCAGAATCACTTATCATAGAAGCATAAGATGCTTTGTGGTGTTTTCTTGAATGATTACCTCCCATAAATAAAGTAATCGGATTTGAAACACTTCTCGTAGTAGGATAAGATTCCTTGTGGTGTTTTC
The DNA here is from genome assembly GCA_964058865.1 of Eleocharis quinqueflora. Lineage (NCBI taxonomy): Eukaryota > Viridiplantae > Streptophyta > Magnoliopsida > Poales > Cyperaceae > Eleocharis > Eleocharis quinqueflora. Next base: position 102,394 of record CAXKVX010000571.1, read on the forward strand.
TTCAATGGTTACCACCCATAAATGTACTACTCAGATCAGAATCACTTCTCATAGAAGCATAAGATGTTTTGCAATGTTTTCTTGAAAGGTTACCATCCATATATGAAGTAATCGATCTGAAATACTTCTCGTAGCAGTATAAGAAGCATTGTTGTGTTTTCTTTAATGAATACCACCCATAAATGAAGTATTCTGATCAGAATCACTCATTAATTGAGTACTCGGACATGAAGCACATAGAGTAGCATTCAATGCTTCTTCGTGGTGTTTTAGGGAATGGTCCCAACACTTAAAAGATGTACTTGAGAAGAAACTCTTCTCATAGTATATATGATGCTTTGTGGAGTTTTCTTGAAAGATTACCACTCATAGATGAAGTACACTGATCAGAAATACTTCTCATAGCATAAGATGCTTTGTGATATTTTCTAGAATGGTTACCATCCATAAATGAAGTAATCGAATCAGAAACACTTCTCGTAGTAGAGTAAGATGCTTTGTGGTGTTTTCTTTAAAGGTTACCACCCATAAATGAAGTACTCTGATCAGAATCACTCATAAATTAAGTTCTCGGACATGAAGCACATAAAGTAGCATTTTATTCTTCTTCGTGGTGTTTTAGTGAATAGTTCCAACAATTAAATGATGTACTTGAGAAGAAGCTCTTCTCGTAGTATGATATGATGCTTTGTGGAGTTTTCTTGAATGGTTACACCCATAAATGAAGTAGTCGAATCTGAAACACTTTTGTAGTAGGATAAGATGCTTTGTGGTGTTTTCTTTAATGGTTACCACCCATAAATGAACTACTCTGATCAAAATCACTCGTAAAGTAAGTACTCGGACATGATACACATAGAGTAGTATTCTATGCTTCTTCGTGGTAATTTAGTGAATGGTTCCAACACTTAAATGATGTACTCGAGAAGAAACTCTTCTCGTAGTATGATACGATGCTTTGTGGAGGTTTCTTGAAAGTTTACCACACATAAATGAAATACTCGGATCAGAATCACTTCACATAGAAGCATAAGATGCTTTGTGGTATTTTCTTGAATGGTTACCACCCATAAATGAAGTAGTCGGATCTGAAACACTTCTCGTAGTAGGGTGAGATGCTTTGTGGTATTTTCTTTAAAGGTTACCACCCATAAATGAAGTACCCTCATCAGAATCACTCGTAAAGTAAGTACTCGGACATGAAGCACATAAAGTTGTACTTCTTTGCGGTGTTTAGTGAATCATTCCAACACTTAAATGAAGTAGTCGAGAAGAAACTCTTGTCGTAGTAAGATATGATGCTTTGTGGGATTTTTTTGAAATGGTACGACTCATAAATGAAGTACTCTGATAGAAACACTTCTCATAAAAGCATAAGAGGCTTTGTAGTGTTTTCTTGAATGGTTACCACTCATAAATGGAGTAATCGGATCTGAAACACTTCTCGTAGTATGATAAGATGCTTTGTGGTATTTTCTTTAATGATTACCACCCATAAATGAAGTACTCTGATTAGAATCACTCATAAATTAAGTACTCGGATATGAACCACATAGAGTAGTATGATATGATGCTTAGTGGCAATTATGTGAATGGTTCTAACACTTAAATGATGTACTCGAGAAGAAACTCTTCTCGTAGTATGATATGATGCTTAGTGGGATTTTCTTGAAAGGTTACCTCTCGTTAATGAAGTACTCTGATCTGAAATACTTCTCATAGAAGCATAAAATGCTTTGTGATATTTTTTAGAATGGTTATCATCCATTAATTAGTAATAGAATCTGAAACACTTCTCAAAGTAGGATAAGATGTTTTGTCGTGTTTTCTTGAATGGTTACCACACAAAAATGAATTATTCGGATCAGAATCACATCTCATTGAAGCATAAGATGCTTTGTGGTGTTTTCTTGAATTGTTACCATCCATAAATAAAGTAATCAGATCTGAAACACATCTCGTAGTAAAATAAGATGCTTTGTGAGGGTTTTCTTAATAGTTACCATTCATAAATGAAGTACTTTGATCAAAATCACACATAAATTAAGTACTCGGACATGAAGCACATAAAATAGTATTCTATGCTTCTCTGTGGTATTTTAGAGAATGATTCCTACACTTAAATGTTGTACTAGAGACGAAACTCCTCTTGTAGTATGATATGATACTTTGTGGAGTTTTCTTGAAAGGTTACAACCCATAAATGAAGTACTCTGATCAGAAACACTCCTCATAGAAGCAAAGATGCTTTGTGATGTTTTCTAGAATGGATACCACCCATAAATAAAGTAATCAGATCTGAATCACTTCTCGTAGTAGGATAAGATGCTTTCTGGTGTTTGCTTCAATAGTTACCACACAAATGAATTACTCAGATCAGAGTCACTTCTCATAGGAGCATAAGATGCTTTGTGGTGTTTTCTTAAATAGTTATCACTCATAAATGAAGTAATCGGATCTGAAACACTTCTCGTAGTACTATAAGATGGTTTTTGGTGTTTTCTATGATGATTACCACTCATAAATGAAGTACTCTAATTAGAATCACTCATAAATTAAATAATCGGACATGAAGTAGTATTCTATTCTTCTTCTTGGTGTTTTAGTTAATGGTTACAACACTTAAATGAAATGCTCGAGAAGAAACTCTTCTCGTAGTAAGATATGATGCTTTGTAGTTTTCTTGGAATGTTACCACTCATAAATGAAATACTCTGATCAGAAATAATTCTCGTAGTAGGATAAGATGCTTTGTGGTGTTTTATGTAATTGTTACCACTTTTAAATGAAGCACCCAGATAAGAAACACTTCTCATAGTAAGATAAGATGCTTTGTGGTGTTTCTTTAATGGTTACCACCCTTAAATGAAATACTCTGATCAGAATCACTTATCATAGAAGCATAAGATGCTTTGTGGTATTTTCTTGAATGGTTACTATCCATAAATAAAGTAATCGGATATGAAACACTTCTCGTAGTAGAATAAGATTCCTTGTGGTGTTTTCTTCAATGATTACCACACATAAATGTACTACTCAGATCAGAATCACTTTTTGTAGAAGCATAAGATGCTTTGTGATGTTTTCTTGAATGGTTTCCATCCATAAATGAAGTAGTCGAGGTGAAATACTTCTCGCAGTAGTATAAGATGCATTGTTGTGTTTTCTTTAATGATTGCCACCCATAAATGAAGTATTCTGATCAGAATCACTCATAAATTAAGTACTCGGACATGGAGCACATAGAGTAGCATTATATGCTTCTTCGTGGTGTTTTAGTGAATAGCTCCAAGACTTACATGAAGTACTTGAGAAAAAACTCTTCTCGTAGTAAGATATGCTTTGTGGAGTTTTTTTGAAAGGTTACCACTCGTAGATGAAGTACACATATCAGAAACACTTCTCATAGAAGCATAAGATGCTTTGTGATATTTTCTAGAATGGTTACCACCCCTAAATGAAATAATCAAATTTGAAACACTTCTCTTAGTAGGATAAGATGTTTTGTGTTGTTTTCTTTAATGGTTACCACCCATATATGAAGTACTCTGATTAGAATCACTCATAAATTAAGTACTCAGACATGAAGCACATAGAGTAGTATTCTTTGCTTCTTCGTGGTATTTTAGTGAATTGTTCCAACACTTAAATGATGTACTCGAGAAGAAACTCTTCTCGTAGTATGATATGATGCTTTGTGGAGTTTTCTTGAAAGTTTACCACACATAAATAAAATACTCGAATCAGAATCACTTCTCATATAAGCATAAGATGATTTGTGGTGTTTTCTTGATTGGTTACAACCCATAAAAGAAGTAGTCGGATCTGAAACACTTCTCGTAGTAGGGTAAGATAATTTGTGGTATTTTCATTAAAAGTTACCACCCATAAATGAAGTACTCTCATCAAAATCACTCGTAAAGTAAGTACTCGAACATGGAGCACGTAGAGTAGTATTCTATGCTTCTTTGCGATGTTTTAGTGAATGGTTCCAACACTTAAATGAAGTAGTCGAGATGAAACTCTTCTCGTAGTAAGATATGATGTTTTGTGGGATTTTCTTGAAAAGTTACCACTCATAAATAAAGTACTCTAATCAGAAACACTTCTCATAAAAGCATAAGATGTTTTGTGATATTTTCTAAATGGTTCCCACTCATAAATAAAGTAATCGCTGAAACACTTCTCGTAATAGGATAAGATTGTTTGTCATATTTTTTTTAATGGTTACCACATATAAATTAGGAACTCGGATCAAAATCACTTCTCATAGAAGTATAACAGGGTTTGTGGTGTTTTCTTGAATGGTTACCACTCATAAATGAAGTACTTAGATAAGAAACACTTCTCGTAGTAAGATAAGGTGTTTTGTGGTGTTTTCTTCAATGGCTACCACACATAAATGTACTACTCAGATCAAAATCACTTCTCATAGAAGCATTAGATGCTTTGTGATATTTTCTTGAATGGCCAAGACCGGTATTATCATGTGGATCTTGACCAATATACATCTTATCATAGTCAATTTTATGTCATGGTTTATAGATTTAACAAACTTAACCAATTTAGAAGCTCAAGGGTGTGCTTCTTTTAATTCCTTTTATTTTTAAAATTGACTTTGGTCTCAATGTCATTAACCCTAATTTGTAGCAATTCAATCTTAGACTTAAGATCATTGATCATAGCATCTTTAACATCTAAAGACTTTTTGGACTCATCAAGTAATTCTTTAAGCTTGGTCACATTAAATGATTCTTGACTTTTATCCAAATCACAAGACTCATCATGATATTTAGAGAGGTCAAATACTACCGTATTAGCTCGGCTAGGGGCCTCCAATTCTTGAGTGCTTGTAGTTTTAGCTTTTGATTGAGTTGTTTTCTCTTGTGTTTGAGCATCCATTCTTGCAAGACTCAAATATTTTTCGATTTGCTTGGCATCATCCATCTTTGCAAGTGTCAAAGGTTTTTCCACCTTGTTGGTAGTGACTATTCTTGGGAATTCACCTCTCATTAAAGCTTCTTCTTGTTCTTTTGCATAATCATCCTTAGCTTGAGCCATTTGCTTTAAAATGTGATTCTTCTCCAAATTTGTCATTCCTTGTTCCTTTTTATGATCTCAAGCGCTATCTCCAAGCATATCCTTGGTTTCTTTCTGATGAGGGTTGGCTTGTTTTCAACTTATCCTCCTCCGAGGTTCACTTCCTCTTTCTCATCTTCACTTTCTTTGGATTCACTTATCCAAGTAGCTTGCATAGCTCTCTTATTAGTTCTCTTAAATGTCCTTCTTGTGGTCTTCTTCTTTGAGAAAAGATCACATAAAATTTTTGAATGATATGACCTTCCTTGTTGCAAGATAGACATACTACATTTTTGCCTTGAGCTAATCTCTCCTCATTTACTTTTCTTTCGAATTATATTCCTCCTTTCACTAGCTTAGGGAGAAGATCTTTGTCCTTGGAGAGCACTTGATGGAGGTTTTGGTATATCACTTCGCTTGCCTCAAATTTGTAAGGTGGATTGTATGAAGATTGTGCGAGTAAGACCAATGATTTGATTGAGGTTGTGCACTTTACTTTCTTGTGATTCTCCTCGTGTGAGCAAAGTTGTGCATACACCTCTTCGATTTGATAGATGAGTCCTTTGGCTTGTAAAGCATCCATAGATCTCACAACATCATTCCAACTGGGCTTCTTGGACACCATCCTCAAGAGTTTACTTACAAAATCTTCATCACAAATGTTAGATCCTACTTTAACGAATTAATTTCTTAGATATATGAGTCTATGGTAGAGACTTTCAAAGGACTCATTATCTTCAATTTTCATATTCTCTAACTTTGTTGCTAATCTAACCTTTCGAGTATTTTTCATATGTTCGTTTACCTCATACCTAAGTACTAAAGCATTCCATATTTCCTAAGAATTGAGGAATGTGTGAGAGATCAAGCAATTGACTCATGAATTTAGCTTAATGTGGTGTTCATAGCATTGTCATTGGTGTACTTAAGTTCTATACTTTGGTGTCCAACTGTCTTCAACTACTTTCCAAAACTCAAGTAAACTAAAGTAGTTTACCATACATCTTTTCCAAAAGAAAAAGTTCTTGCAACCTACACCAAAAACTGGCAATTCTTTCACAAACTTCAATTGTGTCATTTTTCACAAAGTCAAGAACTAACAAGATTTTGGTAATTAGCTAGGTATGAACCTGTGGACTCTGATACTAATTGTTAGAAATATTGGGGCTTAAAGTAGCAAAGACTAAGGTCAAACAATAGGGTGGAAGCGTTTCTAATCAACAACTACAATTAAAGTTTTTAGACCTTAATCACCTAGCCAAAATATTTAAGTAAGCATGTTCTACAAATAATAGATCAATTAACAAATCACAAAGAGCAAGAATAATAAAGAGAGAGAGTAGAGAGCAAGAGCAATCAAGAAAACTAAAGAACACACGATGTAATGTAATCTTCCTTCCGGAACCGATTTCACTAACAAAATATGTGTTCTTTACAATTTCGATTCCTAAACCAATCTTCGATTCCTAAACCAATGCAAGGGACAACACCACTTTACACGGTAAATGGTTCGATTGACTACACAATCAAGGACAAGGATGCACTACTTGACAACACAAATATAGTGCACCAAATGCTGGAAACTAGCAAAAGAAAAGTTCTCGGATTGACAATTAGACTATAGATGCTATCCTAATGCTCTCAGGTTAAGATAGTTGAAGGAGAAGGCTTTTTAGCTCTTTGTAGTGCTCAATTTTATGCTTGGAGGTTTGTGGGGGGTTTCATATTGTCTTTTGGTTCATCTCTGCATCATATATATAGGCTGAGTACTTCTTGGAGTCTTGGAACATTAGATTTTGGCTAGAGCATTACAGAACTCCATAACGCCTTGAGCAACCCGTTATAACGGGTTGTGCACTTTTTAGAACTGCCCTTCTGTGCTTCTTTGGCTGTCTTGTGGGCCATCTTGAGCAGGGATCTGTTATAACGAGTTGGGAATCCGTTATAACGGGTGAGAAGGCGTTACAACGCCTTGCTGAAGCATTATTGTAGTGTTGTGCTCTGCGAACAACTTCTCTGCTCTGCCTCTTCTCCTTCTAACCCGTTGTGACGGGTTGGGCACCCGTTATTATGGGTTGCTGACCCGTTGTGACGGGTTCTGGAGCATTATAGTAATGTTGTGCTCTGTGAATCTATCTTTTGATGTCTTGAGCATGTCTTGACTTGTGTTGAGCATGTTCGAGCATGTCTGAGCCTGTGTAACATCATGTTGTACCTATGTTTAACCTGCAACTTCACCAAAACTCATGTGCAAGGTTAGTACTGATTTGTTTTGTAAATTGTCAAACAAGAGATTAGTTTAATCCAACAAATAAGTCTCTTGAGAATCTTTACTTTAGACTTGTATCTTTAAGAAATGAATTTGTTGATGTGCATTTTGTAGGTAAGCTCTTACTAATGGTCTCTAGGAAACCGAGATGGGATGGTGTTGTAAGCTCAATTGAGGCTCTACAAGCTAAAGGCCTTACATACCAATCCAAAGTGATGTATGCTCAACTATGCTCACATGAGGAGAATCACAAAGAAGTAAAATGCTCAACCTCTACCAAGAGCTTGGCCTTACCCGCACAATCTTCATAACCAACAAATTCGAGTCAAGTGAAGACATCTACCAAAATCTCTATCAAGTGATCTCCAAGGATAATGATCTTCTTGTCAAGGTGATCAAATGAGGCATAGACTTTGAAAGAAAGTGAATGATGAGAGGTTAGCTCAAGGCAAGGTGGTGTGCCTAACTTATAACAAAGAAGGTCATAGTATTCAAAATTTCTATGTCATTTTTTCTCCAAAGAAGAAACCACAAGAAGGATATTTCAAGAGAACTAACAAGAAAATATTGCAAGCTACTTGGTTAAGTGAGACTGAAGAAGCGAAGATGAAGAAGGAGAATAAATTAACCTCAGGGGCGGGAGGGGGTGAAGTAGAGAGTAAACTAGCTCTTGTTGCAAAGAAACAAAGGACTTGTATGGATATACCTTTGAAGTCATTAAGGAGCAAGACATGGATCCGGAGAAAATCTACATCATAAAGAAATTAGCTCAAGCTAAAGACGATGCATATGCCAAAGAGAACGAATAAGCCTCAAGGAGACTTGAGATGCCATCATGCATTCCAAGAATAGACACCTCAAAGTTAATTGAGAAGTCCTTGAGTCCTCCAAAGGTTGAGCTTCAAAAAATATAGAGAAACCTTTAACTCTTCCAAAAATGGATATTCCAAAAATGATTGAGAAGTCCTTGACACTCCAAAAATGAATATTTCTAAAAGAATTGAGAAGCTTTTGAGTCTTGCAAAAGAAGATGCATGTGCAAAAGAGGAGATAGCTCAAGCAAAGGCAAAAACTACAAGTGCTCAAGTTATGGAGGCCCCATTCTGAGCTAAGACGATAGAATTTGATCTCTTCAAATTTCATTATGATGAGTCTTGTGAGGAGCCTTGTGATTTGAATAAAGATCAAGAGTCTTTTAATGTGACTAAGCTTAAGGAGTTACTTATTGAGTCCAAAAAGTATGATGTTAAAGATGTTATGATTAATAATGATCTTAAGTCAAAGACTGAATTGCTAGAAACTAGGATAAAATTTTGGGATCAAAGTCAATATAGATAAATAAAAGAAATTAGAAGCACATCATTGTGCTTCAAATTTTGTTAAGTTTGTTAAGGTATCAAACCATGACACTAAAATTGATTACGACAAGTTGTATATTGGTTAAGGTCCACATAACAAAACTGAACTTGGATTTGTGAAGGAATAACCTTCTACAATAGAAAAGCAACCAAAGCCAAATGACAAACTAAGAAAACCAAGTTCACAAACCTAATTATAGAAAGATGGTAAACAAACCTAGAGTTAGAAATAATTATAGGATCACCAACTATCGTAGAATTCAACTACCAAAGCTTTATGTTAAAGTTAGATATGGTTGATTCCATGTGCTACAAGATAACAAGAAATTTGGTAACAATTTTCAAAGAATTAGGTTTGATGGTGCTTTTCAACCAAGATACAACCCTAAGAATCCGCAAAATGATTATAAGAATTTTAGTAGAAATTATCACAGAAAGAGATACAATGATGTCTACCAACCATATCAATGGTAAGTTATTGGAGATCTAAGAGCAAAATGAATGATCATAGCAATATTAATTTCAAGACTATTGTTTGTTCATCATGTTTGAAATTTGGACATCAAGAATGTTTTTGTTGTCTTAGGAATGTAAAGTGTGTAGTTTCATTTGATGTGCCTAGCAGAAGTGGAACTAAACCTATTGTTTGTTCACAAGACTCCCCTAATTTGATTTTCTTTTGGGTATTATGTTGATAGGGAGTCATGTAGTAAATTGTATGATTTAATATCCTTTTGATTGAATTATGTTTTGTGAAACTTGTTTGATCTTGTTATCCAAATTACAATTTAGTTTGAGCATTTGCATGATTACAAAACACTTAACAACTGAATTGAGCCCTAATAATATCAAAGACCAAATTAAGAGCATAGCAGCAAATTAATTCACGAATTAAATTGCAAATACTGCTTGCATTATGAGAACCCATTACAATGGGTATGGAATGCATCTTGGAACCCATTATATCAGATCTGTATTTCTCAAAACTAGTCGTTGGAGGTTTAAAAGCTGCTTGCGTTACAGAGGGAAGAGAGAGACCCGGTATAACGGGTCTGTGTAACATAAGGGTTCTGAGAGGCTATTTAAAATCCTTCTTCTTCTCCAAGTGATTTTATTCTTACATAAATCGAATTTAGACATTTGAAGTTCTCTTTTAATCAAATCCTAGCCTCCAAATCTCTTAAAGTTCTCTCAAATTCTCAAGAGCTCAAGCAAATTCTCTCAAGATCAATCTACTTTCATTCAAGAATCAAACAAGACCATCATGTTTCTAGTAACTTTTCTCCTAGTGCTCATATCTCTCATGGCACCACCAAAACTACATTTTATAAGTAGTAAAAAGAGGAAGGATGTTGAAAAAGGATGGATAGAGAAATAAATGAGAGAGATTTGTCTCAAAGGGATAACCTCTCTCATATACCAATCTGGTGTCGGTACTAGTATCAACCCGGGTACAAACTCTATACCATCACAATTAATCTCGGGACAAAATCCATTTTCTTCCCAACCGGTTCAAAACCCTAATCCATAAGAGAGAACCATTAATCCTTGGGCAAATTCCTCCTAAAATCGAACTTTGTACCGATGGGGCTTAGAATTTTCTTCCTTTCATAGTACTTTCAGACTAGATTCGTTTCGAATACCTTGTGATAAACGGGGATAATCAAATGGATGAATGTGAGTATAACCAATTGGTTCAAGCAATTGATCTTTGGAATTGGGGACCTTTAATTGAATTAAACCAAAGGTTTGCCCTACGGTAAGGATATTATATGCCAATATGAAGCCAACCAAGCAATCACTCGGGGTTACCATCGATTTTAGTGTCCAAGAAATTCAAATCAATGCTCAAACTCTAGCCGAGGTATTTTGTATTGTTGAACATGGTGAAAAGGTAGATGTATATCATAAGTGACCACAACATGATGAATATTTTATCAAATATAAAATGTTGTTAGGAGCACATGACCCGCAAAAAGACTATTTTGATTCCAAATCACCCGCATTTCATAGGTTGTTGTTTTTTCTTATAAACAACATTCCAATTCCCATAAAAGATCTTAAAACTAACATTGAGCATACAAACAGGTTTCTTTTGAGGCATCTTATTGCCAAGGACAAGGTTATAAACATACCCTTCATAATTCTCAACCACATGATAGGCACCATGACCAATAAACAAATGAGCTTGTGATGAAGGACGTGGTGTGTGTCTATCAAATAATATTTATACTTTCCTAATCCCACTTTTATGTCGCACCAAACGACGGTCTATTGTAGATCAGGGTCGAACCACAAGGACGGTGAACTACTTCAAACCAGACTCTAAGTTCAATTCTAGGTTTCTCAAACAAACAAGTAACTCTTTTTGGTGTTTTGGTATAAATTGGGGGGGGGGGGGGGTTGCAATCAAGTTTGGTATCAAACAATCAAGTATTAAGTAAACAGTAAGTAATTAAAGCAATAAAATAGTAGCAAACAAGTAAACAACTCAAATAATCAATAGGATAAGGGTTCCTAGGGTTTAGGATTAAATTGACTTCAGGATTGGGTTCCTGCGGCTTGTAAGGGGTTACCTGCGGGTCTGTAAGACCACCTACAGGGCCGCAGGTCTTATCTGCAGGGGCGCAGGGACCTCTGATGTGTTTTGTTAGGTGCTGTGATTGGTGGTTTGACACACAGGACTAACTTAAACTCCCTCAACTCTCGTTTGTTGGTTGTTTAACATATCAAGTAAGTCAAATACACTTTTAAGTCTCTCTCGAGTACTTAAAACCAATTGAACGCGTTCTAAGGTTAGTTCAACCTCTCGGTTGAACACGAGATTCCCTCTCGGGCTGTCTCGGACTCAAATAAATCAACCCTAACAGTTCCAATATTCAGTTGATAGTTACTTAATATTAAAACCACACTAGGTTTGGCCTTCACCTACGGGTAACCAAGCAACAAGCAAGCAAACAGAGGAAAAGACAATTATCAAGCAGTTCAACATGAAAATCACAACAAATAACTCAGTTAAAACATCAATCCATCCATACAATCATTATCCTACCCTAAGAACTAGATAAACTACTCACGACTCATGTTCATACAACAAGATAACAGATAAAACAGAGAGTTCATGAGTAAAAGAACAGATAAAACCCTTAACACTTCGTTCTCCACTGCAAGGTATGCTTCCCGGCCTTGAATCTCTCCTAAGGCGTGAAGAAACCTCGGCAAATAATGCCCAACACCCTTCTCAGGTCTGTTGGCTTCAAGACGGCATCCAAAGAGTCGAAAGCTCCCCCTGAGGCCTCTGGAATAACTTCCTTTTATAGGGTATGAGGCGGTTCTGAGGCTGAGACATTCCATATCTGTCCCTGCGGGGCCGCAGAGGGCATGAACGGGCCGCAGGGGTCTCTTCTAGCCCAACAAACATCTTCCAAGGTGGCAGGCAAGTCTCCAGGCCTGCAGACCATCTCAACGGGGCCGCAGGGGGCATGAACAGGCCGCAGGGATCTCTTCTGGCCCAGCAATCATCTTCTAAGGTGGCAGACAAGTCTCCAGGCCTGCAGGGAGTATCAACTGGGTCGCAGGGAGCATTAACTGGGCGCAGGGATCATCAACTGGCCGCAGGAAGGTTGTATCTGGCCTAAATCAAGTGCTATCTCGCTCTAAGTCTCTGTGCATGCATGAAAGGGTCCACTAATGCTTAATTATTCCCAGAGAGCTCAGCTACACATGTCATTCATCTTCCAAAGCACTTTGCCTCCTTTGGTAATTGTTGTTTTACTTGGCCAACTATCCAAACAAATGGACGACTGTTTGGGAACACCCAGGACAGTACCGTAACCATGTTCATCATTTGTTTTGCCGGGTTAGATGAACTAAACCTTGGTTGCGACATTTTCGGCACTTCGCAACTAGCCATATGTGGAATCTACCTACTCTCAATGATTGGAAGTGATAAGTGGATGTGTATGTGTCTTTGTGGATTCTCACAAGTCACTCCGCTAAGCACTTGCCTGCTTTGGTAGACTCACTTTACTCTCAGGATCACTCTCAAATGGTGTTTAGTGTGTGTGAGGTAAGATCTTCACCTGTCTCATTGTTTTGACGCAAGCGCCAGGCACAACGAGTGATCCTTTGTTCTGACCCCTCCGAGAACACATGAGGTGAACTCATCTTTGGGCGTGCGGTGCTTTTTCTCGGATATAACACTAAACACTAAGGGTTTAGCAACTAAGGCTGGGTTCCCTTATGACCCGATGGAACCTGTAAGGGACAGGAGCTGAACCCTGTCCATTCTAATTATTGCAGGTCGGAATGGACAACACCTGCCTTTTCTTGTGGAACTCAGATATTTCATTTAAGGTGGGTGAAAATGTGTATCAGTGCACATATATGTGGAATCTCACATCTCTCCAATGATTTGTGCCTTAGGCATTTAGTGGATCTCACATTTCACTCATTGTTCCACTCAGTTGGTGTGTGTGTTGGTAAGTTTCACCAAGGTAAGGTTTCCCCATTCAGATAAGGTCAAACAACACATACCAGAAAAGGCAGAAAAGTGCTCCAAATGTCAAGGAAATGAACCTGCAAGTCGAGATAGAGGTACGACACGACAATTGCAATAATATGCCCTTGATTGCAGTTATTTGGACCAATAAGGCTCAAGTTTATACCAAAAGACCCGGTTTTACCCTAAAGAATATATGTGTGAAATACACATATCAGCTTGCCATACCCCTCTTGATTGGAATCATCATGTGCAAAAACATTGTCATACCAAGCAATCCAAGAGAACCTAATCCAATCATCTACCTACCGGCAAACCTCATCACATTTCTTGGGAAGAAGGAATGGATGAAGAAGAACTTAACTTGGAAACCGAAATCCAAGCCAATGAATGAATGCATTAGGAGAGAAGCAAAACCTAACCAATACACCGATCTAGATGCTCCACAATCCATGAAAGAGGAACTCGCTCCAAGCATGCCTTTTGCCAATGCCTCTTCATCTATGCCTCCTCCAATGCAATTCAATACTCAAGAATTCCAACATCCTTATGGTATTCTCACTATGTCTATTCGGCCTTTGATCCAATGCCTCCTTATTTCTTGCCAAATATTAAGGAGGGCATGCAATACGTCTCTCAACAAGTATATCACTTGTCCATGTATGAGAAGCACAACACGACAAGAGTACATGAGAGACTTGATGTCCAAAATGAGTTTAACTCTATGGTTTAGACAAAGTGGAACCAACAATTTGACACTTGAAATGATTGTTCCGAACCGGCTGGGCCCAAAGCACAAGCACCTTGGTTATTTTGACAAAGTAGGACTTGGTTATTTTGGTTATTTTGGTTTAGACAAAGTAGGACTTGGTTATTTTGAGATGTTTGCTTGCAAATTCTATTATTATATCTCTTGATTATGCTTCTAAATTTACGAGTGTTGCGACAATATCCTTTAGACGGCATGATTTTGTTTTGAGGTTTAAACTTCTTAACTATAGTTCTTGTGCCCAAATTAACATTGTCTTTGTGTTTAGAGTATTTGTTGGAAGAGAACATTTTGTCATGTCTAAAAGTATGGTTATGCTTCTTTGTTCTAGATTTATCGATTTTTGGTCTTTTAATTCATATATTTACCTCAACACTCATAAGTTTATCTCTTGAAACACTTGGTTCTTCACACTTAGACTCAAGATGACTTAATTTTGACTCCAACTCAGAAACTTTCTTTAAAAGCTCTTTGATTTCTTCATCCTTCTCATCCAAACTAATTTTTGCTTTATCATACCTAACTCACAACTCATATTCACTATAGATAGTTTGATCATCATATAAGGGTTTAATATTCTTGGCAATTGACCTATAATCTAAGTTACTTGAGTTTAGATATACCTCATTGTTTGTTAGATGATGAAGAAGCTATGTTTTCCTTCTTTTTTTTTTGATGAATTTCTCATTAATTCTTGTGAAGACTTTAGTTACTTCTTTATGTAATACTTTTTTTCTTTTGTCTTCTAATTCTAATTCTTTTCTGTTGGTGCCAATTTCTTTCTTCAAGATAGTTGTAGTTTCATCCTTTTGAATAACTACATTTGAATCACTTGTTAGAACTAATGTCATTGCTAAAAGTATTATAAAGAATATATCACATTTCATATGCAAGATTTGAATCAATAAGAATTTTCTAATTGACTATTCTACAAAGTTCAACAAGAAATATGAAGCATAACTATTATCTAAAGTCCTACTTGGAGAATCTTTAGTGGCACAAAAGACTTATTTGTCAAGAGTGTACAAAAGATCATTGATCTCTAAGTATTCTTGCATTGTCTTTCTCTAAGATTTGAAATCTACACCATTTTGTTCGAGTTTTGGGGATTTAACCATACTTGTCTCAAGACTCATTTTGGTCAAATTAACTATGTATGAATATTTTTGCTCTGATACCAATTGTTATTTTTTAACAAGGGGATAAAGACCTAATCACCTTAATCACCTAGCTAAGTCAAGTAAGCAAGTTATAATGCAATTTTAAACAATTCAAGCAAGAATAAAGAGAGTAAGAGAACGCGCTATGTAACATGGTTCGACTTATCAACCAAGCTTACAACCACAGGACCCCCAAATCGAAAATACCTTCTGGAACTGATTCCATTGAAACAAATGTTTTACAAAAAAGGAGTTTATCCAAAAAAACTCCAAAACCTTGCAAGGGACAACATTGCTCTACAAGGTAACAGTTTTGGTTGGGCAACACGAATCCAAGACAATGATGATCTATTTGACAACACAATGTAAATCACCAAACAAACAAAAGTTTTTACGAATAGATAATTAGAGAATAACTATCCTAAACACTCTCTCAGGTTTGGATGCTGGAAGCCTCTATCATGCTCTGTTTTGCTTGCTCTTGATGTCAACATGCCCCTCTTGACTTGTACATGCTACGTGAAGCCTTTGCAATGGTTAATTATACATCTATAAACATGCAACTCACCAAACTTAATTGTGCAAGGTTAGTACTAATTTGTTTTGCAAATTATCGACCAAAGAAGAGTTTAATTTAACAATAACAATAACAATAACAATAACAATAACAATAACAATGATGATAACCATAATAATAACAAGAACAAAAACCACAGAACAAAAACAAATAAAATAATAAGAACAAGAACAATATAATAAGAATAATAACAAGAACGAGAACACGAAAATCAACATAAACCATAACAAAAACAATTAAAATAATAAGAACAAGAACTAGTACAAAAACATGAACAAGAACAATGACAATGAATATAACAATGACAATAACAAAAACAAAAGAAAGAGCAAGAACATGAGAAAAAATAATAACAACAACAATAACAGAAATAAAAACAAAAACAAAATAAAAAACAATAACAATAACAATAACAATAACAATAACAATAAAATATTAATAATATCAATAATGATAATAATAACAATAACGATAACGATAACGATAACAATAATAATAACACGAACAAGAACAAAAATCAAAACTGCAAGAACAAGAACAAGTACTACAATAACAAGAACAATGACAATGACAATAAAATTACAATGATGATGCCAATGATGATGACAAGAGCAACAAGAATAACAACAACAATAACAAAAGAACTAGAACATGAGCAATAACAATAACTATAACAATAAAATGATAATAACAAGAACAAGAACAAGAACAAGAACGATAATAATAATAATAATAACAATAACAATAACTATGACAATAACAAATAACAATAACAAGAACAACAACAAGAAGAAGAACAAAAAGAAGCACATGAAAAATGAAAAATAACAAGAACTAGAACATTAACAACAAAAATAACAAGAATAAGAAATGCAAGAACAATAACAATAACAAGAACAAGAATAACGACAATAACAATAACAAGAGCAACAACAAGAGCAGTAACAATAACTATAACTATAACAATAACAAACAATAAATAAATAAAAAATAACGAGATTCTGTTGACATGCAACTTTGTATTTTTGACAATATATATAAAAATTGTTGTTTGTTATTCACAAAAATAAAATTATACCAAGCCAAAGAACAATGAAAATTGAAATAAAGAGATTAATTCATACATATGTATCATATATGCATATACTTATCTATGTGAATTGACTCAAACATATTCAAATTGAAATATCTACAATACATGAAATAATAATATCTCTTTAAAATTCAACACACATAACAATACTATATCAAATTACAAGAATTAAATATTATATACAATGTGTCGAACACTAATTCTTCTCGATTTAGGTCAATTTAAATTGGAAAATTGTCAATTCATATAAATATAGATTCAAATAATATTGTTTTGATTTGTGATCAGGTTACGAGTTATTTTGGTTTTCAAATAAATTTTAATCAAATACTTAATATTTACGAGTTTATTCACGTATCGAATTTATCGATCGATAAAAGTTAGATTCAAACCATGCAATTTTCTATTTTGAACAAATTCAAATTAAAAAATTCAAGTCGATTTTGGATGTCAAATCTATTGGACAACCTATTTTGATATGATCAAATTTTATCAGGTATAGTACCAAGTGCTAGATACCAAAAGAACAAATAATTAAAGAACATGCATGCAAAATGCAACAGTGGACATTAATTTGTTCAAGAGGACAAACGTCCCCATAATATTTGAACATGCCACACCGACATGCGCTTATGAGGAATTACTACCAAATGTATATAATTAAGCTGGAACAAGCCAATTATAAGTACCTACAGAAGACAAAATAAATAGACAGAACCGGGCATCATAAAATAACAGTTCAAACTCGAGAGACCAAACCTTGAACCAAACACAAAACCAACTTTGACCAAACCACCTACTCAAGCACCTCAGTCACAGGCGCCTTCTTAAACGGGTCAACTGCCAACAGCTGTGAAGTCAAACCCTGTCTTGGAAAAATATTATCTGCCCTCAGTCTGTCTCTAAACCCATATGCTGGCACCTTTGCATTGACGTACGCACTGAGCACCAGCTCATACATCCTCAGTCTCCCAAAATAACCCATTTGCTTCATCAAAAAAAGCATCTTCTCTGCATTATGGTAATCCCCCTTCTTCGCATATGCTTCAAGCAGATTCATATAGCTGTTGAACATTGGTTTCATTTGTATCTTTTGATATTTCTGGACCCAGTTTTGCAGCATTCCATCAGCCTTTTCCACGTCACCTTTTTCAACATAGAGCTTAACAAGCATGTCTAGGGCCATCGGCCCAATTACAATGCCATCATCAGACATGCGCTTCACCAGGTTTTTCGCTTTATCTAGCATTTTTTTATCAGCATATATACTTAAAATACAGTTATAGCACTTATAAGATACATTACTGAATCTCTTGAACATTTGATCAAACACCTTCTCTGCATCCTCTAATTTCCCGAGTTTGCCCCAAGCCCACATTACTGCAATGGCCTCGGACAATGTTGGGTTCGCTCTACAAGCTTTCCAGACCCGGTCCACATCATCAGATCTACCAAGCTCTGCATAGAGATTTAACAGAAGCTTGCGTGCATCTACTGACTGAATGTTGAGATCTCCACCTTCCATCTCCTTTGCTATTTCCTCAGCATTCTCAGTTAACCCAGCTTTAATATAATGCTTTGCAACCATATGTTTTATATATTCATTTGGTTCAATCCCATCCTCCTCCATGGTGGTCAACAGCTTCTCCATAGCTGGTATGTCTCCAACAAGACCTTTGGTATCTATCAACACCTTATAAGTAAAGAGAGTTGGTTTCAGTTCCTCTTTTTCCATCATTAGCAAAACATCTGCAATTTTCTTTTTGTCAACTCTCTTGTAGAGAAGCAAGAGCTGGTTGCATGCATATGCAGTTAGAGGGAAGTTCAGATCCCGCATCTTGTTGAAAATCTTTTCAGCTTTGAGGACATTTGTCACAGATACGCAGCAGGACAAAAGGCTTCGGTACACATGCTCAGTCTGCATGGATTGAGGTATTTCCTCTAAGAACTTCTCAGCCTGGTTCAGTCCATAAGCTTTTGCATGCAAGTCCAATAGAGATGAATACTCCACGTCAGAAAATTTGTAGTGCTCTGACTTCTCCAACCATTTCATAAACTGTGAAATCATGTAGCAAAATGAAAGCTGACAAATTGTATCAAATTTTACATGGGAAGTTAAAAAAAGGTAAATAATGGAAACTTCAAGCTAATACACACAATTAGAACTTAGAACTGCAAGAAACAAATTCTACATAGCAAGGTAAAAGAATACACTCAAATTATCAATAACTGCACAGAAACCTATGATCTGCTATTATTACAGATGATAGCAATAAGAAATTTCTGCACAATCTTAGATTAACTCGCTATGCTCCTAATTATTTGTACTTATTTCTTGTCCATGTGTTTTAATGAGGAAAAAAAGTCTAAATAAGATTGCTTTGGTTCAAATATGGAGCAAACATGCAGTGAAAAGTATATGGAGACACAAACTATATCCAGGTATTAGCAATCCATTAGAATGTTGTTTTATGCAAATAAGGATAAGGATAAACAGTTAAGTTCACTCAAAGATGGATATATAAATAACGCTAAAGACTCCTTGAAAAAAAAGGAGTACCTGCAATGCTTTTCCAAATAATTTCTTTCTTCGTAATTGCATAGCAGCTGCAAGAACTTCTTCTTTTTTAATCTGTTTTCCTTCCATGACCCACTTCTCAAGATACTCATCCAAGGTATGCCTGGGCGAATTCAAAATAACCTCAAAGAAAGGTGACCTGTGGCTCTTATACACCATTTTTTTTGTGACCAACTCTTCTTCATCAGCAGATACATCATCTGACTCTGAGGCCAATTCATGCTCAATATCCTTTTCTTCTGCATCAGTATCAAGATCTGAGAAACCTTCTAGTTCTTCAGTTTCCTTGTTAGACGATTTGGTATCAACATGAGATGAGAGGTTTCTGCCATGAATGGATATAGTACATGACGGAAAAGGACGAGTTGCAGAGGTTCTTTCTGGGCAGTGGATAACAGAAATGGGGTGAGAAGTGGAGTATTGTTTTTCGTCTATGTTGTTGTTTAATAGGTCCAAGTCAGTACAGCAAGCACCAACATTTGAAGAACGAAGTACAGATGTCCTGAAAAATAAAGGAACTTAATATTATGTGGTGATAATAAAATGATCATTTCATCTAAATTGTTATACATTAGTAGGATATCTTTCATCTTCCAGAACTTAAGCTAACCTTCTCTTACAATTAGCTAACCTGTCTCTGGTCAGCAACAACTGTAGGGTTCAATCATTTGACAAAAGACTATGGGTTGGAGTTACAATTTGCAGATAGCATAAAAGAGTGTTGCAATGAGATAAATTTATGTTTAGAAGGACCAGATCAAACATGTATATAATGTACTCAAGCTGATTAATTATGTTTGCCAATTTCTCAGTGATATTAACATACATTTCCAACAAAAGGAGAAGTGGATTCCACTAGAAGTATTGGGACAACAAGCTTGGAAAATGATTTGGACTACTAAACCAGTGAGCTGACAAGAGTTTATCAGATCAATTAGATAAACCTCTCCATAGGCCACAATTTTCTCAATAAATCGGTATATCTGCTAAGTCAAACAACAATTACTGAGCAAAACGATAGCTCTAATTAATCGATCACAACAAATAATACCGAATTATAACAGAATTTCAAATCATAAGGAGGTAGAGGTGCTTACTTCGAAGTAACGCGTCTCGCAGCTGTGCGAAGCGACCACATGGATGCTCCAGGTTCAAGCGATCTCCGATTGAACTAGAGAATCAAATCGTTTACCAAAATGGATCGATCAAAGCAACCTTACGGGAAGGATGAGATCATGAGAGGGAGCGAATTCTTAAACCCTAGTCCTAAACCCTTCAAACCCTTCTTGCTGGACAGCGGCGGCGGAGTCGACTGGACTGGAATAAGAAAGATATTTTGCATTTAGTAACGAGGCTTTTGCTGGTACGATTAGTAAAGCTGTATTGTTTTTGTTTAATTGGGGCTTCTTTGTAATCGATCCAATGGGCTCTTGCAAATGGAATGATGGCCTCCTTCACATTTTTCAGATAGTATGAAGAAACTTATTTATTACCTTGTGTAGTATATATACTTGGATTATTTACTTGAAACTCTGATGCCGTGGTTAATGTTATGTGAGATAATATATTAGAAGAAGATAGAGAGGAATAAAATTGCTCGGCCTTCGAACTTTTTATTTCCAAACAGAACTTCATTTGTATATATCTCCATGATTTTGACTGCTGGATTTTGATTGTATTATTATTATTATTATTATTATTATTATTATTATTTAAATAGCACCCAGCTTAAAAGCATTCAACATATTTTATTGTAATCCATCGGATAAAACACAAAATATCTGATCTGAAACAAGCATCAATGTTTTTCTATCATTTTATTGGCATATGAAGATATCTAAACCACCATACTTAATCCGACAGTTCATATCGATCGTGAGCTCGAATAAAAATCACTCTTGATCTTAAGCTTCTTATCTGAATTTAAATCCCAGTCATGATTATAATAGCATATAATATAACGTATGTATTAAAAAAAAAGAAGGAATAATTTCTGAGGATAACATTCTGGCATAGGTTCTAATCGTGAAAAGGGACTAGGAAGCATGTGACCATGGATTAAGTTTGATTCCCTTGTTGGCAACTAATCTACACTCACTCTCTATTATCTGCAAACCTAAATGCCTCCTTATCTTATCTGATGGAGATGCAAACAAGTTCCATTTTTTTCGACCCTCAATTTGTATTGAAATGGACACTTCACTCTCTATTATACTTCCTCTCAAGTAAAATTTGTCTTTCTAGAATTGGTTTAGTTTTTGTTGCTTTTCTTTTCTCCTATGAGAGACTTAAAACTCAAACACCAATATTATCATTTTCCATAGTTTTGTTGCTAATTGAGAGAACATGAAGGATGATGTTTTAGTTGAACCTAACGTCTCATGTTAAGGTTTATCCACGAGAATAAGAAAATTTTCACAAATGTTTCTAATAATGTGCCGGAGTATATGTAATGATCTAACATTTTTGAATTTGTTTACAAATAAACGGGGGTTTGTTGATAGCACCCTTAAGTTTCATCTATTATTTTATTATTTTCTTCAATTTTCTTCTTGTCTTGAGGCCACTTCGATGCAAAATTGATCTTTCACTAGAGATGTTACTAATATTAGCAGTCCTAGTGAGATTAGATTTCATTTTTATTTAACATTAATACACTAATAATAATAATAATAAAAATAATGATAGTAACTATACTACTACTACTAATAATAATAATAATTATTATTATATTATTAATAATAATAATGAATAAAAATAATGAAAAGTGATAATAAAAATAATAACAATACAAAAGTTATAATAAAATAATAATGAAAATTAAAAAAAGTTGTTATAATAATAATATATTTGATTATTTACAATAATTGATATTTTGTAAAGGATGTGGCCTAAGTATTACAATCTAATGCAGAAGCGTATTCAAGAATTACTAAGACCTTAATCACCTAGCTATTTCACAAGTTTTGGTGCAATTCAATTAGTTCACAAGACAAGTAATGTAAAGATAGTAAGAGTAAGAGCAAGAGAGCAAAGAACATGCAATATAACATTATTCGACCTACAAACAAAAAGGTCTACTCCACGAAACACCCGGATCAACACACCGAGATCGAACACTATAACTAAAAGTGTTTTATAGAAAAGGAACCTATCCGAAAGGCTCCAAGATCCTTGCAATGAACAACACCAAGCTTCCAAGGTATAATAAAAAGGCCTTGGTGGACAACACAGCCCGAAATAAGGAATAATTCGTTTGACAACACAATACAGATCAAACAAACAAGTAGAAGAAACTAGTCCGAATAAACAATTAAATGATTAACAATGGCTATCATAAACTCTCTGATTTGGATGCTTGTTTAAGAAGGCTTCTATACTTTGTTGGTGCTTTTTGAGTGCTTGTAAACTTGAGGGGGATGCTCAGTACTTCTTCTGGAATGTAGGGGTCAAATTTATATAGACACAACACTTCTTGAATCCTGGAAACGTTGAAATACACTCCATGTGTTACCAAGGCTTCAATCTGTTACATGAAGCCTTTAAATCGTTATAACGGATTGGTGTCTTTTCATAATTGTCCATGTATGCTTCTTTGGATGTCTTGTGGGCCCTTCTCTGCAAGAACTTGTTATTGTTAGATTAGACTCTTCTTTGGTTTGACAATTTGCAAAATAAATCAGTAATAACCTTGTACATTGAGTTTTGATGAGTTGCAGGTTTATACATGTATAATTTGATGATGCAAATGCTTCATGTTGCATGTATAAGTCAAGAGAAACAATAAGACATCAAGAGCACGCGAAATAGAGCCTCACAGAGACTTGCATTACTATAACGCAACAAGAACCCATTTTAACGAATTGCCAACCCATCACAACGCATGGGCAAGTAGTTACAACGGGTTACCAAGGAGAAGAGTCAGAAGACTGTGCAACAAGGATTTGGCAGAGACTTGTGTTACTGTAATGCAAGGCAAATCCATCACAATGGGTTGTCAACCCGTCATAACGCGTTCCTCACCCGTCACAACGAGTTCCTATCAAAATGGATTCATAAGTAATTAAGCCAGAGATGAAGATAAGGGAATTTCTAGAAGGGTGCCGATACGTCACAACAGCCATAATGGGTTGCTCAATTTGATAACGAAGCAGCCTTGATGAAGATTTCAATATGCATATATATATATATACTTGGAACAAACATACCAACAATATTAAGAAAGCATTCCCCAAGTTTACAAGCACTCAGTTGAGCACCAGAAAGAGTACATAAGTCTTCTCCTTCAGCATTCATACCTTGAGAGTGTTTATGATAGCTAATTCTTTAATTATCTATTCGTGAGAGCATTTTGAGATTATTTTAATTTGATGAATTACGTTGTGTTATCAAGTAGTTCATATTTGTTTTGATTTTTATTGTCAATCAAGACCATTAGCCTTTGTAGAGTGGTGTAGCGCTCGCAAAGAATTGGAGCATCTAGGATATGTGCCCTTATTGTAAAATATTAGTTTTAGTGAAATAGGTCTCAGAAGGTATTTTGTATCCGAGGATTTTGTGGAGTAGGTCTAGTTTGATTGTAGGTCAAATCACATTACATAGCGTGTTCTTTTGCTCTTTTTCTCTTACTATCTATTTTACTCTACTTTTGCATACTTGTTTTAATTATTGAAATTGCTTTATTACTTACTTGCTTGACTTAGCTAGGTGACTAAGGTCCAAAAAGTTATACTCAAAATTGTTAAATGCTTCTGCAATGATTTTTAGGCCTTTTTATATCTTTGTTCAAAATAACAATTGGTATGAGAGTAAAAGATTCATACCTAGCTAATTTGACCAACATGAGTCTTGAGACAAGTATGATTGAACCCCCGAAGCTTATGCTAAATGGTGATTTCCAATATTGGAAAAAGGCAATGCAATAATATTTAGAGGGAAATAATCTTTTATACACTCTTGACAAGGAAGTCTTTTATGCAACTAAAAATTCTTTACTAGGACTCTAGATTACATATGGGTGCAATTTGGACCTTTATATCATTCTAGACTTTTATTGGGCTTTGGATACAATGAACTCACATGAAAATAATACAAATCAGAGGCCTTGTCTGCCTATTGGATTATCCAAACCATGTCTACATAAAGCAAGAGAAAAAATGTCGCTAAGGTTGTGCCTCATTAAACCTGACTTGTGGGCCCCATTATGTTAGTGCCTAATCAAATATTGCACGAGACCTTAACCATGCCATTGTCAGTAACACATCAAGCCTTAAACCCTATTCTCAGGTGTTGGCACCTAAAAAGGTACTAATTATTAGCCTACAAATAAGAAGAAGAAAAAAGTAAGCATAAAAAACATGATTCAAGCAAACAAAGGCACCAAGCAAAGGCCGGTTCAATTTTGGAAGAAACCATAATCTTATGTGCAAAATTGCCAAAACCTCACCAAACCCTAACCGAATTCAAAGAAAGGCTCAAGAATATTTTTCAAGGAACTAACAAGGTGTTTATGTGATTGAAATGGTCATTTGGAGCATAATATGTGCAATTAACATGATTGTCATATTATTAAATAATCACATATAACATTTTGCATTAAAAGGTCAAAATATTAAGAAAATTGATTATGCTATATACCAATAAATTCTACAGAAAATTTGTGATTTTTTAGCTTTATTTCACCCAAAAATTTGACCATTTGAGATTCCAAACAATTCAAAATTGATTTGAATAAATCAAATTCAAATTTTCAAAGCATATGCAATAGTTGGGTGCAATTTGGGCCTCTATATCAATTGTTAAACATTTCTGAGTTTGGAATCGGCCTAGTTCATGACTGTATAATTGGGCTTTAAGAATTGTCAACCTCTCGATTCATGAAACCATGCTCACCCAAATAGTAAACAGATAGGACGCTGAGTTTGTGTTTCATTAAACCTGACAAAGGGGCCCCACATTGTTAGTGTTTCGATTAAATGTTGCTCATGCTCTTATCCTTGATCTTGTCATTGACTCATCGAGTCCTTAAGCCTCTTGCCCGAGTTCTAAACCTTTGTCCAAACCAAAATTAAAGAGAAAGAGAGAAAGTATGAACTGAATCGTTGGATTGAAGACACGTGTATTAATCCAACGCCTCTCCTTCTTCTTCATGTCAATCTGTTACTCCTCAGACTCGAGAACTGAAGATGTTCAATGGGAGTGATCTCCGTGGTCTTTGAGAATCAACCTGCAAGCCACATACCAATCGAAAGAGGAGAGTGAGGAGAACACAGTGGTACCCTTAGATGAAATTAAAGCTCAAAGGATGAGGAGAAAAGTCAAGCTCAAATATGTCGATACCAAATTGAAACTAGCAATTCAAGGCACTAGAGCTCAAGGCACAATATTTGGCTGACTCCTGGGGTCACCACGATGCTAGAATTGAGCTTGGTTTGATCTGGAAGCAGCTAATTTGTCAAGGCACTCAAGCCTTATCTCACAACTACTAACAAGTGGGGACAAGGGTCTGGAGAGCTATGCAGATGCAAATAAGGGTTGCAATGGTTTCACATCACTCAATTGAGTAGGTTTGAAGCTTAATTCGAGTTAATTTGGAGCCCAATCACAAAAGCATAATTATTGTGCTCGATTGGAGCATAATAGTAAAATGGGATGTCAACATCAGCTCCAACAACCTGGAAAGCTCCTACACTCATGCCAAAACAACTAAGGTCAGCAAATGACACCTGAAGTTCCTCCGGGAATCAATCCAATCAAAGCACAATGATTGAGGCTGAGTTGGCAACATCCAAGGGCATCAGTCATTCAAATCAAGGGTAGTGATCAAAGATGCTCTCTACAGCTTCTAGAAGATTAATTGTACCTAAATAATAGAATGAGGACCCACTTGGCACCTGGACACTTAAGTTGCAACACAGAAGACAATACAAGACTAAAGTTAGAAGATAAAAAGAAATGTAATAGAAAATCAAATAGAAACAGGAATCCAATGTGAGGTTGGATGTTAAGCCTATAAATACCCATGTAATCTTAAAAGAGAATGTCTTCCTTTTCTATTCCAATTGTGAGAGTGATCAAATTTGCTTGACATTTGGTAAGCCTTTCACTCTACCCGACGCATCATATGAAACAGGTGAGTGTGTTGAATTTGGCAGAGAAGAGGCAATTTTATCTGTTTTTCTTTACGAATTGTGTAAATTGCTTGCTTGTGAAATAAAAAATTCGAGTTTGGAGCTCTTTGATCTTTGCTACCTTGATGTTTAAATAATAAATTTCAAATCTTTATGCATGAGAGTCTTTGATGATTGATTTTTTATGCTTTAAATGATTCAAACAAGCTTTTAAAACATAAATTTGAGTTTAATTGTTCTATTTTCTCTTTTGAATTCATCTCAAGTCGAACTTGGCTTTCTATGCCTTTTCTGACTTCAAATCCTTCCTCTATGAGCTAAATACCTTTTCTGGATGTAGTGATGTATATTAAAATAGGCATTGAGCCATATGCAAGATCTGAAATAATGCTCAATTTATCCTTAAATATCCTTCATGTGTTCAAATCTGTCAAGCACTTGAGATAAATCTCTTTTTATATTTCCTCTAAGTCACACTGTGTATAATATACCTTTTACCAGTGTAAAATGGAGTTTTGAAGCTTTTAAACTCAAACCAAAGCCATATACCCTTTGTTAGCCTTTTGATACAAAGTTGTCAGAGATTTGTTATTTTTGTACAGATCTCATTTCAACTCCAAATCCAAATCTCTTTCAAATATATGTACATTATGTTTGTATAAACTTTTTAGAATTAATTTCGTAATTTTTGGATAAACAACTTTCAAGTTAAAGCTATTTCAATCTCATATTTCTGAAAAATCACATAAAAATAGAGTTTAAATGCAATAAATAGCTCCCTTTGTCCAAATTTGAAATTTCAAAAAACATAATTGCTTCTTTTGACATGATAAATCTAAATACAAACTTAAGCATTCATTTCAGCCACCAAAATCTCAAGTTGCATGCATAAAATACAAATCAGCCTCAACTGCATGGTGTTTTTGCACCTGTTTGGCATCCAAATTGAAACCCTTCTCAAGCCTTTGTCACTTTGAGTTAGATCTAGGTCCTTGTACCAATTTGTAGGCTGACATTTATACTTTCAAGTATGAACTCAAATTAACCTACTTTTTGTGTAAATTCTCAGAAAATCAAGTCCAAAAGTCAAAGAAAACAACATAAATTGTTCTTCTCTTTTGAGCTACTGTTCTGAAATCCAAATTTTGAAATCAAAGTCTAAAGTCTTCTGGATTTTTCTATAAGTCTCAAGATTTTTCATTCTTCAAAACAAACATTTAAACTTGTAGGATTTTGTTACTTGCATGAGATGCAGAATTTTAAAAAATTCCATGCAACTCAATTTTAAATTCCAATGATCATGTGTATAAAATTCTAATCTAACATTGTTGTGAATTTTTTTTCCTTCCTTGGTATCGTAACCAAGCGCAACGACTTTCCTTGCGTAGAGGTTGCTCGCGTCTTCAAGAATCAACTATAAAGATGTTGGTTCTCGTATCGTCTCACAAAAGCTTCTCAAGCATGAAACCTCTACTATGTGCACTCATTGACGAGTCGAAGTAAGGTTACTAGACCTTCTATAGAACAAGAATTTGTATTCTTTTTTATCTCAACACATGAGAGGAATAAGAAATTCAATTTTAATTTGAATTGGAATTTTTTTATTTCTCTCTTCCATTTGTTCTCACGTAAAATAGGGTTCATGCGCATAAACCTTTTATACATTCAGTTTCTGCCGAATTTTTTTTATTTTTGGAAAAGTGATAATTTATTTTTAGATTAGATAGTTTAAAATAAACTTTCTTCTAAAAATATATTTTTTTCAAAATATACATTTTCTTTATAGTTGAAATTAATTCATTTGTCACGTAATATCCATTAATTAATGTCAAACGCATGAATGTGTAATTTTATCACTAATTATTTTCTTGATCCTCAGTGCATGATTATTATTTATGATCATCCCATACTCATTACTGCATAAAGGGGCCCGAATATATCACTAATCTCATAAAATGAGACGGATAAATATATCATATTGATAATTCATAACTCCTAGCATAATTCATGTATATTCAGAAATTACTTTTATAGCCCTCAGTTAAAAACTATATTTGATAATCGCACAAAATATACATCAATTATCTAGAATTATGAATATCTCAGATAATAGAATTAATACTTATTTATAACTTTGCTGATGACACAAACACAATTCATACAACAAGTCAATGTGAGTCATGTCCAATGTCATGTATTATTTATGTGATTAAATAGATATCTTGTATCAGTGATCTGTGAAACATGATCACGCATTAATACACATACTAGTCTATATATATATATAATCATTCAGTGTTCCATGCTAATGATATAAGACTATGAACTATTAAGAGTTTTAGTAACCAATCACAAAGTTTCACAATTTAAGTCCCCAACTCAAATAATTCATAAAATATATAAAACTCAAGGAACAAAATAATATAAATCATTTAATACATAAAACTAAAGAAGTGTACCATCACAAATGATTGGTCATCTAGATCATTATCTAACAATCTCTCACTTGGACTAGAGCCAATCAAGTATGTCATACCAAGCTCTATGTCATATACAATCATGCTGGTCCTAAAGCCAGTCTCTCATGTATCGTACATCGATAGCGCCAGCATGTCTCTCAAGCTTGGCCAATGGATGTGGCTTTGTCAGTGGGTCAGCTATGTTGATTTTCGTACCTACTTTCATATATTTTATGTTATTATTCTCAACGAACTCTCATTGTGCCTGCATCGCAAGAAGCCATATACTATGCCTCAATAGTGGAGTCAGTTATACTGTCCCGCTTGGAACTCTTTCAACAGACAACTCAATCGTTGAGCATGTATACTATGCCTCAATAGCTCCCCTAGTAAACTGGCCAAAAAATTGATCTAGCGAGGTTCGACTCTAAGCCATTCCAAACCAAGCAACCCAAAGTCATTGCATCCCACCACTAGACCATTCATATTTCTCGTTAACTCTAGACAATAATTGTACTTAACACTTTCAATTTCTATTGTGAAGGAGACTTTTTTTATTATCTTTTAAACTATTAATATTTCTATTAATTTTATTATTATCATTATTATTTTTGTTATTATTTTTATTATTGTTACTTTCTACATTTTCATTATATATTTTTATATTAATATATTACTATAATAATAATTATTATTATTATTACAATTAATCAAGTATATTATTATTATAACAACTTTTTATTTCCAATATTATTTTGTTATTTTTCGTTATTTTCATTATAATTATCATCATCATCATCATCATCATCATTATTATTATTAAAATTATTATGAGCAAGGCTATGATAATACGCATATAACACCTTCTTTTGTCATATGCATGTTTCATTTGCTCAATAAATTGAGATTTAAGTTGCTCAATAAATTTCATATCAAAGTCTTGTAGGAAATCAAATTTGGCGATTTTTATTTTTAAATATTTTAAAACAACAAAAAATGACACTTTTTAATATTAAATTGGGATATAATATATTTAAAATTAGCAATAAAACTCTAAAAATCACGATTGATTTCCTATAATTTTTTTATATGAAGAACTTATTGAGCAAATTAAATATCAATTTATTGAGCAGATTAAAATGCATATGACAGAAGGAGATGTCCTATGCATATTACCATAGTATTGCTCTATTATTATTATTATTATTATTATTATTATTATTGTTGTTGTTGTTGTTGTTATTATTATTGTTATTATATTAATATTAAGCAAGAATAAAAATGAATTCTAATCTTACTAGGGGCTCTACTAATAGTAACGTCTCTAGTGGAGGATAATTTTTGCATCGAAGTGGACCCCAAATAAGAAGGAAACTGAGAAAAACAATAAATTATTGAATGAAACTTAGGGGAGCTATAACAATGAATTCGAATCTGCTACAATACTTTATTTTTTTATATTAACAAGTGGCACGATCCCTACCTTCGGATTTGAATCACGGACATAATTTTTATGCTCGGACAGCACTTCTACTGTAGGGAACAAATTTTTGTATTGATTTTATTGTAGCGAGCAAATATATTTGATATAGTAATATATTAGATCCGAATTCTACTAACAATAGCACTCTCAACCATTTATAAATTTTCTAAAAGCGCTAGATCTTTAGATATTATCCGCCCAGCCCTTTATGAAAATGTTCTATTACTGAAGTGTCACTTTAGATATTATCCGCCCAGCCCTTTATGAAAATATTCTATTAATGAAGTGTCACAACCACCAATCTTCTCCATTCTTCTGCAAATGGAAAGTTGCTAGACTGGCCTTATCAATCTTTAAAAAGACTTTTAAAGAAGTTCGTTATATTTGAAATGGAGACGTCAGAGCGTCGTAAAATAAGGGAAAATTTTCACAGAGGGCCAAGCTGCAAAAAATTTCAACAGATAGGGCATTCTGCAGCTGCTTTTTCAGTTGTGGGCCCTACCACTTAGGGCGCAACTTTTAACTAATAGTCATGCTCCTAATGCTGATAATTTTTTTGTTAAGTTATTATTATTTATACCTTTTAATATAATAATTATTAGTTAGTAGTAATATATAATTTTTTAGTATTTGTTAATATATCCATAAAAGTAGTATATTAATACAATATTTATTATTAAGCAAATTAATAATAATTTCAATATACAATAAATTTTTAATATATGTATAGTTGTAATATACTATTAATTTGCCTTGATTATTTTCTTTGGTTAAGTTATTATTATTCATACCCTTTAATATAATAATTATTAGTTAGTACTAATATATAATTTTTGGATATTTGTTAATATATGTATATTTATACTATATTTATTATTAAGCAAATTAATAATAATTTCAATATAAAATAAATTTTTAATTTTAAAATATTTGTAATATAATACTATAAAATATTACTATATACTTATTATTATCATTTAAAATTAATATTACTTCAAAATTGAATAATATATGTATTACTTCAAAGTACTTTTTTAAGTTAGAAATATTACAACCTACTAAGAAGATGCATTTTGCACCATATTTTCTGAATTAACTTAGGGGTGCAACTATTACTTGCGCCCCTAAGAAGATGCATTTTTTTGCAGATAAGTCTGAATTTTGCACGATTTTTTTTCAGATGAGGGGTCCACCTGTCCCCTACAACTTAGGGGCGCAATTATTAGTTGCGCCCCTAAATAAACAAAATATATGCAGCAGCATCCTTTCTTTTCTTCTCTCTCCAACCATTATCTCAATCTTATCTCTTCATCCCCCAATAGCCCCCTTCCTCTCCACAAACCCTAAACCAAATTTTCACATTTCTCCTCCCAAAATTTTACATATAAAATGTTTATTGTTAGTTTCTACACTGGAGGATCCATCCAGAACAGTCCTCATGGTGTGCATTACTCGAAAAAAGCTACCGGTAGTTTTACGGTGAATGAAGACATAACACTCGGTGAACTGGAGACAGAGCTGTACCGATGGATGGGGATTTCAAGTTCAACACATGCTTTAGAGATATCAGGGAGGTTCAATGTCGGATTACAGCTAACTCCTCCGGTAATATTCTATACTGAGTTACAACTGCCGAGTAATGATACTTGGAGACTTATGGTAAACCATTCGGTTCATCCTGGTACTGTTGCAATGATTGAGTTGTACGTTGAGCTAAAAGTTCTTCGATATACAACAAATCAAGGTTGTCCGGGTGGCAGTCGAGGTCATGAGACCCTAAACCATGGTTGTGCAAGCGGTAGTCGAGCTCATGAAACCCTAAATCATGGTTGTGCAAGTGGTAGTTATGCTTACGAAACCTCAAATGAGTATGTTGAGCCAATAGCTTGTAGAATGCCAGATGCATATCTTCGTACCAATTGTTATGAATCGAATGCAACCTTAAATCAAAATCAATCGGTTCTAGAGGAAGAAGAGGATTTTGAGGATTTCGAATTTAATGTTGGATTGGATGAAATTAACCCGGCGAAACAAGTTGAGATATTAGTAAATCAAGATGCAAGCCCAATTGAAAATACGTGTGGTAATGATACTTTCATGAATATAGATTTTACACATTTCGAAGATCTTAATTACAATTCTGAAGAAGAGACTTCTCTGACCATGACAACATGACCATTATGGAACCGAACCGATTCTCATCCAATAGCTTCGTGGAATAATATTATTGCAATCGTCGATATAATTGGTGATGACAATTACTTTGACGACGAAGGGTATGTCACAGAAGATGGTTTGGAAGTGGGACAATGTTTTCGGTCAAAGGATCGTCACAAATGGGTTGTGCATGATTTTCACATCAAATCGAACCGCATGTTTAAGAAGAGAAAGTCCAATAAAAGCGTGTATACAATCGAGTGCACCGACCAAAATTGCAATTGGAGGTTGTATGCATCAAGAAGGCTAAGTGATGATGCTTTTATTATTAATACAAGGCAAGGTCCTCATGAATGTGTTATGTCGGGAGATAGGTTGGAGCATCCGCACTTAACGTCTCCATTCATGGCTTCCATAATCAGAGAAAGTGTTAAGGGAAATGTCAGGTTTATTATAAAAGACGTCAAGATTGCCATTGAGCAGAGATATAATTTCAAGGCTCCTTATCTTAAGTGTTGGCGTGTAAAAGAGATCACAATCGCGCAATTGTTCGGAGGTTGGAGGCAAGCTTATGATTTAATCGTGCCCTTAATGCCATACAAAGAACAAACCCGGGTACAGTGATTGAGTGGTTTACCGCCCCCACAAATGATCCAAATGAAAGATTATTTCAAGCAGTGTGTTGGGCATATGGTCCGGCAATACAGGCCTTCAGGCACTGCAAACTTGTTATAGAAATTGACGGTACACATTTATCTGGGTGGTATAAGGGGAAGATGTTAGTTGCATGTGGCTTTGACGCAGAAGATCAGTTGGTGCCCCTTGCATTCGCGTTGGTTGATACCGAGAACAACAAATCTTGGGAGGATTTCATGAAATTTGTTCGTAGGGAAGTGGTTGGATCACGAGTTGTGACGGTACTCTCTGATCGTCACAAGAGTATCTTGCTGGTTTTTAGTGAGCCAAACCTGGGTTGGAGCACCCAAGATGGACATGCCTTTCATCGATATTGTTCAAGGCACATATGTCAAAATTTCACAAAAGAATTTACCCAGAAAAAATTAACACATATTTTGAGGCAAGCAATGAAACAAAATCAAAAGAGGAAGTTTCTAATGAGGCTTAGTCGTATTCGCGAAAAATGCCCCGACGCTGCAACATGGCTTGAGGATATTGGTAGGGATCCGAACGATGTTGAAAGGAACAATGCACCACGTTTTGACTTATGGGCTCTTTCATTCGATGAAGGAGGCCGTAGATTGGGGATGATGACAACAAACAAACCAGAATCCCTTAATAATATTTTCAAAGAAGCACGTGAGTTACCGGTTACTTCTCTTGTTGAAATCACATTCTACAAGTCGGTCAAATACTTTGCTGAAAGACGGGCAAAAGCAGAAAAAACAATTGAACAAGGTTTCCTCTTCTCCCCAAAATTCAAGCGTTACTAGAGGAGCGAAGATTAAGGGGAAATACACATACGATCCGAGCGTACCGGAACAAGCAAAAATATGAGGTTCAAACAGGTTAAAGATTCGTTGGGAACAAGATTAAAGGGAATAGAATACATACAATGCAGTTAGAAGTGCCCGGAGGTACATGCACTTGTCAAAAACCGCAACTAACAGGTATTCCTTGTTCTCATATCGTAGCATGTTGTGCTCAAGGGGGCATAAGTAGCAATGTGTGCGTAGCTCCTGTTTATCGCGTTCAAGAGTTGATGGCAACATGGATGCCAGAATTTGGGCCATTCGGCAATTCTGACACATGGCCTGAAATTCCACGACCAAAGCTAGTGCCGGACCCGACAAGGTATGCTGTTAAGAAGGAGAGACGTCAACATATAATAATTAGAAATGAAATGGATGAAGAGAATACACATCGACAAGCATATATTTGTGGGCGATGCAAACAAACGAGACACATCAGACACACATGCACTGCACCCCCAAACGACGAAGGTAATACTACTATTATTTATTTCACAAAACAACATTGGTTTCAATTTTGTAATGCTTGAGATTTTGTTATCACAGGTAATTAGCAAGGAGATGATGGAGCTTGTCCTTTTATTTAGTTTAAGATTCTGTAATTTTGTTTTATGCCTTATTAATTAGTTTGTATGTGTATCTCAAGAATTTGGATATGTAAGTTTATCCAGGAGACTTGGATATGTATGTTTATCTTGGAGACTATTGCAAAATATTGTGTGTTTGAGTATTTTATGAACTTTAATTTATGTTATTATATCTTCATGTGGTTTGAGAATATACTTTCATGTTGTTATATCTTCAATATATCATCAATTTATGTTAATTGTTTCAAATTGAAGTCTGATTAATGCGGGTGCAACTATTAATTGCGCTCCTGTTTAATTTCCATCCAGACTATTATCTGGATGCTTAGGTTCTCTGTGAACATTAGGGGCGCAACTATTACTTGCGCCCCTGATTTATTTCAAAAAAATGGTGGGCAAGGGGGTTCGAACCCATGCCCTCACTCAAACCAAGCGCCTCTAACCAAACCCTCCTACCACTACATCATTTGTATTTCTCAGAAAGTTTAGGAGACAATTAATAGTAGTAGGTTCTAAAAATGTTTGTTATTCAAAATGTTTGTTATTAAAAATGTTTATTATTAAAAATATTATTGATATATTTTTTTATTAAAATATTTATTATTTCTTGTAATATATTATGTATACATATATTAAAAATGTTTATTATATTACAACTATACATATATTAAAAATTTATTGTATATTGAAATTATTATTAATTTGCTTAATAATAAATATTGTATTAATATACTACTTTTATTGATATATTAACAAATACTCAAAAATTATATATTAGTACTAACTAATAATTATTATATTGAAAGGTATAAATAATAATAACTTAACAAAAAAAATATCAGCAACACTTAGGGGCGTGACTATTAGTTGCGCCCCTAAGTGGTAGGGCCCATAACTGAAAAAGCAGCTGCAGAATGCCTTGATTTCAGCAAAAAAAAAAAGGAATCTCCTTAGGGGCGCAACTATTAGTTGCGTCCTTGACCCTCTGTGCAATTTTTAGGGTGCCTCTGGTTCTATCTGTTGAAATTTTTTGCTGCTTGGCCCTCTGTGAAAATTTTCCTAAAATAAGCAAATTGCCGTAAATTTCAAAAGAATTTGCTAAGCATAAAAATCTCTCCCATGTCTAGCCACCACTATTAGAGATATTTAGATACATTCTTGCACAAAAATTTCTACCTCTCTTTCCTTTTAATTATTTTCTCCTTCTCTGTAATTGATAAAGAAAAGGATTGAAAGAAAGAGAGGGGGAGAGAGACTCCAAGCTGAGGTGGGGCATGTGATGTGAGCATAATTTTTTATTTTTGGTAATTAATAAAATGGTACTGATAAAAGTAATAAGAAGATCGAATTTTTCGATCGAATGGTCAGATCGATAGATTTTCTATCGTGCTGCTGATTTTCCTTTTTGCCGCACAGTAGAATTTTTACTGTGCAGCCTTAGTTGTTTTTTTGTTTGAAATTTTATTTACGATGTAGGCTATACACAGAAAAATAATTGTAATTTCAACCATATATAAGCAAAAAATTCTGATTATTTAAATATAGTTTTGTTTTTTTTATTTTCAGTCTGCACTAGCTGCAGTATATATTCATTTATATTTTCGTATTATCAATCTGAGTGGGTCTAATTTAAAGAACTTTCAGTCAAAATCATAATTAAATGTACAAAAATGTTTGCTTTATATATGGTCTATATTGTAAATATTTTCTATACATAATTGGAATTGTAAATACTTTTCAAAACACAATTTTTGCTCTGCACGGTAAAAGAATTCACGTGCCTTAATTTCCAAAAAAAGAATATCGCATGATAGAAAATTTTTCGTGCGACGAAAAATATATCGAAGGTAGAAATTCTACTGTTCTAATCATTCGATGAAAATACTCATACGGTCATACCCCTTGACTACTTTTATCAATACTAGTAATCGTTCCCGTGCATAGCAACGGGAGGAAATTAGAGTGGTGTCATACAAATTGCATCGGCGTCATGTGACTTGGAGTGTGAAAAGTGAAGTGACTGAGTGAAGGAGCGGTGTCATGCGACCTGCAACGGCGTCTGCAACAGCGTCATCCGGTGTCATACAGCGACAAGCGGCTTGGGCGTCAAGCGTGAAACGTGAAGCGGCGTCATTCGAGTGCAGCGACGGAGTGGCGTAATGGGACGTGAGGCATAACACGGAGGAGAGTCTTCATTTGGCGTGCAGCGACGAAGCGATGTCATGCATATTGCAACAGCGTCATGCGACTTTGAGCGTGAAGCATGAAGCAACCGAGTGCGAGGAGCGGCATCATGTAGTGTCATGCAGCTTAAAGAGGCATCACACGACTTGCATAGGCGTCATGCGGCTTGCAGAGGCATCATGCGGCTTGGAGTGTGAAGCGTGGAACGACAAAGCGACGTGCATCGCGAAGCGGCGTCATGCGGATTGCAACAACTTCATGTGATTTGGAGCGTGAAGCGTGAAGCGATTTCATGTGGTCGGCAGCGACATCTTTCGGTGCCACCCGGTGTCATGCGGCGTCATGTGGCCTGTTGGGGCGTCATGCGGCGTGCAGCGACGTCACGCGACATGGAGCGTGAAGCGTGAAGCGGCGGAGCGAGGGAGCGACGTCATGCGGCATTGAGCGACGGAGGGGCGCCATGCGGTTGGAAGCATGAAGCATGTAGTGGCATAACGACGTCATACAACTTTTTGTGGCGGGGCGACATCACGAAGTAGATGATGACGTGGCTGCGTCTTCCTGCAGTCATGTGCTGACTTTGAACTTGATTATTTAGGTACCCTCGGCGGATTTTCTCGAGAACATTCTCGTTGGATTTTATACATATTTGTTCAATTTTGGTATTAGAGAAATAAAAAACTGAAATAAAAAATCATTTTCTTATTGGATAAAGCAATCATATTATTGTTGTCTGTCCGCACAAATATTTTTTTCGTGTAATGTGTGACTAATAAAAAAGAATGTGTTGCACAAATTAAGAGTATGTTTGGATGATTTAAAAATTAAGTGAGGTTAGTGACTCATTTAAGAATTTGGAACAGTGACTAACTCATAACAAAATTAGCTAACTAATTCAATGCTATCAAATAGCTATTTTTTTTTATACGAAATGTGAAATAGCATTCTAAAATAGTCGCTTTGAGTTAGTTTTATTCTAACACAATTCAAACATAGCCTCAGCGATTTTGAAGAACTTAGATATTCAGTTTTATTGACATTTTGATTAACAGTAAAAATGTAAACTATACATCATATACTTAAATATTAGTAATTGTTCCCGTGTACAACAACATGAGCATATTATATAACAAAAAACATATTGCTTGTGAATTCAGTTTAGAAATAAAAAAACCTCTAATAAAAAACATGAGATACACAAAGCTAACAACATCGGACATACGTACAATTCAAATATAGCATCCTCTAATAAAAAAAAAAAACAAATGACATTCACAATTTAAGCTAAAATTGAAAAAAAAAATCATGTTCCTCTACTAATAACCAAATCAGATATTTCAATTGAAGTAACTATTTATCTTGGTAAGCAGATAATTTTATTTTTTTGCAGGTCAGCAAGGGTGCAATCGACCATGTTGATCTCGTGCATCCGACCACCACTTGGTACGGGACGCGCTATGTAAGAACAACAAAACTTTCGTAAACATAACATGTTTTTTCTAAATGAAAATATAGAAAGGAACAAAATAGTTATTTAACAACAAAGTTTTAAACAAGTTTAAAAGGTTTCAATTTGAATTCAATTTAAGAACAAAAAAATGTATCAACTAATAAGTAGATTTAAACTAAATAGATCAAAACAGTTGAAATGAACTTGTAAACATATCAAATTAAGAGTTATTCTAATCAAGAAAATAAATAACAAATCAAGTTCTTTCATCAATTTCACCAAAATATTATTACTAATTGAACGAGCAAGGATTTATATTTCTGAAAATGAATAAAAAACAAAGTTATTACTTTTATAACAAATAAATCAAAGTCATTACTTTTATGATTGCCTGGGTGTAGCATTAAAGAATCTTGTAAAAATGTTTGATAGATAAGATGATACAAAGTACTTTTTAAACGTCTTAAGCGTTCAACTCTTCATCTTATATTGTAAGACATTTCTAAGTAATAAAGTTTCGTTTCTTTTTCATTTTGAATTTCTGCATCATAACTTTCATATAGAGAAATTATCGAAGATTCATAGTTCTATAGAGCTCACTTCATTGAAACTTTTTTTGTGGTGTTCAATTGTAAAACTATGATATGCAGTTAGACCTTTAATTTGCAGACATAAGTTCAACCCCTTATATTTTAAAAGTCATCTATAACAGTTAAGTTGCCTTTCTGTGTTGCTAAGTGCAAGGGCGTATTCCCACAATTGTCATAGGTGTTAATCACATTTACGAATACTTCACTGCCCAAGATACCAATGTTTACTGTTGATTTTTCTAACAATTCTACAATAGCATCATAGTCGTTCTTTTTTTTCTTTTTCTCTTTTTTGTTTGAAAAATCACCTATAGGCACCTAAAATTACCATTATTGAATTCAGTTTTCACATTACAATCCCTTGCTGTGAAAAATAGGATTAAAGAAAAGAAAAGAACAAACATGAGTTCCTACCCAGATTTCACGAAACACAACTTCTAAATCTAAAAAGAACTCCTACCAGTGATAACATTAGGAAAACAACAAAGATAAAACTAATCAAGAATCAAATTAATAGCTAGCATAACCTCGCTCTCAACACCTGATGTATAATCGATGATCGACGCAGGCACGCCAAAGAGTATGAAATGAAAAAAAAAGTTTCTGAGAAGCATTATTAATAAAATATACTCAAATCAGAAAATTATATAATGAGCTCAATTACACTTGGAGGCTAGTACAACACTTTCATTAGTTTAATTGCTTAATATCCAACCCAGAGAAGAAAGAAATGCCAGAAAAGTCAAAGAAGAGCAACCTGTCACAATACAAGTCAGATCCAACCCTATTTTTTAATCAAAAATTGAATCAAAAGAAAAAAAGAGAGTTTTTAAAGCAATTGTGTACCTAAAATGCTCCTGTTATGATCTATACATTATCTACACGATGCTTGATGCATTAATTAAGCTAATATTCATAGAAAACTGCTCTTGCCAGTTTTTTGTTCATAAATTGAAAGTTCACAAGAAATTAAATCATACCAGTATTGGCACCATAATCTGAGCTGCTTGTGGTGCTGTAGTTGCTCCACAATCCAACAACACTCCAAAGACAATCTCAGTGAAAAATATGTGCGACACCAACCTTTGATTCTGATAGTCTCTCTCTGCAACACAACACGCCGGATGAAATTAATTCTGAAAAGAAAAGAATTGTGCTAGTACGAAAATGACAGAAAAGAAAATTTACTACATAAAACGTAAAATTAGGTTCCGAGCTATTACGCGAGAGACTTTTCGCGCGAGAGAAGGTGAGGATACCTGTTGTGCGAGAGAGGAAGAGATCGCCTGATGCACCTGATGGATTGGGTATAATTCACACACTTGACAAATATCACTAAGATCAACATAGCCAAGCTACTATAGAGCAATTGACTCAATCACCATCTATATTTGCAATTATACCTAAAAGGCCCTTGTTTTAGCCTTGATCGAACCTTGGTCGGTTACATAAACAAAAATTAATAAAGAACAACAAAGTAAAGTTTTCAAGTAGCAGGACCTTGTTATGCATCGATCTATGCTGCCATGAATGAGATAAAAGAAAACACAAGATATTTCACTTCATATGCATGTATACGAGAGGCAAACTTAGTTGTCTAGGCGCGATATGACACCAGTTTGTAAAAAAAATGATATTATACATGAATATATAATAACCATGCTCTAGAGTTACTTTATGAAATTGTTGCAACAATACACTCTAATACAACTAATTTTGATGCATGTTATGCATATTTTTTTTATGCTTAAAAGTGATCCCCATGAGGGGCTTCAATCAGAGCTGAAGTTCCAACCAAAAATTCTGGTGCGGACTTTATTATAAAACTGACTAATTTGAGATAAATTGGCCACTAAATAACATTCACTGAATATGGTGCCAATATCATCGATTTGAGCCACCAACCGCACTTTACCTGTTGATGTAGAGCACACTTCTGATGAAGCCTCACCCTCTGCTATAGATGATCCACCATTCCACCACTGATCCTGAAGGTTGTGTGTTTTGAAAGTTATCCTTTTTTATAACGAATTTATGAATTGTTTATGATTTTAAATGTGATTATACATTTATGTTCCTTGAGATTGATATGTTATATCTTTAGAAGCGTTCAAGAAGATGCTCATGGTCTTGAACCATAGAACTCTTTAGATGAAA
The DNA here is from genome assembly GCA_964058865.1 of Eleocharis quinqueflora. Lineage (NCBI taxonomy): Eukaryota > Viridiplantae > Streptophyta > Magnoliopsida > Poales > Cyperaceae > Eleocharis > Eleocharis quinqueflora. The sequence continues at coordinate 143,465 of CAXKVX010000571.1, forward strand.
AACATATAATCCTAAATATGTTCACAATCGTGGTAATTAAAGGTAACATTATTTACCATGAAGGTTGTCATGTCAATTGAAAGTACATTGTAGTTCTATAAATGTTGATAAGTGATTATCATTCAATGACATGAGTATATAAAATGGTGATTCTTTATATACTGAACATGACCTAACTAGATGGAGCATTATATGGATTAGTTTTGTGTCATTAATGTTTCCAATGTGTCTTTGAATCTTATATATGAGACATGTAAGTTTTTCACATGAGAAGTATATAATGTGATTACTATTAAAGTCCATTCAAATGATTGGAATAATATAGTAATTCGTTATGTACAACTTGTGCGGGAGAAATTTATATGTCAATATTATTATTGTCCCTCAATTATTTGAGTTATGATATTACTGGGCCCCTTGGTAAAGTGAAATTATATTGCATGCAATATAACTGATGTAGTTATACTTATAATTCACTTGAGAGACCAAAAAAATAATATAATGCAAAAATGACACGATCCTATTTTGCATATTATTTAAAATATCATGAGACAAGGATAGACACGAATTAAGTGGATCAAGCACGTAACGACTATGTCGTTTGGGAGACTATAATGTAGTGATAGAACCTCTTATAGTCCATAATATAAAGTATTTTATATTATATCCCAAGATGACGTAGATCCTCTGTAAGGTCACACCAACTGAACAGAAACAACAAGTATTTTACATTTTGAATGATGTATTTAATCTCATAATGTATGAGTTAAAATGCATGTGATAAAATGTTAAAGTAATATGTCATGTAAAATGACATGCTTAGATCATAAAATAAATTTATGAGAATATATGTGAATATTATTTTGTATAATGTTTGAGAGCATTATAAGAATAATAAATTAATTCATATTAGAATAATATAGTAATATTATTTACTCATAAATTAAATCCTTGCAAAATATGATTAGGGAATAACAAGAGAGTAATCATAGCCATTTGTGTAAATAATTAACACAAGTGTTGCCCTAGGGCTTGGCTATATAAAGGGGTATGTTTGAGATGAAAAATGACTTTTTCTCTCTCTTCCTACAATGGGATGAATAGTAACCGTGAATAGTAACCCTCCCTTCCCCTCTCTTGTGTGTAGAAAGAAGAAAAAACTCCATTGTTCTTATTTCCCTTCTCTTGCAAGGTTTAGCCACCAAATGAAATAGCTTGTTCATTGAAGATTGAAGATCTAGGTGGTTGGATCTAAGTTCTAACCTCTACATCCATCTATCTAAGGATGCTTTAGGTTGTTGTTTAGGTTCAAGGTGAACCAAGAGACAAGGGTGCTTCCATGGCCGAAGAAGGAAGACGACGGTTTCCAAGAGACCTAGAAGAGGAATCGACTCCTCTCTACGAAGAGATTTGACAATCTCTTTAGGTATAATCTTTTATCCACTCTTGTGCAAGAAATAAATGTGTTATTTTCTATTTTGTTGATGCACAAGAGGTGTTTGATGAAATGTCATAGTATAATCTTGCTTGCAATTGTTATATAAATAAGATCCTTTGTGTATTGAGTTAAATAGAGGCAAAAATTTCATTTTCGTTCTCTTGAACTTACACATGAAATCCCAACAGTGGTATCAGAGCTTAGGCTTATTTTATAGCAATTAGACTATTTAATTAGTGCTAAATTAAGTGCACAAGTGTTTAGTTACTTATCTCTCAAGTTTTTGTTCATAAATCTGTCCATTTTGGGTTCTTAAGACATTTAATCACTTTGGTAATTTTTGAATCACGATTTTTGTGAATCTAAAAATTCCTACATTAGTTTATGATGTGTGGATAAAGATTCTAAAATAAAATGGGGAGTTTAGACCGTTTTATTAAGGTAAACAAAAATAAGAAAAATGGGTACAGTGCTGGATTTTCTGTGTCCAGTTTTCTATTTTGTTGAGATTCAAAATAGCATATCTCAAATTTGGATGAATGGATTTGTGCATGCTACCTATCATTAGAAAGATGATGAAGTCTTGTTTCTAGAATACTATATTTTGTAATACAAAAGTATTACGAATTTTATGTAAAATTACAAACTACAGAGATGACAACAATCTGTTTTCCAGATCTGGAATCCTGGATTAAAATATGTTTTTCTCACAAATGGTTAACTATTTTCTGGATATCTTTGTACATATAGAAATGTACTTAAATATAGTTTTCAGAAATGTATGGCTTGAATTTTAATTCGAAAGACACATTTTTTTTACATAGAAAACACTGACTGGTGCGCAGCAGGTTGAAACTGGAGACAATTTCTGAAATTTCATTTTTGTGAAATTTGTTGTTGCACAATGATTTTTTTGTAAAAAAAAATATATATATATATTGTGTTAGGAATCATCCAAGTATGATTGAAAGTGATAGAATTAAAATTTTAAAATTTTAATTAACAATAATGATGATTAAGAACAAACAAGTCAATTTATGTTTTCTAAAAGTCATTAGAGAATATTGGAGATTCTTAAATGAATCATATAGAATAACATTTAAATGATAAATGTTTGTTCTATTGAATAATTGACTTTCTAAAAGGGCAATCAAGCATGACTTGTTTTGTTATTAGGCCATAAGTGAGTGAGAGTTGTGTGAGGCACTTCTCTTTGCTCGCCATGTGGGAATAACTTAGAAGTCATAGGGAATGACATTTAATTGATAAATGTTTATTCTATTGAGATTATTTTTGGGATTTAAAATAATTTAGATGGAATAATAACTTGAGAGATATGGACATAACTAAACAAGATTGAATAATGCAGTGCGATTATACTTGTATACTAACCCTGTTTTGCAGGAGGATTGTGGGTTTGTATGGCTCAAGATTTCCAATGCCTTGTGTGTTGTAATGAATGATGTGTATGAATGTGTGTAATTGCGGCCTAAGGTGCCATTATTAATTAATTGTAATAATTAAATTATGGCAATGATGTTAGGTTGTCATTCATGTATTAATTCATTCTTGGCTTGCATACCACATAGGATTTTAAATTAGGGTTATTCTAGATGTACTTTTCATTTTGCTTTAGAATAGCTTCAAAAGTGGATTGAAAATTGGGTGGGTTTCAGTAGCTTAGATGTGTTCCTTCTGAAGATGATTGATGAAGCTACAAGAATGCAAGCGGGAGCCATACAACCCACACAGCTTATTTATTTTATGAATATGTTATCTAATTTGTATTGTTAGGCTAAGTATTGTTTGGATGAATACATGCCCTACCAAAATTATCAATCATATTTTCACTATGTCCATGAAAAATGTAAGAGTATCTTTCCTTCTCATTTTATCTACTTTAAGCTAGTAGTCGGAGATAAGCATGAGTGTGACTCTTATTACTATAAATCGTGGAACTTGCATGGATTAGTTATTAAGCCAAAAATGAGTAGAGTTGTGTGAGGCACATCTTTTGCTCATTATGTGGAAATAACTCATTCATTCTTGTTGTCCAATAAAATGAGTTTTCTTAACAAATCACCAAGATCTAGGCTTGAGTTTTGGGAAAGAGAGTTTTATTAAGAAATTGAATTATTCTTTCTTAATGAAAACGACAAGAGTCATAAGGTTAAGTTTTACTTAAAAGTTTATGATTGGTAAATGATTACCTACCTTGACAAATATTTGGATGAGGTCTATTTATTTGAAAGGGGTCTTGTGTGACTAACAAAACGGACAAACTTTAAATATTTTGTTAGTACAAATTCTTATTCATGAACAACGATATACCCTTAATGAATTTTATAGCTGTCTATATCTCCTAATTTGTTTTCTGTGGTTATAAAACACCCCTTTGCTAATGACATAAAAAAAGGACAAATGAGAAATATGTCTTAACTATCGTGTCAAAAAGCAAGATGATTGCTAAGAACAAAGGCAATAGAAAGAGCAAGACAAGTAAGATGCATCTCTTACTCAATGGCAAAGGATGGAGGAGCTCGAGAGAGCACCTCCAAGAGAAGTAAGGAGAAGGACTCTCCAAACTCTAACATAGAGCGCTTCTATTGCCACGAGAAGGGACATTTCAAAATGAATTGCCCCAAGTACAAGAATGACTTGGATAGAGGCAAAGGTTGAAAGCAAGCATCCCAATGCATACTTGTTATTGAACTAAATTTAAATTTAGCCACGATGATCCAAGATTTGGTAATGATACTGAATCATGTGCTCACTTAGTTTATAATGTGAATGCACTAAGGGATAAAAGATCACTCTCGAAATGAGAGGTTGTGTTGAAAGTTAGTAATGGTGCAAGTATCTATGTGATTATAGTCGGCACCATCAACTTACAATTGTCTAGTGATTCGTATTTAGGATGTTTATCATGTTTAAACAAATGCTATCATTTCTAATAAATGGTACTTACTTTGTTTAGTTAAGGATAAACATATGTTGAATGTCAATAACAAGATATTCAAGATGTCACATACGAATGAAACACTTTTTATGGCACTATGTCCTGGTCATATAAACAAGAAACACATTTTATCCACTTTAAGTTAGTAATTGAGAATAAACATGAGTGTGATCTTAATTGCTAGAAATTGTGAAAATTGCATGAATTCGTCATTAGGCCAAAAATGAGTGGGAGTTGTGTGAGGCACATCTCTTTGCTCATTATGTGGAAATGGCTCATTCATGCTTGTTAACTACCAACCATGAATTTGTTATTAAGCCATGAATTAGTGAGAGTTGTGTGAGGCACGACTTTCTACTCATTATGTGGAAATGACTTGTTCATGTCTGTTAACTACTCAACATGAATTCATTGTTAGGCCATAAATAAGCGAGAGTTGTGTGAGGCACATCTCTTTGCTCATTATATGGGAATGGTTTATTCATGCTTGTAATCAATAATGTGAAATCTTGTTTAATAGGAAAGATGACCAAATCATCGTTAAATGGTAAAGGTGTAAAGACAAACTACTTATTGGAATTCATACATTTTCGATGTATGTGGTCCTATGAATAAGAGTGCAAGAGTTGGTTATATGTACTTCATTATCTTCATAAATAATTATAGTCAATATGACTATGTGTATCTTATGAAGAATAAGAATGGATTCTTTAGAAAATTCAAAGAATACAAGAATGAAGTAGAAAATCAACTTGACAAAAGAATTAAAGTCCTACGAATTGATCGTGGAGGCAAATACTTGAGTAATGAGTTTAGTACATACTTGAAAGAGTGTGGTATCATACCACAACTCACTCAACCCAGAACCTCGCAGTGAAATGGTGTTTCTGAGAGAATGAATCGAACCTTGATTGATATGGTTCGTTCAATGATGTACCAAACAGAGCTATCTTTGTATTGTTGGGGTCACGCACTCCAAACATCAGCTCACACACTAAATATTGTTCCATCAAAATCCATTGATAAAACTCCACATTAGTTTTGGATGGGCAAACCATTCAACATATATTTTTCTCAAAGTTTTGGATTGTGACTCATACGTCAAGCGTATGATGTCAACTAAAATCCAAAATAGATAAATGCTTCTTCAGGAGAGATCCAAAATAAAAAGGTTACAACTTTTGGCACAAGTTAACAAATATTATATTTGTTAAGAATGGTGCAGTATTCTTAGAGAAGAAATTTCTCAAAAGAATCAAAAGCAATGACAATAGGATAACACTTGAGAAAACTCAAGAGGATCCGCAAGTGATCATGAGATGAATGATAGCATTCAAGATGGTCATGAAATGTCACATAAAATTCCTTTGATCAGTGGGAGTACAAACAGTCACGCTTCACAAAAGTTTGTTGAAGAGACTTGTACCTCTCCACTAAGTATTCGTTCAACTTGACCTGAGCAAGAACCAATTTCACAACAAATTGTGAAAGAAGTTGAAGAAGCTCAAGAGGAGTTGCAAGAATATAGTAAGCTTAGAAAGGTCAACAAGGGAAAGGAGAAGACCTGATTTTTACATGGGTCTTCATGAAGCTTGGTAATGGATACCGAAGATCCCTCGACCTATGAAGAAGCAATGGAAATAAAATACGACAGACAACCATAATTCGAAATAAAATTCATGTATTGCAATCAAGTGTAGAACTTGATAGATCTTCCTTAAGGAAATAAACTCATTAATAACAAATGAGTTGTTAAGAGGGAGATGGACATGAATAGTAACATGAAAAACAAGGCAAGACTTGTAATGAAAGGTTTTAGTCGAATTCAAGAGATTGACTATGACGAAACCTTTTCACAAGTTTTCATGTTCAAATCTATTCGGATTATGCTGGTTATTGATGCATTTTAGGATTATGAAATCTGTCAATTAGATTTCAAAATAACTTTCCAAAATGGTAAGATAGATGAGGATGTGTACATGTTACAACATTAAGATTTTGATGATCCAAAGAACAGCAACAAAGTATGCAGGCTTCAAAGAGTCATTTATGGCTTGAAGCAAACATTGAGGATGTGGAACAAGCTCTTTAATGAAGATGTTAAAACTCATGGATTCATTCAAAGCAAAGAAAAACCTTGAGTATACAAGAAGGTTAGTGGGAGTCATCTGTAGCTCTAGATCTTGCATGTCGATGACATATTGTTAATGAAGAATGAAGTATCTTTTTCACAAGTCATATTGTTTTTTTCAATGAAAGACATGAATGAGGCTCAATATGTCTTAGAGATTAAGATATATAGAGGTAGTCCTCACAAGCTCATTGGCCTAAGTCAAAAAGTTTAAATTGACAAAATCTTGGAAAGATTCCGTATGGGAAATTTCAAGAAGGAAAATGTGTCAATAAAAGTGTTGTGCAATTTAGCAAGTTACAATTTGTCACAACACACAAAGACATAAAATGCATGAAGAATGTTTCCTATGAATCAGTCATAGATTGCATCATGTATGTTATGGCTTGCAGACTGGATGTCGGGTATGCTCTAAGAATGACAAGTCATCATTAGACTTCATCTACTCCTAATTATTGGACTGCAGACAAGAATATTCTTAGGTACCTAAAAAGGACCAAGAATAAGTTTCTTGTCTCTGGTGGTCAAAGAGAGCTCATTGTAGAAGACTACACTGATGCTAGTTTTATAACTGATCCAGATGATCAATCTGAATACGTCCTTCTTCTGATTGGTGGTGAAGTGAGTTAGCATAGTTGGAAGTAATCAACTATGACAAACTCAATCACCTCAGCGGAAGTCATGGCGGCCGTAGAGGCAAGCAAAGAAGAATGGATAAAGAAGTATCCTAAGAAACTTAGTGCTGTCTTGTCCTCTGAAGGATCCTTGGAGTTGTTTTGCTACAATAGTGCATCTATTATGCAAATCAAGGAGCCAATATCACATCATAAGACAAAGTACATGATAGAGAGTACTTCGTGACTCGAGACTTTATAGACAAAGGCAAAATTATATTAATATGGGTAGACACAAACAGCAACATAGCTGATTCCTTGAAAACGCTTTTATCGTAAGCCAAGAACGAAATTCATTTCGAGTCCATGATTCTACAAGATCATGGAGAATGGCTTGAAAACTAAATTGAAAGGGTTCTCTCTTTTTAGAGTTTATTCATATAAGAAACTTTAAAAACAAGTGGGAGACTGAAGGTTGTGTGTTTTGAAAGTTATCTTTTTTTTATAACGAATTTATGAATTGTTTATGATTTTAAATGTGATTATACATTTATGTTCCTTGAGATTGATATGTTATATCTTTAGAAGCGTTCAAGAAGATGCTCATGGTCTTGAACCATAGAACTCTTTAGATGAAAAACATATAATCCTAAATATGTTCACAATCGTGGTAATTAAAGGTAACATTATTTACCATGAAGGTTGTCATGTCAATTGAAAGTACATTGTAGTTCTATAAATGTTGATAAGTGATTATCATTCAATGACATGAGTATATAAAATGGTGATTCTTTATATACTGAACATGACCTAACTAGATGGAGCATTATATGGATTAGTTTTGTGTCATTAATGTTTCCAATGTATCTTTGAATCTTATATATGAGACATGTAAGTTTTTCACATGAGAAGTATATAATGTGATTACTATTAAAGTCCATTCAAATGATTGGAATAATATAGTAATTCGTTATGTACAACTTGTGCGGGAGAAATTTATATGTCAATATTATTATTGTCCCTCAATTATTTGAGTTATGATATTACTGGGCCCCTTGGTAAAGTGAAATTATATTGCATGCAATATAACTGATGTAGTTATACTTATAATTCACTTGAGAGACCAAAAAAATAATATAATGCAAAAATGACACGATCCTATTTTGCATATTATTTAAAATATCATGAGACAAGGATAGACACGAATTAAGTGGATCAAGCACGTAACGACTATGTCGTTTGGGAGACTATAATGTAGTGATAGAACCTCTTATAGTCCATAATATAAAGTATTTTATATTATATCCCAAGATGACGTAGATCCTCTGTAAGGTCACACCAACTGAACAGAAACAACAAGTATTTTACATTTTGAATGATGTATTTAATCTCATAATGTATGAGTTAAAATGCATGTGATAAAATGTTAAAGTAATATGTCATGTAAAATGACATGCTTAGATCATAAAATAAATTTATGAGAATATATGTGAATATTATTTTGTATAATGTTTGAGAGCATTATAAGAATAATAAATTAATTCATATTAGAATAATATAGTAATATTATTTACTCATAAATTAAATCCTTGCAAAATATGATTAGGGAATAACAAGAGAGTAATCATAGCCATTTGTGTAAATAATTAACACAAGTGTTGCCCTAGGGCTTGGCTATATAAAGGGGTATGTTTGAGATGAAAAATGACTTTTTCTCTCTCTTCCTACAATGGGATGAATAGTAACCGTGAATAGTAACCCTCCCTTCCCCTCTCTTGTGTGTAGAAAGAAGAAAAAACTCCATTGTTCTTATTTCCCTTCTCTTGCAAGGTTTAGCCACCAAATGAAATAGCTTGTTCATTGAAGATTGAAGATCTAGGTGGTTGGATCTAAGTTCTAACCTCTACATCCATCTATCTAAGGATGCTTTAGGTTGTTGTTTAGGTTCAAGGTGAACCAAGAGACAAGGGTGCTTCCATGGCCGAAGAAGGAAGACGACGGTTTCCAAGAGACCTAGAAGAGGAATCGACTCCTCTCTACGAAGAGATTTGACAATCTCTTTAGGTATAATCTTTTATCCACTCTTGTGCAAGAAATAAATGTGTTATTTTCTATTTTGTTGATGCACAAGAGGTGTTTGATGAAATGTAATAGTATAATCTTGCTTGCAATTGTTATATAAATAAGATCCTTTGTGTATTGAGTTAAATAGAGGCAAAAATTTAATTTTCGTCCTCTTGAACTTACACATGAAATCCCAACAGATCCAACCAGTCACTAAACATGGTATTCTTTGCTGCCTTTCTCCACGTGTCAACAGTTTTGGTTTGCTCCTCAACCGTCACAAACGGAGTGACCCATGGTCTCTTGTTCCATTTGAGAAGGTCTCTTGTTCAAGTCCTGATATTTGGTGCAAAGAAGGCGAGCTATTCAAACGAACCCGAAAATGTTATTAGAAAAATAATTATCAGAACCTGGATATATGTTAGTTGAACTTTACCGTAGTGAATTACGAATAAAATTTCCTATTTAAACCTCAACACCATCAGGTATAAGTCGAAGTTATTAACTAAGCACATAAGATTTGATTACCATTTTAATTTAAATACTGACGTTACAATATCATTTTCTAGCAGGTTGTACTAAAGCTAAAGAGCAAGCACATAGGAGGTGCTCTTCTAAAGAACAAAAAGAGTAAGAAAAATAGTAATCTTACATGTTGACATTATTTTTGAAATTATCCTAATCAGTGATTACCGGGCCCTTTTTCATGCATCATATGTAAGTCATGTGATGTGCTCGACCTTGCCAAGAAAGTTACTTAGATTAAAACAATAGTGATAAATAATAACCCGAACCATTTCATCTTGACCTAGAAAGTTACTTACTTGGTGCTATCCTAGAAAGTTACCATTCCCTAGAAAAAGAAAAAGAAAAAGAAAATGAAGTTAGGGAAGGAAATAAAAAAAAGAGGGAAAAGCAAACTAAAGCTATACAAAATTGAAGTCCAGGTTCTCTATTTGCTTCTTAATGAACTAAAGTCAAAGTGTAGAAGAACAAAGACATACCTCATTTTCAATAATAGCTATCTTCTTCCCATGGTTGGCAGTCAATATATGATTCAACAAAGTAGTATGTCTCAAAAAGAGAAAAAGAAAACACTAAATAACAACCATAATTTTTTAAAAACTTCTATGCTACATCAGTAACAATGCTTGGTGATCCATAAGCTTGTGTTATTTGTAGAGGTATCTGAATGTACATAAGCTTGCACTGTTTCTTTCATAAGATAGTGCAGTACTTGAGTACATTGATGCACAACCAAAACAATGTTTTCAAAACTTCAACTTTTGAAAACATAACTTCTAATCTATAAAAAAAAAATTACCTTTGATTAGACAGAATTACCTTCCATGTCCTGGATTTTAGCCTTGACATTGTTGATGGTATCACTGCTCTCGACTTCGAGCGTGGTGGTCTTCCCAGTAAGGATTATCACGAAGATCTGCATCTCGCCTCCTCTTTTTCCCTCTTTCTCTTCAGCTCTTCCCTTTGTGCGGCGCCGCGGAGTGAAGAAAGGAGCGCGTACCGATATGGCGATGGTGGTGATAGATCGCGAGAGAACCCCTCGACCTTGGCCTTCTTGCTGGAACATTGAGAGTTAGGCTTTCAAGGGTTCCATTTGCCCTACAAATGCATATAAAAGGAACATTTTAGAAATGGTTTGCTTCATGGCCCAGTATTAATTTCTTTAGCTTGCTAATATTTGCTTTTGTTATATTTTTCAGTACAAACACAAAAAAAATCTGACAAATCTAATGTGAAGCACATCTGAAAAAATGAAACCCAAAAAAAGAAATTAGGGGAGTAGAAGTACCGTGCAGATGTTCAATGATATTTGTTTCATGTTTGTGCTCTTCATGAAAAACAATACAAGGTGCAGATGTTCAATGATTTCTTTTGCATATTTGTCAGTCCCAATAATTTCTTTGCATATTTGCATATATTACTCAAGATGCAACATTCACGAGATTCAAAATCCATATAGACTGGATAATTAGTATAGAGCCACCTAAACTTTTGGTTTTTGCCAAAACCACTAAGATATATTAAATAATGATTGTGCAATGTTGGAGGTTAAATATTGATGATACAATTGCCCCTATGTTCTCATTTTACCTTTGCAAAATCACTTTCAGGATGCAGCAATTATAACTGCTAACTCAGAACTTCAGTACAAACACAAAACAATCTGACAAATCTAATGAGAAGCACATCTGAAAAAAATGAAACTCAAAAAAAGAAATTAGGGGAGTAGAAGTACCTTGACAAGTGCTCGTAGTAAATTTAGTATTAACATTATTGATATCTTCGAATTAATCAATCCCTTCTTCCTAAGTAAACTTGCATGAAAAATAATTTCATTGCCCTTCTTCTTACTTCTAACAACTCCTAATTCAACTCCAGACACCCCTCAGCAAATTTATTGTATGGTGTTTCAAAAAAAAAACAAAAGGATGTTACCATATCTGAAACTAAAGAGCCCTTAAAAGTTTAAGAGGGTCACAAAATTAGTCAATAAAATATTGATTTTTGCCTTCACCCGTATCTGCATATTTGTTGCTTCAATAAAGCTTGTTTGAGGTAAACTAAAGTCGGGCAAGTGTTAGACACAAATGAATGTAATCACAAAAGAACCATAACACAAACCTTGACACTGGCTGACTGCACAAGCCGCAGTGAAGGGAGATCACTGTGAGAAATTTCTACAACAAAATACATACACAATTGAGTTCAATTATAAGCTATCAGAATAAGCAATCAATCTATCTACTAATAGCATGAGAAAGGATGATCGATACTATTATCGAGTTGTACTAAATACTAACCATGACAGATATCAAAAAGTACTCTTGGTATACAAACATCCTCAATATTGTGGGATATCAACTGACCTGTTTCTTATGTGCATTCTCCATAAAACCATTCAAAAGCCTACTAAAAAAATAAAAATGAGTCATGTTTAGAATTTGTAATGTTATTTGTTCAGTTTGCACAAATTAGTCCTCAAAACTTGTTAGAATTGGTTTTTGTGTAAGAAAGTTGAGGATCAAAGCTTGAAACCAAAAAAGCTTTTAGAGACAAACTCAAATTACCTCAAACAAATATATAAACAGAAAATATCCCAATTGAACATTAACAAAAGGATCTGTTGAAATAATTTTGAAGTTTTGTAGAACGTTATTTCTATCAAATAAATCAAAATTACCAATTCAATCATCAATCATTCATGCACTGAGTAATTTTGAAACAAAAAGATTGTAATCTAATGCATAAAGTACGAAATCTAAAAATTTGAGAAATTTACAATTGATACTGTGAATTCCAAAGAGTGAGCGGTGCGAGATCCATCTAAGACATGGTTCGTGTTGGCAGTTCCATCGGCGATCTGTCTCTGTCAGGGTGAGGAAGAGAGGGAGAGCTGAGGTTGCAACAGTGCAAGGTCTCTTCAGAGATGGTGCCAGCAAAAGACGCACGATAGGAGATGTTGTGAAGAAGAAGAATCGCGAGAAGGACGCCAGGGTACGTGGGAGTGATGAGGAGAAGGTGTATGGAGCAGAGAAGGATCTGATAGGCTGTGACAGAGATGAATGAAGAGATAGGATGAGCGACAGCTATGGAGAGAGATGAGAGGGAAGAGAGGGAAGGAGAACTCCTCGACCTTGGCCTTCTTGCGAGGAGAAAACATCCTCGTCGCCATTGCTGGAAGGAGCAATCGAGGAACCTAAGCGGCGTGAGAGAGAGATGAGAGACAAGGGTTTAGAAATCTAAGCGGCGGGATAGAACCGAGAGAAATTGACTGCACATGAGGGGTGAGCGGTTTTTTCTGAGGGGTATTTTTGTCAATAAAAAAAGATAAGACTATGAATAACTGGAGACGTTCATTTCTTAAGTGCATTATTAGATAGTATAGATTATTCATAATTATCAAAAATAAAAAATAAAAAATCTGTGATGTGAGTCAACAGTGAATGACTCGCCAAAGCTTAGATCTTTATTTCTGACCTTTTACCCCCTTTTATTTAATTTTCATTATTTTTCATATATTTTGATCCGTTTGGTCTCACCTAACACCATGTTTATTTGGTGCAAAATTGTTCTCGTACGAATGGATATCAAGAGGGCTCTCTCTTTGGCTCTTTGCTCAACAAGTGTCGCACTTAGCTTCCCTCTGCAAATTGTATCGGTTCAATTAAAATTTTAAACCAAAAATTACAGTTGAAGATTGTAAGGTGTCAGTTCCTTTTGATTCGGTGAATCTATCTGTCGTTGGTAAGCAATAGTGGCTTTTAGCGCGTCAGCTCACTTAGCATCAATTTAAGAATTGCTCTTTCTTCGATCCACGAAAACATTATTTTAATAATGTCTAATTTGTTTATAAAAGATCTGCACCTTTTATGAGCAATTCGGTAAGTCTCTTACGGGAAGCTGATCATCCGCCGTGCAGTATCGACGGTTTAAATTTTCTGTAAGTTACGAATGGTTCAAATTTAATTTAGAAATGTCGATGGTGCGCATGTCGATGGTGCGCATTAGAAATCTTGTTCCGTCTCTTACTACCTCGTTCTTTAATACTCATGTCATGTGGAGGAGCCAATCAGCCAATCAGGCCTCACTGTTAGAAAGAACCCATCCTTTTCTATTATCTGATGCTTTTCTTTCTTCTTACCTTTCTCTCCTTCTTCTTCTTCTTCTACCAAGACCTCATCTCCAATTCCAACCTCATAAAATCCAAATTTCTCTCCTCAGCCATGTCTCCCAAAAAGAAATGGGTTAATAACAGGGTGGGAAATGCAGAAGAAACCACAGAATGTTCTGTATTGGATCTGCCTGAATTGACACTTCAAATGATTCTAAGTAAATTGCCTCCTAAAGGGCTCTGCGCCATGGCTGGGGTTTGTACTGAGCTCAGAACAAGGTGTAAGAGTGACTTCCTATGGGAGAGACACTTGAAAGAAAAGTGGGGCATGGTGGTGGGTCCAGCGGCACAGAGAGAGTGGAACTCCTACCTGGCTTCAAGAAAAGGCTGCGAGCTTTCTTCAATTGGGGGCAGTCTGGGGAGGCAGAGAAAGTGGATTTCTCGAGTGTTGCCGTTTTCTTGGATCAGGTCTAGAATCTGTATTACTGATAAGGGAAAGGGTATTGTACCTGACGAATCGATCATGTCTTGGTACCTCTCCTTGGAGAGTGGCAAGTTTTGGTTCCCTGCACAGGTGTACAATAGAGAGGTAATAGGGATCTGTTTGTAAAGTTCTGTTTTGTTAAGGGTTTCCTTTGTAGATTATTGTTTTTTACTTTTTTATATCTTTTACTACTGTTTTGCAACTTGACAACATGCATTTCTTTGATTATTACTAAACATGGATCCTTATGAATCTAAAAAGTTCTACCTTTAGCCTATTTATATTGTGAAGTGTCTGACTCACTCTTTATTGTTTTAAATTTGTATCACTTTTATGTGGATATTAGTTAATTACTTCACTTCTCTTTTTAATTGTTAATTGCAGCATGGTCATGTTGGATTCATGCTTTCATGTTATGATGCTGAAGTTAGCTATGACAGCCTTTCCGACACCTTCCATGCAAGGTATATGTCTACATTGAGAATAACTTTCTTTAATCTGGCTGCATTCATGTAATTGGTCTAAATCTGGAAGATTCAAAGCGTACCAACATATACCAGTAACAATCTAAACTGGTTCCCTATGATCATGCTGGAACATTCTGTTGAAATTTCTTACACAATCCCAAAAAAACAATTCCATAAATGCAACTGATACAATCGATGTGTATCAGTTCAAAGTCCACTAAAAGTATAAAACCACTTTATGTTATGGTTTAACCCTGTTCACTTTAGATATCCACCTCATGGAAGGAGAACTATAGTACAAGAGGAGGGCGTGAGTTGGGAAAGGGTGCGGGCCCTGCCTGTCAGCACTTTGGCACATGATCTTCATCCTTCAGATTGCCTAAAAGATCTTCATCCTGGTGATCACATTGAAATCCAGTGGAGAAGGAACAAGGAATTCCCTTATGGTAATTAGTCGTCTTCATTCTTCTGTATTGCCGAAAATTCATTCACTGCAGAAGCAGAATAAAACAATTATTAATTTGTATCACAACTTATAAAACGGTTCCGTATACCAGGATGGTGGTATGGAGTAGTGGGCCATCTTGAGTCATGTGACGGAAATGAACATTTTTGCCGGTGTCATTTGAGTGGTAAGGCTTTGATATTCTTTTTTTGTTTTTTGAATTGTGTTCATTTATTTTTTATTTTTCAGACTTGTTGTGTGTTCATTATGCATTTTTTTAATTGAAGAGTTGTTACATGAAGCCATCTGGTAAAAAACAAAAACCATACAGCATCAGCATTTGTCTGAAATGAACATTTATGATACAAGTGGAATTAACTTTTAAATGTTTAATTTACAGACACATTGGTGCTAGAGTTCAAACAGTACACAGTCGGTTCAAGATGGAGACAGGCAGCAATCTGCCGCAAGACTCACAGAGAGAAAGGTAATGAGATAGACGGTTTCTATGGAGGGGTAAGAAAGCTCCAGGGAAAAGATGAGATCGCCAAGTGGTGCCAGCTGTGGCCGCTTGATATACTGGAATAATAAAGTTTTATTATGTTGGAATAGGAAAGGAGCAGCGTTGAGGTACCACACATGTATTTCTATGTTTTAGATGCTCATTGAAATCAATAATTATATTGTTTTATTTGTAGAATGATTGTTCTCAATTGTAATATAATTTACTTTGAGCTATATGATCATTTTTAATTTTTCTTGTTAGTTGCTAAAAATATATCTAGTTTTGGTTTTCAATTGCAAGTGTTGAACCTTGTCCATATCATCACGGTGATTTCAGGAACATGTACATAGAGCTATACAAGTTTATAAATACCCAGTTTTCTTTGCAGCACTGTTATATAGTGTTTCGCTAGTCCTAGTCTTAGATCTGAGATACTCCATTTGTCACAAAAGTATACAAGTGTACTAATGAGACAATCTGGATGTATAAAGACAGTGTTCTGCACTCAGACAATACAAAAGAAACAACACGAGTACAAAAAGACAGTAAATGCATTAAGCAGCATGTACAAATATTGACCACATTACCAAAAAGGAAATCAGCACTTTAAATTTAGCTATTTACTTCAGCCCATTTAACCAATTCTAAATAACAAATCTTGAATATCAAAAATTTGCAAAAACATTTAATTCCATAAAATTTCTATATACGATATTAAAAGTATGTAGCGAAATTAACTGCTACCTTCCAAAAGAAAACCTACATTGATCAATGACAATCAAAATTTGCTAGATCAAATGCACGTAGCTCTGAGTTCTTTAATGTTAGGTAGCACAGCGCATCGGCAGAGTAGCATAGTACATATGTTGAATTCTATTTGAATGGAAATCATGGTGCCCACATTTCAGAAGGCCCGTTGCATGGAGGGTTCAACAATAAATTCATGATTGCTCTGTCTACGACATTGGTTTCCTTCTCCATTGGCTCTACTTTGTATGCCCTGAAGTTATAAACACAATAATAAAATTTAAACAAACATAACAATAAAAGACCTATGTCACACCAGTTCAGACCACTGTAAATGTAAACAATGGATAAGGCCTATGATACCTTGAGCTGAGATTGAAGGATGACTCAAAATGAAATTCAGGTAATTCTCTCTTGCTTTCATCCCTTGGTGCTCTGGAGTCATTAGCCAGCCTGTAGCACGCATCTCTGAAGCAAATTCGTGTACTCGCATTTATCTGAAAAAAAAACAAAAAGTATAAAAAAGTATTACAGTTAGTCAAAATTCAGGACGCCTGTGAGGCCTTTTACAATTAGGTCAGGATGCACCAATATGTAAGGAATTCAGTCTCAGATTCTGGTAATGAACTGGTAAAAATTAATATTTGAACCAAGCCTATCAGTACCAAACTGGAAAGTTACAGTAGAACCTGCCAAGTACTGAATATGATAAAAGGGTGATTATGCTGTGTCAGATTCGAATTGATTTGGGATCATGGGTAATTCCACTCGGCTCTGGTCTTAAGTTGTTCAGTTTGGTTCATTTCCATTACACTGGTGATCAATATTGGGTCATTCGGGTTACAAATTCGCCTGAATTTCTATAAATATAACTCTGATTGCTGTTCAGGTTGTCAGCTCTGTAAACTGCAGGTTTCAAGTTAAGGGCTTCTGATTAATTGTTTTGGGATGGGACCAACTGTGACGAACTTTAGGTTGGGACTTGGGACATTGACTGATGAATATTAGATAAGCTGCAAATAGGTTTTGTCTTCGGCCTGATAAAATAAAATAGATTGTTCCAGGTCTGGATACAATACAACTTACCATTGACAAGGCAGACTCGAGTTCACGGAGAACCGTTGCTTCAAGAATCTTTGCTTTTGCGACGTCACCAGCTAGTATCTTGCTGTTTGTGATGCTTCCTCTTGGCTTTATAAATAAAATGAACAAAATCATTTTGGAACCACAATTATGAAAAGATTTAAGTGATTTGCGTGGACAAATCAACTTGTTATTTAAAATAGAAGAATTCAGTGACAAAGGCAAAAAGATATAACTGTTGTGTCAATTTATTGGAAAAAATAGAAGAATTCAGTGGCGGAGGCAGAAATATATGACTGTGGTGTCAATTTATTTAGAGAAAATAGAAGCAAAAATTATCACAAATCTAACCCGAGCTCTCTAAATATGTCAACCCATCTACTCAACTGAGAATATTAATGGTGTTAATAAAATATTTGTGAGATCGAATTAATAAATAAGTGACACATATATAAAAATTTAAAATTGAGTGTGGTCAATTAACCTCACTATCACCTTAATCCCTCCACCTCTCGAAGAATTATCATAATTAAAGTTTTACCTTCACCAATGTTGAGGAATCTGATGCCATGGACCCTTGTGACATCATTGAAGAATTCACTGATAGGTCCTCAGAAAGTAAGGAGGTGCCAAAAGCATCCAGATTTTTTGTTGCTCCTGTCGCCTTCTGATAAAAGATGTTCTTCCTAGGATCATTAAGCAAATTTGCCAGTATATCCTCAAAAGGCTCTGGCTTGCTGCATTGATTTACAACTAGTTGAGTTGGTTCAACCATATTTAGCACAGCTCTTATGTCTTCCTCTGATAGCGGATTCCTACAATAAGTAAATTGTATTCAGTACGTTGACTAAAAGGGTATCTAGCGGAATGATATTCTAAGTACTGCAGTTTCATCTGATAACAAATTTTACCCTTGGGATCTTTACCAGCATATAACTATCAGGTCTGCTGTTGGCACTGAATTTATTTCAAACAATTAACTACATGATAAGAGTCTTATCCACTTTCTGTGTAATTGGTAATCCTAGATGCATATTGTGGTGTTAGCACTTGTAAATTCTAGTTGACAAGTCACCATGATCTGACACCAACTCAATTTGAACCTGTAGAATCATTTCGCAATAAATTGTTTTCTACTTATTACAGCGTTCTTAATGATAAAAACGTAAGATTGATTTTTTTCAAATTTTATTTGGATTCAAAACAAAGAAAATAATTAACTTGAAAATGCCGACCATTGGGTTGCCCAAACCGACCTAATCAAGTTGAATAGGTTATTGGATCAGGTCAGACCAAACAGACCCATTATGAATTTAGAGTGCAAATCAATGTTAAACACAGGTCCATGCCCTTACATGAAATTGTCGTCAACTTCATCCAAGCCAAGCATCTTACAATCTTGTATGCCTTCAAGGCTCTGGTCGAAGCATAGGGAGTTGGCGCCTTCACAACCTGACCCTCTAACCAGCTGAGACGGGCCCTTCACCAAAGGTTTCGATTTTGAGCCATCAAAGGCAAGGTTCTCTGACCAAGTTGGTACGGGATTGTAAGACGTGTTCATCAGTCTCCAGCTGTCAACGCCAGGATCCTCCAACTGAAAATTTGGTGCAAAATTGTAAGATGCAAATTGTTCAAAGCTGGTCGATGTGGCACCATCCCATTGGTTTGAGTTGCGTGTGGTAAGCGGCTGTGTTGCATCGAAACTTGGATCAACTAACGCACCGGGGTCGCTTGAAAAAATAAAATTGCTTTCAATTTCTGTAAGGAAATTCCACTCCATTGTTCAATCTGAAATAAAGAAGAAAGAGAATTGTTATACTGTTAAATATGTTGCTTGAACTAAGCATAACAAATGTCAGAAAAACCAATTAAACAGTATAGTTGAAGAGAGAGCTTACCAGTAAATACGTTTATAATTCCTTGGTTGTTAGTGCAAGACGTAAATGCAATTTCTCTTGGGTGTTGATGATGACAAGTAATGGGAAGAGAGTGAGATTAGGCAAAATCACAGCTGTGTCTCGTTTTGATCCCTGTTGATTGGTTTAATGAGCTTTATGTAATGAGCAAGAGGGGTGTTGATTTGTGGCTGAGTGCGTTTGGAAGAGTTAAGTAGAAAACCCATGTTTTGGATTTCATGGACCATATCGTTTTGCCACTTTCTGACAGCTGGGTCCCATGTGCACTCCAAGCAACAATCCTATACGATTGAAACACCATGCCATATTGCCATCCCACATGGTGATTGATAAGTGACCCGTAACTGATCCGTTTTTTAAGGAAACTATAACAGAAACCCGGACCAGTTCGGAACCTATCAAAATCCGTTGCCTAATTGGTCCAGTTGTACGATTGTTCTTTAATTCACGCGTATGCGCAATCACTGAGGCCCACGTGGCAGTCAAAATATGGTATCCGTCACTGATAGGATGGTAGCTCTTTCTTTTTCTTGCTTTTGTTCAAAAGCTACACCAACCATTGCCTGTCACGTGGTTGGTTATTACTCCCTCTTGGGTAGCATTTGCCAGGATTATTGTAGTTGCCTAGTTGGCAATATTCCAAAAGCATGATATAATTGTGCCACTTTCTTTCCGACAGCTTTGCATAGTACAGAACATTTGGAAAGGCAAATTTCTCATAACCTGCCTAATGCTCCAGAGATTGAATTCGAAGGTGAATCGGAAGGAGGGGAGAAGAATGGAGAGAAAACGGTCTTGTCACTTCGCTTTCGAGTTTTACTATAGCGTATGAATGAGGAAGAAGTGAGGTGAATGAGGAGAAGCCTTCAGTAAAGAAATTATTGTGCTTCGCCCCCTCCCCTCCACTCCAATTCGGGATGTAACAAACAAATTCCCCTTCCGTTCTTCTTTCTTCCTCTTCCCTCTCCCGCAATCTCTGGAGCACAACCTTAATCTTCGATAAGTCGTTTCGTTGAAGTCAAGCAAAGCAAGGAAAAAAATTAAGAGCCTTCCCTTCCCATGGTCTACGAGTAAGCTCTCAAATAGGCATATGGGCATAGCCGGTTCTGACCCAGGGCAGCCAGGGCGACCGCCCTGGACCCCAAGCTCCAGAGGGTTCCAAAAGAAAAAAAATATTATGTATATGTGATAAACAAAAAAAAGATATTTCAAGATTAATGTTCAATATGATTAGGATTGTCAACGAACACGTTTTGCATGTTTTAAGATTTCGTTGCGCTGTGACGCAATGTTAAACGCAAGTGATTTTTTGTTGCAAGAAGGTATTTGTGTGATCATTCCGTGCGTTTGACAGCCCTAAATATGATGAGTCTGGAGCAATTATTTGATTTGACTTGAGCTCATATATTTGCAATGTGCAATCGAGTTTGAGACCTGTATATGCGTGGTCCAAATGAATTAGGAGTTGTATTATTTTCTATTTTGTTTGTATTCAGCGCCGAGAGGAAAGAAGTTCATAATAATAATTTTACAAAATCCACAAGCTAGATTTTGCAAGACAAATCAGTAATGAATTTGATGCGACGATAAAACAAATCATGAAATGAGTCCGTTGCTAGAAACTTCAAATTTTATTTCAAAATTTTCATTAAACTAACAAATTATGCATAACTGACTCTCTACATAAAATGCAAGAAATTAAGTAAAAACAAATAAAAATTACAATGAAATAAAATACTTAGATTTAATTTTTGACTTAACTATGCAT
The DNA here is from genome assembly GCA_964058865.1 of Eleocharis quinqueflora. Taxonomy (NCBI): domain Eukaryota; kingdom Viridiplantae; phylum Streptophyta; class Magnoliopsida; order Poales; family Cyperaceae; genus Eleocharis; species Eleocharis quinqueflora. The sequence continues at coordinate 164,722 of CAXKVX010000571.1, forward strand.
TAAATTACAGATATAAAAATCATTCATTACAAGTCATTTCAGATGAAATGTGATTTAGATGTGTTTTTTTGTGCAAGTACAAAGGTATAAAAATTAGTTTATCAAAAAACATGCAAGAAGCATCATTTGATATATTCATCATTTCATATATTTTATTTGAGGAATATTGATTTTGTGTCTCCTATTTAATTTGTATGACAGAGTATAGTGATAACAAAAATTGTCTATACAAACGATTTAAATGTTTCTTCCGCCTCGGGCCCCAAATTCCTGAGGATCGGCCCTGCATATGGGTGGGAATTCCAAGATTTAGAAAGCTAGGCTAGTCAGCTAGTGTCACACCCCAAAAATAATGACTAGCTTAGGGGTGTTAATCCCGCCACGTGTACTTGATTTCAGGTACACGGAAGACTTAATTTGCCACTCAGAAATACAGATAAGATTAATTTATTATATTTAATTTTAAGGAAAAGCACACACAATTCACACAGTACATGAACATCCAACATATACATATATATATAATCCAGCGTCAGGATACAAAGTCTACAGCGGAAGCTAAACAAAAATAAAATACATACAGAAGAGGATGATCCCATCAAAGGACGTGGGACCGATCCTAGCTAACCTACTACACACTAATCCTACAAAAGAAATGAAGAAACAAAAGAAGTGATCTTCAAAACGGAAGACGCCGAAGACTCCATCCTAGCGCTCCCCTCTAGACAACAAAAGAATCCCTTGTTCCTTACCTGGACCCCATAACCAACCGTGGAACGTGAGTAATTTATAAAAATTACTCAGTGTGGATTAAGGTTCAGCCTTTGGAAATATATCCGATTCAAGGTTGGACCAATCACATTTACTGAGAATACCTATAACAAGTTACTACACCTAGCTTGTGTTTTGTTTAACCATTAATCCATTTAAATAAATATTTAAATCTATCCAAGAGACGATACAAGAAAGAAACCCCAAAAATATTTATGAGGAATAGTAATATACAATAACTAATAAGAGAAGATAATCAAACTCCCAGACAAAGGAATGAATTTGTCAAGTTTTAAAACCCGGGTGGTAGGACTTCAGGATTCGCCCCCTTAGACGGGTCTAGTATGTCAGCCGCCAAATCTAAGGGTATCGTTAGACGGGTCTAGTATAATCAGCCGCTAATCTAACTTAATTCTGAGTTTCCAGAACGAAACGCCCTGGTAAAAATGGAGCGGCTATAAAAGCACACACTCGATCAAAAGCGAACCGAGAAGCCTACCCTTACAAAAAGAAAACAATAAACATAAACTCTCGATCTCAGCCGTCATACGAAAATAAGGAACCGTCTACCCATTTGAATAATAATAAAAAGGGAACTCCCTGTACTAGTTAAAGCCAAGGGGAGGCCCAGATTTCCCCGTTACTCACTAGGAGTTAATAGGGGAACCCCATCGAATATTTAGAGATCTCAAATATCGGCTAATAGAAATATATAAAGAACAAAATAGCTCCAATACTTCACATATGACACGCATACTCTAAACTGAGAAACAAATCCTTAATCACTCAAAGAGGAAGTATTATAATTCATATACTAATAAGGAACTTTAGAATAAAAATCTCGAATTGGCACTACGAGCCATCAAGTGATGATCACGTTTGATGAGCATCAGCCGAATGTCTGTGTAGACAACCCGGTACGAATACCCCCACGAGCTATGTCAGACACCATGACACGTAGACACGTAGACGTAGCACGTTGCCCTCTAAGTAGCTAATAGCCTATATGATCCGTATATCGGATCTTACATGCAAAGATGAAGTGCAATGACATGCAATGCAGGTTGGTCTAATTAGTTGGTCTAGTTACCAGTATGCAATCAAGACAGTTCAAGATCTACGGGCCTGATTTACAATTGTTGGTATCTTGGTACCGCAGTTCAATTTAGGTAAGAATGGTAGGTCCTAATTAAGAGAGAAAGGAATATAACCCCCAAGAATCCACACCTGGAATGATACGTGAGCTACTCTAACAGAAGATCCATTGCGTCCACGCTGACCTCAGCGTCGTATGCAGCAACGTCAGTCTCGTCCCCTGTGTGTGGGTCCGAGTCAACTAAGTCTCCTATTTATTAATTTCGGGTTTGTTTAGTTAGTCGAGGGACTTGTAGCATTAAGTGAAATCAAATGAAAAGGTAACGACGTTTGAGACGTCCTTGATGCTCCTTATTTATTTTATCCAATATTTTTACTTAGTCAAGTCTCGCGTGCAGTGTCCGTGCTGCACAGTAATTGTGTGTACCATCACCTGTTTCTGCCCTTTTTATTTAATTTAAGTGTTGTTCTGAGTGTGTTACTATTCCCATTATTAAATGTGACGTCAGGACGATAAGGCACAGAATGTAAATAACAAATCACGATTAAAGCATGTTATAAAACCAACTACTTTTAGTTGGACTTTTATTATTAACTAATCAAAAGAAGAAACAAAAATAGTTAATTATATATTAACTAATATGTGTGTAATTATATTAATTATGTGTTTATAGAGAAATTGATAAATATATATTCATGTTTATATTATTACTTAGTCACACTTACGTTCGTGTATTGTACATAATTAATTGAGTATACATTGTGATATAGAAAAATTGATCAATATATATTTTTATATTATATTTGTATATATTCATATATATATAAGTATACCTAGATATATATATATATATAGTAGGGCTACGGTGCTTGGCGTCAAATCTCACAAATGGACGGCTAAAATTTTAATTTATCATGCTCAATAATTTCTTTATATCAAAATCTCCTCGGATACAAAATTTTTCTATTTTTGGAGTTTTTCAAATACGTGTTTTGGATTTTTAAAAGTGCCATACTTTTATGCATAAAAATTGGTTATTTTATTACTAGTTTTAGGCCATCTTAAAAAATCCGAAATAAATACTTAAAAAACTCCAAAAATAGAAAAATTTTGTATCTGAGGAGACTTTGATATAAAGAAATTATTGAGAATGATAAATCAAAATTTTATCCGTCCATTTGTGAGATTTGACGCCCAAGCACGAAAAGCAATGTGCTTTGCCAAGCACCGTAGCCCTACTTTATATATATATATATATATATATATATATACGTATATACGTATATATACATATATACCTATATATACTTATATACAATTATATATATATGTAATTCATTATTTAGTTATTTTATATCTATATATGTATATTATACTTATTAAATCTTATAATTACTTAATTATGTTGCTTATATTATATCAAGTCTAGTTACTTGATTTATTTGTTGCGTATAATTATAAGTCACAGGTCCTTGATCAAGTATGTTGTCGTACCTAATCAAATATTTTATTTATATAACTGAGCCGTATACGTTATAGTTTTTGTGATACATATAGTATAGAAGAAAAATATATAAGAAACACAATAAAACACAAGTTGGTTTATTTTAATTATTTATTGTTCGTTTGTGTTAATCATGTGGGATCGGAAGCCCGAGACTCATACGTCATCGCCGTAGCTATCGCTGCACGGGATTATAATCGTCATTTCCCATATATCTTTCTCAGTCCTTTTTCTTATTCGGGTCTAGTTACTAAATATTATGGGTCGGGCCTCTAATTTTGTAATATCCGTATATACCCAACTCGGCCCAAACAGGGCAAAAGCCCAAAAATATTTAGAAACTCTTTTATTTATTATCCAACAAGGGTCTATAGTGTAAACGGGCCAAAAGCCCATTTTCCATTTAAATTCAGTAAGGGTCCAACAAGGGTCCAGTGGGCCCATTGGGCTCAAAAGCCCATTTATGTTAAATTTATATTTAAGGGTCCATTTATTATTTTCATTTCACTAAAGGGTCCAGGAGGCCTATCAAGGCCCAGTCATCACCTCTGGACCCGTCCCTCACGCAATAACAATCATAACCCAGCACAGAATAGAGATAACACACTACATTAGAGCTGGCAACCCAGTGCAGTGCCAGCTCAGGGTACACGCTGGTAGACAACAACCCAAAAATCATAGTGAAGCACAGAGTGCACTAACCCAACCCAGCAAGTCAGTTCTACTAGTATAAACCGAACCCCCCCCCCCCCCACATATTATAAAACTTCAGTGCAGACACCCATATCCCTCATTTGAAAGGTACGATTCAGGAAATCAGTAACCCAAGCAAGATCAGGGTACAGCTCACAACATGCAGGCCATCAAAACGATTAGCCAGGCCTTAAATTAGTGCCATAAGGTTAACTACACAATTCGTACGCTATTGGCAAGGTTAATTACGGCATGAAAAGCACAAGGCGCATATACAAGCAACATTTAAATTGTGCCATCATAAATCAGTCTGATACCCCCAAAGCACTGATTTGAGCCTTTTCAGACGTGGTGCCAGCGAGCTACCCTAACACAGTTCAGGGTGCTGGCACCGGTTTGTAATTAGCGTCACTAACAAAAGAATCAACTGCAAAGATCAGTAGTTAACATTCTGACCAACTATACCCAAATCCAGTACGAACCAAGTGTAGCACAGAGAACAACACAATAAGGCAACACAGAAACAAAAAAAACGAAACAACAATAGTCATCTTAGGGTTTTGATTTTACCAGCGTAAAAAGGAAGAAGGATAGATCGAAACGCGACTAAAAAGGGTTATGACGGGATCCCCACCCCTCAACACCACCACCACCACCTCCATGTCGGCCATGCTCCCCCCTTAACTCTTTCCTTTTTTTCACATTAGCCCTAACTAATTTCATTTGCCAGTTTGGATCTAAGCTCAGCACATGAGCAAACTCGGCGAAGAGGATGAACGAAGGCATAGAGAGTTATTTATAATCTAGGAGGTGTAGGCTAGGCAGAGGGTTTCGAGTGTGTGAAACAGAGGGGAGATAAGTGAGGAGAAAGGAGCGGAAGTCAACGAGAGAGATTGATGGAGACGTAAAGAAGAGAAGAAAGGATTCTCTCTTGGGCTGAGCGGCGATCACCGGAAATTCAAGATAATATTCAACTTGATTCTTTGGGCTTCATTTTCAATCAAGACCTCCCTTCTTGATTTAGAAATTCATGGCGGGCCAAGATTCTATCTCTGTGAATAGGAAATCTATTCAAGAGATAGGATCCTCTATGCTTCATCTCTCCAATCTCTTCTCTTCACTGCTCTCGGAAAGGAGAGAAATATTTGAAGGGCCCCGCCTGCAGCAAACCACCTTACCTCATCCTACATTTCATGGTCTACCAACTCCGATTCAAGGATCGCATGTTCCGTTGTCCGACCCAATTTACAAGGACAATCAAGCGATTCAGTCAAGTGGGACTCAATCTCAGAGCAATACAACCTACTCATGGCCACAACAAATCCAGAAAATCCCCACTACCTCAGGCGATCTTCCCAAAGAAGTCTCTCTTGGTATTCCCTCCAGTTCTTTTATTCGACCTCCCTTCCAAACAAAATCGTATGTGTCAATTGCAAGATCCAATGAACCGCCTCTTCTCTCCAAACCGATTAACCAGACAGTTGCAATACCTAATAAAGAAAAACCTAGTGACAGATCTCGATTCTTCTACAACCTTCGTCGAAAACTGTCTTCTCTAAGAGTTGCGAGAGAGAAAGGAAACCTAGTGTGCTACAAGTGCGGCGATATTGAACACTCCACCTTAAGCTGTAGAAATCCTAGGGTTTGCTTCGCCTGCAACAAGTTAGGTCACGACTCAAGAATCTGCCGAAACCTAGATAAAATGAAGAATCCAATCCCCAATCCTAACCCTACTCCTAGATCTGACCCCAATCCTAACCCTAATTCCAGATTTGCTCCTCCTTCCTCTCAGAAAAGAGAGGTGGCCATTAAACCCATCCCCACACTTCTCTCTGCCACCCCAGACCACATTCAACTTCGAAACACTATCAAACACAGCCTCGTTCTCAAAGATGAAGAAGACAAAGGAGCAATATACATTCAATCACATCTAGCTAGTCTTTTTCCTTTCCCGGGCTGGATTTGGACAGCACGAGCAATACCTAATAGTTTCTTCCTGGTAGAGGCTCCAAACGATCAATGGAGGGCTATGATTCTTTCAAAGGGTACTCTTTATCTAGGAAATAGGGGTTTTCCAGTTGAGGCATTCAATCCTAGAAAACATGCCATTCAACCTGTTAGGACCATAGCTCTATGGGTTAACATCAAAGGGCTTCCGTATGAGCTCTGGAAAGAGCAGGAATTTCATAGGGTAGCTAGAGATATAGGGGGGTTTCTTTTAGAAGTTGATCCAGTTTGTAAGGATCACAAAGATTTTAGAATGTTGAGGCTTAAAATAGGAGTTCCTGATGAGAAGCTAGTTCCATCTAGTAAGTATATCCTATTTGAAAGTGATTTAGGGCCAAAATTCTTCTTTTTAGAAATAGAGATTGATAGATCTGAAGGAGGTTCATCTGAGGATCCTAGACCCTTCAAGAAAAATAGGGTCTGGAATCTAGAAAAAGGATCCAGTTCTGGCATTCCGAAACCTCAAACCCCCAAAGCACCAACAAACAACCCTTCTGCTCCATCTCACTCTCCAAAAACTCAATCTGATAACAAAGGAAAACAGGTTGTAGAAGAAGTTAGATCCATTCTAGATATAATTCCTCTTGAACATGTCTTACCTACCAATGAGTGGGAGGAATGCCCTGATCAAGTTGAGCAGGCGACAAAGGAGACTAGCTCCTCTGAAGTAGCCATAGAAATAGGTGAGTCAGGGAGCAATGACAATAATAGTCAAGGTTTAGATGATATTTCTAAAACTATTGCAAGTTCTTCTAGCACTAGTAATGCAATTGTTTCTGTTATAGATATTAGCTCAAATTCAGAGTCAGAAAAGAATCAAAGGAAGAAAGGGAAGGGACTCAAAGAGGACAAGGAACCTAAGAGGAGTCTCAGGATTCAGGTTAAACAAGCCTCCTCGACTGGGGTTCAGATCTTTAGTTCTTCTCAGTCTGGTATTAAATCTCTTTTAGATTTATTTCCATTTGCTCAATTTACTGATTCTGAAGTAGTATCTCTGTATGAAGTATGTGGCTTTTCCTTAGGGAGTATAGAACAAAAGAAATTAGATACAGTGAATTCTTTTAGGAAACTTCTTAAAGAAAAATTTAATGTATTAATGAGTAAGGCTTTAGAGAAAAAAACATAATGATAGTTCCTCTTCATTAGTAGATATTAGCTCAGTTCAGTTGAACTCATTACAAGAGGAACAGGAAGATCAATCAAAAACTTTAAATGGTTAGAGTATTTTCATGGAATTGTAGAGGCTTGAATAAAGCCAAAAGAAGGAACTTGTTAAAGGAAATTCTAATTGAAAATAATATTGATCTAGTAGGAATTCAAGAGACTAAAAAAGAAGATTTTTCTAACAGAATACTAATGTCATTAAGTACAAACATTAATGTTTGGGAATTCTTACCATCTAAAGGAAATTCAGGAGGGATATTGTTGGGAGTAAATGATTCTTTATATAATATTTTAGATTTATTTAAAAAAGAGTTTTCAGTTACAGTATTGTAGAAGAATAAATTTGACAATTTTACTTGGTCTTTCACAGTAGTTTATGGTCCAGTTCTGTCAAAATATAGGGCAAATTTCTTTCTAGAACTAAAGGAAATAGTTGAAATAGGTAAGGAAATAATCTTATATGTGGAGACTTTAATATGATTAGAAATAGATCAGAAAAAAACAGGTTAATCATATGCATCTTTAGTAAGCTTCAGAGATTAACTCTCTTCAGTTATTAGAGATAAAATTATCAGATAGGAAATTCACTTGGGCTAAGTCAACTATTGCCAAAAATTGTGCTCTTTTAGATAGATTTTTCAGTACTATTTCATGGAACAACTTTTTTTGTAACACAGTAGGGAAGTCATTACCTAGAATTCAATCAGATCATAACCCTATAATTTTGGAATCCATGGACATTGTAATTAAGACAAGCAAACCAATCAGATTTGATCAGATTTGGGTTCATCAGGAGGGTTTCTTTGAATTGTTTGCAAGTGGTGGAATTCAATTAATATTAGGAATTCTATAGGGAATAGTTGGAGAATAATACTTCAACAAATAAGAACAAAACTTAGGGGATGGAATGCAAATTTTAGAGCACAGAAAAAGAAAAATAAGAAAGAATTTATTAATAACATTAAAGAACTAGAAGAAGTTCAGGAAAATAGGGACTTAGAAGAATTTGAAATTGAACTTTTAAAATATTTTCATTCAGAATTAGATGTTATCTTTGATGAAGAAGAGAAATATTGGCAACAAAGAGCCAAAGTTAAATGGTTTCTGGAAGGTGATTTAAACACTAAATTTTTCCATTTAGTAGCTAATCAAAGAAGGAAAAAAAAGTCTTATTTTTTCATTAGAAATTGATGGTAAAGTTGAATATGATATTAAAAAAAATTAAATATCATATTAACTCCTTTTATAGAAATCTTATGGGTAAGGCTGAAGAAAGAAAAATAAATCTTCAAGATTTATTTTGGGATTCTGAGACTAAACTATCTATTGAATAGAGCAATAACCTAACCTTACCCTTCTCAGAAGAAGAAATTAAAAAAAATAGTTTTTTCATGTAACCCTAATAAAGCACCTGGACCAGATGGATTCTCATTTGCATTTTATCAATCTTGTTGGGATATAGTTAAAGAAGATGTAATTCAATTAGTTAATTCCTTTTATAATCATAATCTAGATATAAAGAGAATTAATCTAGCTTCCATCTGTCTGATCCCTAAAACCCAAGATGCAAACACTGTAACAAAGTTCAGACCTATCAGCTTAATTAACTGCAGTTTTAAAATTATTTCCAAATTATTAACAGAAAGACTTTCACCTTATATGGATGAATTAATTGATACCAGTCAAGCAGCATATATAAGAGGTAGATACATTATGGATAATGTAGTTGTAGCTCATGAAGTGCTACATCAAGTTAGATTAAGTAAATAAAAAGGAATTCTTTTAAAAATAGATTTTGAAAAGGCATTTGATAGAATAAATTGGGAATTTTTAGAGGAAGTACTTAGGGGTAAAGGTTTCAATGAAAAATGGGTCAAATGGGTAATGGACTCTTTAAAAGGTAGTAGAACTTGTGTAAATTTCAACGGTGAATTAGGTGAATACTTTAGCTGTCATAGAGGAGTCAGACAAGGAGATCCCTTGTCCCATTTTCTCTTTATTTTAGTAACTGATTGTCTAAATAGTGTTCTAAAAAAAGCTCAACAAAATGGTAAAATAAAAGGATTAGGTAGCTTCAACAACAATAGTTCTATATTAAACTTACATTTTGCAGATGATACCCTCTTATTTATTGAAGCAAATTTAGAATACATAGAGAATCTTAAATGGATTCTGGTGGCATTTGAAAACATTTCAGGACTGAAAATTAACTATGATAAGTGTGAAATGATTCCATTAAACCTAGATGAACAAGAAACTGGAGCTATAACAGACTCCATAGGATGCAAGTTAGGAGCTTTACCTTTAAAATATTTAGGAGTACCTCTTAGTGGGAAAAAATTATTAATTAAAGATTGGAAATTTCTTTTAGAAAAAATAGAAAAGAAGCTACAAGGTTGGAAGGGTAAATTATTATCAATTGGTGGAAGATTGACATTATTAAATGCTGTTATGTCGGCAGTTCCATTATATTGGATGTTAGTTTACAAGATTCCAGTGGCAATTAGGATAAGGAAAGACAGACTAAGAAGAAAAATTTTATGGGTAGGAGGATGTACATCTAAAAGAAAGCTAGCTCTAGTCAGTTGGAAAACAGTATGTAAATCAAAAGAAAATGGAGGTTTAGGTGTTTTGAATTTAGATCAAATGAATAAAGCTCTATTAGAAAAGTGGTTAGTACATTTTAGAGGTCCTACTTATAAGAGTAGATGGAAAGATATTATCAAGCATAAAAATTCTTTGACTTCAAATAAAACATTGCTTTCACCTTTTTGGAAGCAAGTTATTGCTGAGAAGGATTTAGTCAATCTAGGTTTAGAAATGTTTATAGGTAGAGGAGACAACACTTCATTTTGGTTAGATTGCTGGATTGGAAATTGCTCCCTAGCAGTGCAGTTCCCTTCTTTGTTCGATATAACATTAGATGTAGATATAACAGTAGAGAAAGCCTTGGAGAAAACCTTAATACTTTAAAATTTAGAAGACAGTTAACAGGAAATCTAAGGAGTGATTTCATTCAATTATGCTCTCAGATGCAGAACACTAAATTAGATATGAATAGTTCTGATAGGATCATATGGAAATGGGAATCCAATGGGGTATTTTCAGTTAGTTCTTATTATAATTGGTTAGACTTTGGTGGGATTAAAAGCAAAGAATATGATTCTATCTGGGAGGCAAAGATGCCATTGAAAATTAAAGTATTCTTGTGGCTAGTAAAGAGGAATAAAGTTTTTACTAAACAAACTTTAGCAGCTAAAGGAATGAATTTAGATACTAGTTGTGTATTTTGTGGATCAGAGGAATCTACTGATCATTTATTTGTTAATTGCCCTTTTGCAAAAACTATTTGGAATTGGATTGCTGACTATAATGGATTTTATAACCATTTACAAACAGTTAGGGATCTGTGGTATGTTCAAGCAGCAATCCCACTAAAAAATAATATAATCATAGAAATTGTTAGAGGTGCAGTATTATGGTCAATTTGGATTGAGAGAAATAGTATATGTTTCAAAGAAAGTAAATACAAAAAATTCCACTCGATAGGATTGAACATTATTAGATTGGCAGGATTCTGGTGTAAAAACACTAAGCAAGATCTGTTCCTCAAGCTGTTCTTAGTTCTACCTAAGATGTTGATAATTTAGTTAATGATTCTACATGTTTTTGTAATAATTCCATTACTAATGAGGAAATACCAAAGTTATTACTTTAACAAATATATCATAGATGTAGGCGCAGAGTCTGGATTCAGCTCTGGGTACTCAGGATGTAACTTGAATGAAATAGAGGATGAAGAGGTTTCAGACACAGAAATTGTGCCAATGAAGAAAGTGTATTTGACAGGTATGAAGGTGCCACCCGGGGACAAAGGACATTCTCCGTTTCCGTTTGACCCCAACCCGAGTCCATGATGAGAAGGATGTGATGCTTGACAGTTTTTGTGACTTTGACTTTTGAACTTGAATCTTAGCTTTTGATGTATTCGTTTAGGTGTGAGTGAGAGGAAACAACAATGTTTTGTATAACTCTAACTACAAATAGTTCTAGTTTGCGAAAAAACAGGTGGACAATATGCAGGTACATATGACAAAGAAGCAAAAACATGGAGATTTTAGTCAATTACTATTACAGCTATAGATTTTTAGGATTTAGTATTAGTATAGTAAGCTCTTTTAGTTATTTTAGTTAGTTTATCAGTTTACTGTAAGACGCAGATTAATATTTCAATGAAATAGATGGAATATCCTCACTTCTGGGTCAAGTAAAGAAGAGAAGAAAAGACAGGGAGAAATGGTACGAATGGGAGACCGAGTTGGGCAGCAACAGAAAGAAAAGAAAGAAAGAAGCGAAGAAAGGGAGAGGAAGGAAAGAGAAAAGAGAAACGTGGCAGAGAGAGTTCTCGGGGCTGGGAGATAAAAATCAAGAGAGAGAAGAGAGGTGAGGTATAGTATTTCTATTAAATGGAGAGAGGAGAGGGAATGTGACAGTGGAGAGAGATGTCGGATGGGGAAAAGAGAAAGGAAGAGAGATGGGCGCAAAAAGAGAGAGAGAGATAAGAGGGGTGATATGATGGCAGGGTGTATTAAATGCAGAGGGATAGTGTAAAAGCCAGAGAGAGAGTGCGCAGTGACGCGGAGAGAGAAAATGGAAGAGAGAGAGAAAATGGAAGAGAGAGAGAAAAGACTGCCTCGGGAAGAGTTGAATTCCTGATTTTCGGGGTGTACAGAGGAGAGAGGGAAGAAGAAAACGAGGCAAGATTCTTTGTGGATTCTTCTTTGGACCTACTCGTGCGGCCTCCCAACACAAGCAACACACGACTCGTTTCGACCCATTTCATACAAGAATTTGAAGTCCGGGCCACAAGAAATCCAGACAGGCGGAGCTCCCCAAGCACAGGGGTCGGTTGGCCTTTCTTGTGGCTAATAGTGTGCGTCTCTTGGTGTGGTCGTTTGTTGCGTGGCTCACTAGGAACCCGTTGGGTCACAACTAAATGCCACGCAAATACCCTTTCCCATCTTTGGTTTTATTTGTTTTGTGGCTAAGACCCTGCTATTCTTCAATGCAACGAGTTGTTATGAACTTGGGACGGGTTTGATAACCCATTTCAAGTCTTTTGGGGTTTTCAATTTATTAACTTCTAACATTTAATAATTAGAATTAGCGAGAATTTAGCAATTTGCAACTTAGAATTATATTTGTGTATTTGTATGTGTTTGTTTAAAATTTGGAGTCCTACTTATTTACAACATTTAATTTAAAATAATATTATTGCACAAGTCTATACTATTTATTATTAACTCGTAAAAATTTCATTTTACTTGGTTCAAAATTTTACGAGTTTTACATCTTTAATTTGCATATAAAATTCTAGTTTAAAATTAGTCATTGAAATCAAAATCTTGAATTGTCTTGTTAATTTATTTTCATCAGTTGTGCAAGTTATTATTTTAATTTAATCTAATTATTCTTTGTTGCGTTAATTAATTAATTTATTTATTTTTGAAATTCCGGTTAAGTAAATTGATTTGCAATTACTTATGAAACTTAACTTTGTTTTAAATTTAACGTGCTTTCATATGCTATTTTAGAGGCAAATCTTTTTAAATTTTGAGTCAGGATCTTAATTAACGTTTTATTTTTGTAATTACATGGCAATTATTTCTTAAAATAATTGTCAAAATTGATGGGTTTTACAGCTAGTATTTGCAAAAGCGCCGACACACTTGAAGGTTGAAACTAATGAAACTGATTCGGCAACTATCGAAAGATATGGGAAAACAGATTGAGAAGCAAAATCGCTTTCTTCGAACCTTAATTGAATGTTGAAGTTGAGCCTCGTTAGATAATCATGTATGGATATGAGTAAAATTTATTTTTCGTTAAATAAATGGACAAGGGTACAGTAAAAGCTATTTCATATCTATTATTCTATAGGTGAATTATAAAAAAATATTAGTAGAAAATTAGACAAGAGATAGAATATTTGCATTTTAATTTGATCGTTTTGACAAAATAATTTGACTTCGGATCGATTGTATATATATATATATTTATTTTTATATTTATGTAGAGACGTGTTTGTATTAAATAAATAAGTTTTGATAGTTTATTTATAAAAAAATAGAAAAATAATAATTATACAAATATTATTCTTTTCGTCTGTTATCCGTTCGTTCCCTTATAATTTTAACTAGTAAAGGTAAGGTACGGGTAAGTCAAATATTAATGAGTAAGGATAGAGTAAGAGTACGACTAATTTCAAATAAGTACAGATACTAAAATATATTTATCCGACTCGTATCGTATTCATTAGCAATCCTAGTTTCGGTATGGGAGAATAGAGAAATAGTGATGAAATTTGAGTTGGGATTGTGATCGAACAAGGTTGGATTAGGAAGGAAATGTGAAAAAGTTGAAAAGTGAAATAAAGATGAACATTTGCACTTAATTTTTCTTTTTCATTTTTTGCACTTTGGCTCTCTTCTATTTCATGAAAAACTCTATTAATGAGGAAGAGTAACTTTTTATTGTGATAAAATTGCTTTAGTTTTTTTCTTCGACTGTATTATACTTGACAAACATGATTGAAATAGTGTAAAAATGACATAATTTTCAATGCTCTTCTATTCTCAATATTTCTCTATTCCATCATTTGCCGAACAAGCTCTTGTGGATAAATATAATGAGCAACGTGAAAGATTGCAAGTTTGGAATTATATAGTTAACACTTCTTGTAGATAGGAATGGTAGTAGAACATTTCGATCAAGTAAGTTTGACTTTGGAAATTGGTACGGATCATAAAGATTTTTCGATTCATCGAGCTTTTGGTCATATTTGAATCTCGAGTTGTTTTACGTCAAGTTGGGTTGAATATGATTATTCAAATAAATTTAACTTTCTAAAATATTTTGGGTAGATTCATGATGGATTTAATTGCTTTAACTTTAGAAGTTGTTCAGGTCTCATGTCAAGCAGAGTCTGAGTTTTTTTTTTTTTGAGGAAAATAGACCAAGCCTATTTATAATTTTTTATTAAAACAACAAAAAGGATTACATTATTTGTTTACAATCCTAGAGGGATGGTAATTTATTAGCTAAGGTGTTACATTGTGACTTTTTCCTAATGCGGTAGTCCAATTATGCGCTTGGTGAGTTGATTCCATGGCTATGAGGGATGGTGGCCTTGTTTTCGAAGTGAAAATTCTTCTATTTCTTTCCTTTCAAATGCACCAAAGAGTAGCTAGTACCGTTGAATCGCATGTAGTATGGTGTGGCGCAGACCCGTCTCCTCTGTTGAATAACCATAAGGCGTGGATGTCGTCTGTTGGTTGTAGTGATATGGACGGTGAGACCCGGTACCATATTCGTATTGAGGTTGGACATGTCAGGAATAAATGCGTCTGTGTTTCTGCAGCCTGAGTGTGGCAAAGAACACATGCATAGCTTTGTAAGGGAAAACCTCGCTTTCTCAGTGTATCGCTGGTAGGTAATCGTTCCTGAAGGACAAACCACATGAAGATTTTAACTTTGAGAGGAGCTTTGGTGTCCCATAGCACTTTATACTGGTGGGACAGCATTCCCAGATTTTTGAGAAAGGTGTAGATTGTTTTGGAGGAGTATTGTCTATTCGAGTTCCATTTCCATTTTAGTGAGTCATCCTCCTGTACCTCTGTTGAAGTTTGCATTATTGGAAGCAGTGTGAATATATCTCTGAGGAAGAATGAAGGATAATTTCGTATGAGCTGTGGATCTTGTGGTTCATGAGAGGGCGGTAGTCCGTAATTTTGTCGAAGGATTTTGGAAAGGGGGGAGTTAAGATGGTGGTAGATTGTCCATAGCCATTTCAGTAACAGCGATATATTTAGGCATTTAAGGTCGATGACTCCTAGACCGCCATGTTTTCTGGGAAGATAAATTGTTTTTCACCTAATATGGCATGTCCCGCGTGCAGGCGAATCATTACCTTTCCAGAAAAAACGCATTTTCGTGTGTTCTATTTGTTTTGTTATCCAAGTGGGAAGTAAGAACGCTTGCATGTAGTGTATTGGTAAGGCATTTATGACTGAGTTGATGAGCGTCATCCATCCGCCCTTGGATAACAAATTTCCTTTCCATCTACCCAATCTAGATTGAATAGAGTCTAAAATTGGCAGAAACATCTCCTTTTTAGGTTTTGAAACAGTTAAGGGTAGTCCAAGATATCTTATTGGGAAGGTACCCCCTCGCATTGTAAGATTCCTTGTATTATGTGAAGCAGGTGTGGTGGGATATTGATGGGTACAAATGTACTCTTCGATGGGTTGATTTTGAGTCCGGTTATCGCTACATATTTACGCATGATTTCCGTAAGATTCTGTGGTTTTCCTTGATGGGCATCCTCCATGAGTAGGGTGTCATCAGCGAATTGATATCCCATGGGTGGCAGTGAAGCGATTATTCATGATCCGAGTGATTCTGTGGAAAGCAACAATTGGATGTAGTCTGCTGCTAATATAAATTGTAGTGGAGATAGAGGGTCCCCTTGGCGCAGGCCTCTCTGGTGATAGAAAGTTGGACCATAAATTTCGTTAACTCTTACAAATGATGACGATGATATTAGTAGATTGTTGATCCATTGTATCCATATATGCGGGAACACTTTGGCTCTTAGCAAATTACGGATAAAATCCCAAGAGACCATATCAAATGCCTTTTTGAAATCAACTTTGTATAATACCGTCGGTATTTTGAGTTTTTTCGTAAAATTAGTGACTCCCTGGAAACCAGAAATGTTTCCATCAAGCTTCGCCCTTTGATGAAAGTCGTTTGGTTTTCGGAGATGATATTGGATAGTTTGGTCTGTAGCCTGTCGGCTAACAGCTTAAAGATTATTTCAATTATTGTAGTGATCACGTTGATCGGCCGATAGTCATCTACCGTCTGTGCATGATTGTTTTTTGGGATTACTGTGATGCACGCTTGATTTAGTCTCCACAGGTCGAGCTCGTTGCTGTGGAATGAGGTGACTAAAGAGCAAATTGTGTTTCCTATAATTGGCCAAAATTGTTGGAAAAATTTCGCCGGAAAACCATCGGGACCGGATGATTTCCCTTTTGCCAAGTTGAAAACCACCTTTTTTATTTCCTCTGAGGTGAAATCCGCTTGAAGGTCATCCAGGTCATTTGTCATTAACTTGGGAATTTCCGTGTTCAGCGTCTGTGCTTTAGATCCCAAAATGTCTTTGTAGTGCTTGAAAAAAGCAAGTGCTATTGTCCTGTGGTTTGTGAATGCATTTGTCTCTACTTGCAGAGAGTGGATATGGTTGGAGGTGAACCGTTTGGTGGCTACTGAATGAAAATAGTTTGTATTATTATATCCTAATTTTAGCCATCTAACTGAGGAGCGTTGTTGCCACTTATGCTCTTCTGCTAAAGATAGAACATATGCATGTTGTTTGAGTTTAAGGCGAAATTAAAATTCCAATTCAGTTAGATTTCTCATTTCTTCGGTTTTGTCCAATGCTTGTATAATGGTCCTTGTTCTAGACCACATAGATCCAGCTTGGGAGAATTTTTCTTTTGCCCATTTTTTCAAAGCTTATCTTGTTGAGTTTAACCTTGTCAGGTAGTCGACAGCAGGGACGCTGGAGGGGTTGGAAATGTTCCAAGCCTTTTTGACAATATCATGAATTTCCGGAAAGTTGCACCAGAATCGTTCAAATTTGAATATCCTGGTTTTGGAGTTTGAGATGTGCTTGTTGGTGAGTTTAAGAGGCGTATGGTCAGAGACATTGGATGTAATTCTGGTGAGGACAAATTTGGATAAAGAGGTATGCCAATGCTCTGAGAGAAATACTCTATCCAGTTTTGATAATGTTGGGGAGGGTCTGTGATTGGAGTAAGTATATGGGATTCCTTGGCATGATACTTCCATGAGAGCTAACTCGTCAAGACAGTGGTTGAATTCAAGGGCTATGCCCAAATTGAAAGAATGTTCGGTAGTATCCTGGGGTGTTCTGTACATATTGAAGTCATCTACCACTAACCAAGGTAAATCATTAAGATTTCTTATTTCATGTAATTCAGTTAGTAGTTGTAGTTTTTGGGCATCATCCGTGGGGCCATAGACATTGGTAATCATAAAGTTTTTCGTGGGATTTCGTAGGAGAACTGTGCATGAGAAATCATGGATGTAGGTGTTCTATGCTTCCAGTTCATTTGTCCATGCCGTAAGTATACCCCCTCTCATGTTGGAGGCTGGTTTAAAATGGAAATTTTGCAAGCGGGGGGACGTACTCGAAAGTAGTCTACATGGTCCCATTTAGTTTCCTGTAAGCATAAAATTTGACAGTGTTGGGGTCTCAAAATGTTTTTAACCACCGCACACTTTGTTATGTCGCCAAGACCTCTTACATTCCAAGAAAGTACAGATAAATTTCATTAAAGTAATTTGTTTATCCTAATCCAAGAAAATCAATGCGCTCTAGAAGCATATCCTAAACATGAAATGTCCTTAGTCAAGAAACAATGCGCTCTAGAAGCAAATCCTAAATTGTGAATGCCTTCTGGTTCTAAAACTTGTGCGGTATATCCTACACCTATGGGTCTTTGTCCATGAAGCCCGCTCCTGTACTGTCATAGTCAACCATTTCATGTTCATCATCTGTGGCCTCCTCTTGAGCGCTCTTATCAACACCTGTTTGATCATGTTCAATGTACCCGCTGGATGTAGCGAGCTGGACGTAGTTTGCGAGTTCCTGAATCTCAATCTCTGCTAGGGATTTCTTATGCGGGGCCTCGGCATCAAGGAATCGCATAATGTCATCGATGTCGTCCTTGTTTACCTCAGTCTTAAGTGTTTTGCGTCCACCTTGTTTCCCTTTTGTCGAGGTTGGAATCATATCTGTGAATTGCTTTAGCTTCACCACCCGTAAGCTTTTCCCCTTTGGTGGTACCAATGACCCACGGGTTGTCCTGACATGGTTCTGGGTCGGTGGATGCGCTGGTATGCCATCGTTTAGGAGGAGTTTTGTTGCTATGAAAAATGTCGTTGGGGTCTGGCCATGATCAAGGCGGGTAAGGATCGGTTCCTTGGGTGAGGTCACTGGTGCTAAGTCAGTGTTTTGCGTTGAGTTTGTGCAGAGGGATGGGGCTGGATGGGGCTCTATCGGTTGAGGAAAATTGGCGGGAAGTGGGGAAGAGTGGCTGAGTGTGTCGTGGCGGGGTTCGTGGTTAGGGTTGAGCATGTGGGTGTCGGGATCGGGCACGGGGGTGTCGGGAAGTGGTGTGGAGTTCAGTAGGTTGGGTACTGGGTCGGGGACAAGCATGGGGGTGTCGGGAAGAAGAGATGAGTTAAGCGGGTTAGGTTTTGGGATGGTAAGCATGTCGGGTTTTGGGTCAGTGTTGGGCTTTTGGTGGATCACCACAGCCTGGGTTTGTTGGGCCTGGGGTTTGGTGAGGACTGCGCCTTGCTGGGCCATGTTGATGGGTTTGGTCAGATGGGCTTTGCAGCCTTCATAGGGGGAACGAGGGAGGTATGGGTCCATGTCCAGGGATCAGGCGGCAATGGGCTTTGCAGCCTTTATCACCACGTGAAGGAGTTTGGGCCTAGGGATCATATTTTCCTGCCTTTGAGACTCAGAGGCCAGTTATTTTCCAGGCCGTCTGTCAATTACTTTTTGTCCTTTTTCTTTTTCCTTTTCTTGCCAGCTTGACTTTTTGGCCTGTGGTGCAGCCTGGCACCGAAGGTACCAAAACAGGCCCTGGCAGTTTTCCAGAACTTGGACTAGACAGTTGTCCCTCTTCCTTTTTTTTGAACTTTGCAGGGTTGCCTCCAGTGAGGAAAGAACTGCTAGTCTCCATTTTTCCTTTCCCGTCGAAATCATGGTCGGAGTTTGCAACCTCCTTTCTCGCCTTTTCTGCTGCCAGCCTGGAGCAGAACGCTTGGACCGATGTGATTGGAGCTTTCTCTAGCAACTCTGCCAGAAATTTCTTATTGCACGGCCAATCGACCGAGTCGTCCGACAGAAGGTCCAAAGGGTTAGGATCCGAAATGTTGCGTTGTGAGCCAGCAGTGGCCGAAACTTCATCTTCGTCGCTGAACCGTTGCTGTGCCATTTTGCGGTAGATCATTTCATCTGGAGTGGTGTCTGGCGGGATGTGGAACGTGAAGGGCACTTCAACCCAGCCACGAATTTCCACAGGAAGCCTCGTTCTTAGCCCTAACACCACCAGAAAAATGTCACTTGGAATTAATCCGAGGTCAGGGCATGCGATCTAAACATCCAGATGCTGGATTGAAGATGCCATTTGCAAGTTGCCATGGTCAGTTATTAGACCGAAGCTTGATGTGGCGTAGGTCAGGTGCTCCAGAGACCATGAGTAAGGCCGGAACACAATGGCGAAGCCACACCTTGAACTTCAGCGAAACTGGTCGGCCGGAACACAATGGCGACCATGGGTACCATAGATACCCTCTTCTACCGAGGTTAGGGTGGAGCTCAGCCATGAATTTGTCTCGGTGCAGATTGCGTGGCAGAAGGATGAGGTACTTGTAGGTCGCCATTTGGCTTATTTCCATATCGTCATGAGGCAGGAACTCACGGTTGAAGTCAGCTTGCACTCGGTGAATGTCATGGCGCCGAAGAAAATGAGCATCCGCCACAATTGCTTGCTTTAGACGATGTATCTCGTGAGTCAAGTTTGGTGTTTCATGGATGTGCACGTAAACAAAGTCGGGTCGTTTGTAAGGCATGAGGGTGCTACCACGTGGAGTTAACTCAGCTGGCCGCACAAAGATTTTCCCAGGACAGTCCCTGGCGGGGTGCCCCTGTCTTTTGCAGCGGCACATACCATGTGCTGCTTGGAGCATGCTCCCGACCGGTGGCCCACGACATAGCAGTCGAGGCACCGTCCTTTCCACGCTGAGTGTGTCTTGGAGGGAGGGAATGGCAGCCAGCTGAGCAACGTGCGTAGTTCAGCTGGTGCCATGGGGGTGTAGTCGTCCATGAGCCTAGGTCGCTTTTGCCGAGGGGGAGCTTGAGGTTGCTTGTTACCAGGAGCTAACAAGGTGCGAGAGGGAGGACGGGCAGAGACATGGGCGTACGAGTGGGAGTGGAGGTGTTGGAGGTTTGAAGCAATGGTTGAAGAAAGCTTTGATGTTTGGTTGGGTTGACGACTGTTGTTGGGTTTGTGGTGCTGTGAGAGAGACATTTTTTTGAATTGGGAGGAGATATGGTGAGAAAGGCAGGGGGAGGTACCTTTATAGATTAGGTGGGTAGTGTGGGTTATAGAGTTGGGGTAGGGGTAGGGGGCAAAAGGTTTGCGGCTGGGGTACCTTCGGTGGCGGCTGATGGAGATCCACCCATCAGCTCCTAAGAGCTGTTGCTGCCTCATCTCCTTCCCTTAAGCAGAGTCTAAGTTTGGATCAATTTGATTTTATCACCTTATCTCTTTATAAAGAGGAGGGAGTATCCAGTGTTCATGTTTTTTGTGACACATCAATCTTCATGAAATTAAATTTGAATCAGATATTTTCCTAAATATTAAAATGTTAAAGCTAATTGATTGAGTATTTCATATATATCATATTATATGTATTAAACAAATATTGCATTACTTTAATTTTATTTGATTAGTCATCAAGAGCTAACAAAATCAACAATCCAAATAAAACTAAAGTGATGTAATATCTTATTTACACATAAAATATGATTATATTTGAAATATTAAATCAATTAACTTTAATGTTTAAAGATATAAAATATTTAATTAAAATTTAGTTTCATTAACATGGATTTGATACAAAAAAAACATGGACATTGAATCTTCTCATTTTTAAATACTTAATATTAAGTGACTTGATTTCATCTTTATTGCATACAAAATTAAATATTTCATCAGTCATGAAGAAAATGGTACATTATCAACAAATAAATTACATAATATAGACGATAAATTAATTACTATATGACTAATTAATCAAAATTCACATACAATATGACATTTATAATAATGTATTTCCATAGTAATCAATTCAAACAAAATTAAGTTATTTGTGTATATTTAAAATAATACGAATCAATTTTATCTAAATGTGTACAAAAACATTGAATGTTATTTATAAACTTATAATTTTGAAAATTGTAATTAGGACTACAATCAATGTATTTGGTCCGCTCATAATAAACATGATTCTTGACGATATGCATGACAGTTTTAACAACAAAAGCAATAGAAGGGAAAATAAGAAAAAGTAGGAAAGAGAGGAGGAGATAAAAAAAATATTTACACTCCATTTTCAAAGGAAATGCAAATCATGTTTGTAATTGAAAGTTTTAAATCAGAGACGTATTAATTCCTTCCATAAAATATTCTGAAAGAAGTAGTTCTAATTTTTTTTTTCACTTAACATCTCCTTTATTTCCCTATTTGGTGGATGAAGCACATCCTAAGTTGCTGAGTAGATGCTTAGCTCAAACTAACTCGCAACATGTTTTTGCCATTGTGCGATATTTGATTTTGCGTTGGATATAGATCGATATAATTGTCTGCTTCTTACTCTAGAATATAAGATTACCATCGAAGAAGACACAATATTCAATAATGAACCTTCAACTAATAGGACATCATGTGCAGTTGTGTCAGTTAAAGTTGCGATCATATTGTGTTCCTAACCAGATTATATGGTTTCACTATCTGGAAGTCCTTCAGGTATCTAAGAATTGTATAGATATGCATCCTAGTGTGTAGTGTGCGAGCTAACATAAATTAATTCGCTACACTTAGTTAAGAAATGTCTAATCGAGTTATTGTCACAATTTAGCTTCCCAATCAATCTCTGACATCTCTTAGAATCTTGTAGGGATGGTTTGACATCAAGCATGAGCTTGATCTTAGAAATACTCATTGAGTTAATGAGTTTGCATTCAAGCAACCTGTATTATGAAAGCATATATCAATATATATCACTTTCTTGTTACAAATGAGAATATTATGATGAGATCATGATACATTAGTGTTAAGAAAGTACTAGAGCTTATTTACCAAGATCTGTAATTTGAAATTGTTCGTTCAAATACTTTTTTAATGTCAAGATTCTCTCGACATCATCATTGCTGATAATCAAATCATCCACAAATGTGACTGGAATGATGGTCTTCTATCTCAAGTGTCTATGAGAGGCTGAGTGATCATTAAGGGTGCGTTTGGATCATGTCATGATTAGTGCAAAAATAGTGCTAATTTTGTTTTATCTAGATTAGTGAAATGTTGTTTGAATTGCACATTTGGAGTAGTGATAGTGAGTTAGTAAAATAATAAATTATTTTAGTTTTTTTAACGATAATAATAATAATAAAATAATAAAATATTGATATCAATTTATAATATAATAATAATACAATAATAATAAATGATAATAGTAATAAAATAATAATAATAAAATAATGACAATAAAAATAATTATAATAATACTAATAAAATAATAATGACAATAATAATAATAATAAAATAATGACAACTAAAATAATATTAATAAAATAATAATAATGACAATTGTTATAATAATAAAATAATGATAATTACAATAACAATAATAAAAATAATAATAATGACAATAATAATAATAAAATAATGACAATTAAAATAATAATAAAATAATATTAATGAAAATTATAATAATAAAATAATGATAATTACAATAATAATAAAAATAATGATAATTACAATAATAATAAAAATAATGATAATTACAATAATAATAATAATAATAAAATAATAATGACAATTATAATAGTAATAAAATAATCACAATCAAAATAATAAAAAATAATATTAATGACAATTATAATAATAATAAAATAATGATAATTACAATAATAATAAACATAATAATAAAGACAATTATAATAATACTAATAAAATAATAATGACAATAATAATATTAATAAAATAATGACAATTAAAATAATAATAATAATATGACCAATAATAATAAAATAATAATAATAATGACAATTATAATAATATTAATAAAATAATAATGACAATAATAATAATAATAAAATAATGAAAATTAAAATAATAATAATAATAAAATAATAGTAATAATGGCAATTATAATGATAATAAAATAATAATAATTACAATAATAATAATAAAATAATAATAATGACAATTATAATAATAATAAAATAATAATGACAATAATAATAATAATAAAATAATGACAATTAAAATAATAATAATAATATTATTAAATAATAATAACATCAAGATGATGATTACAATGTAATAAAATAATAATTTTGCTAACCATGACATGTGCTAATTTGCTAATCCTACCATTTTGTTGGATTAGCAAAATAGCACTAACCAACACTACTCACAACTTACTAAATCATGTTTGGATCACATTTTTGTGTGGATAGCAACACTTATTCATGGTTAGTGCTATTTTTGGTGATCCAAACACTCCCTAACACTCTTGGTCATGACAAACTAATCAAGTGCATGAGAAAGACACTCAAATCAAGTTCTAAGAGATTATCTCAAATCATATAGGAACTTCCGCAAACAGAAAATTTGGAAATATTTTTCTGGACAACGAATGCAGGTGGTTGACTCGTATAAACCTCCTCATGGATACTATTGAGATATACGTTCTTGACATATAATTGATGCAAGGTCTTTTTTGCTCTACACGTTAGTAGTAACTCACTGGTGCTAGACAAACCTCCTCATTTTTTTTCCACAGAATTGACGTAAATCAATAGTGTTATTATAATTTTACTATTAAAATTGATGTCGCAAATTACAAAGTCAGATTAATAATTATGAAAACTAAAATTTGAAAGATATAATTGTCACAAGTTGGATTTTGAAAATTTTATGGTCCCGGCCCTACATATAAATATTAATGTCAAACATGTCGCAAAATAACCATAAATATGTATACTCTAGACATGTACACGTTAATATTTCCATCTAAAGCTAGTTCTTTCTCTCGAATGTACACAAAGAACCTATCCAAATTCTTTTGACATATCTAGAAAGAATGAGAATTGGGGGAAGAAACACCATCAAAATACAACTTCTGTGTTCATGGAAGTCGAACATACGATTTCGCAGGCATAAGCCACTTAAGGTGATGATGACACTTGGACCGTGCATTACAAGAAAGAATATGCCTCACGAATCACAACATATCATTGGGAGATGTTGGTATGATTTATTGATAGTTTAGATTCTACGGTATCAATGAATAGTGATATTTTATGTTGGATTTTTTATATTCGACACGTAGTTCTTTTTGTTTCCGCTCTTAAATTTTCGTCTTGAGCAAACTCTTATTTTTTTGGGCTCCGCCTCTCTCAACTTTGCCTCCCCTCTCCTCTCAAAATCTTAGGGCTCAATTCCCCATCCTGTCTAAATCCCTTTTTTATTTTCCATATTTTCGAAACCCTAGGATATGCACAAGCACAAATGCACCTATCTCTTCTATAAATTGTTGTTTCGCTCGGACAACACAGTCTCCTCGCCTTTCTCTACTGTCCATGTTTTTTTAATTCATTTTAATATTACGAATCGAACATATTAGTGAGTTGGTTTTGTGCATTTTTGCAAGATCGCTCATGGTTGTGGTGAGAGACAGTTCGTCCGATTTTTACTATTTTTTTAATTCGGTACTCATATGTAGAATTCTTGTCGGAACAACATTTTCTTTCAGACCTTTCAACCAATCAATACGATCGCGCAAATCACCTTTTGCTAAAACTCGAGCGGTTTCTTGAAATGTGCTTGGGCATCACATCTCACGTATGAACGGTTCAAATTTTGATTTATCATGCTCAATAATTTATGTATAGCAAAATATCCTCGTATACAAAAATATTATTTTTATAGTTTCTAAATACGTGTTCGGATTTTTGAAAGTGTCATATTTTTATGCATAAATATTAATTATTTTATTACTATTTTGGAGTTATCTTAAAATATTGAAAACACGTAACTAATAAGTCCAAATGTTATATACTTTAACATTGAGTCCAAATATTTTGGAGTTATCTTAAATTAGGTTAAAAATATAAAAGAGTTCAAGTTAATATCCTATTTATGTTTATGTTGCAGGAAACAATTGTTTAGAGGCCTAAAGAACTTAAACAAGCGATTGAAAACACACCACATTCAACTGCATATTTCTGACGCGCATCGTTTAGTATTTTAGTCATAACTTCTCCATTCGAACACCGATTGAGGCAATTCAAAATGCATTGAAAAGCTAAGAACGAGCTCTACAAATTGGGGCAATTAAAAATGCATCCAAACCAACAAGCTACAATCCTCTTCAAGATACACAATCCTAAGCAAACTCTTTCAAGCTACCACATCTAGTTGCTTCCTCTCATGTATCAAGTCGACTTGATGCCATAAGCCTCTCCAACAAATTATCTAAAATGATCAAAAAGTTTTGTCATTAGAAACACGATCTCAAGGATGATTCAATATGATGAATAAAAAAGTGGGCAAACTGGAGAATTGTCTCACTAAAGTTGAAAGTTTTGGTCTACAATTGCAAATTAATTGGGATAAAAAAAATGGATATTGGATGGATCCATTCAAGATAAATATGATTCATGATGATGATGAGTCTAGTAGAACTAAGAAAGGCAAAGAAGTGGAGGAAGAGAAGTATGAAGGAGAGGAGTTTGGAGAAATGGAAGAAGAAGAAGTCTTCGATTTTCTTTTGGATTCTCCAACTAAATGAAATGTTTTTAAAAATATTTTGTTTAATAGCTTTTCTATGCTCCTAGCTAATAACAATAGTATTCATTTATAACTTGTTTTGTATAACTCATTTATTTGCCTTGCATTTGTATTTTATTCTATGATTGCATGATATGATATTGCTTGTGTTATTATATCATGTTATGATTTAGGGGGAGCTATATTCTTCAATCTAGGGGAGCTCTAAGTCCACATTAAGGAGAAGCAATTATGATAAGAGTTTTGTTTCAATATCCTTTGGATCAATTTCCAAAAAGGAGAGATGATCGATTGAGAGTGCATGTGTATCTTACTTTTATTGTAAGCGCACTCTCATATTTTGCAAATTGTCAACATGGAGAGATTGTTGCACGAAGCAACTTTCTTAGTCTGATAATTTGCAAAACAAATGTAATCTAACATATCTTTTGTTGAGATTATGTGTGTAAGTACACAACATGTGCAAGACAAATCAAGGCATGATAAGGCGATGCATGATGAAGCATCTTGGAGATCTTGGAGCACTAGGACTTGGTCTTAAAAGCATAAGATAGAATATTCTATTTCTAGGTTTTTATTTCCAGAGATATCGACTTTGGAATCAAGTCGAAACAAGTCAAATTAGTGCATATCGATGTATATCGATATATCGATGTTGCATATCGATATATCGATATATGAGATAGTCACATATGTGTATTAAGTACAAAAATAAGAAAGGACTATCACATGTCAAATGGGCGTATTGATGCATCGATTTCATATCGATTGGCCTACCGATATACGATATACCATATTGATATATCAATATCCCTGCTTAGCAAACTCAGTTTTGGCTAAGTTAGCAGAGAACTTTTTGAGAGGACCATCACAGTATCATATTGATTTAAGTATCAATATATTGATATACCCTATCGATATATCAATAAAGGCGGAAACACACTTCCTCTGTTCTATACATCTATTTAAGGATTTGATCTCTTTCTCCTCTCTCCAAGAAAACTACATACACTCATTCTTACAATCTGAGAGAGAGATCAAAACTTTCTTCTAGCTTCTCCAACCTTTGTCTAATCATCTATTAGAGAAATCTGGTGAGAGATTTTTTTGACTTCAGTGATTGGGTTCCAAGTATCGATATCTTGTGGAAAGATAGTGTCAGACTCATCCTCCTCCCTTCTTGGATCTTAGTTTGATCTCTTTTGAATCTTTGTTTTAATCCATTTTTAGATCCTGATTCTTAGTTGCCCATTTGTTTTGTAAGAGAACTAGAATTCAATGTTGTAAGAACTTTTGTGATAGTGATTCGGCCTCTCGGTGTGGAATCGGGAAGTCTCGTGAACATAGATTTTGAAAAGATTTTAGCTGAATCATGTTACATTGAGTGTCATATTTCTCTTACTCTCTCTCACTCTCTCTATTTATCTTTATTACATTCTTGCAATTCTTTGTTTACAATTGTTTGAGTTATGCCTAATCTTGATACTCTTCAACACCCGCATTAATTCTTAGTAGTAGCATTCTTATTTCCAACAATACAAACACAAGCACTACTTTAATCATACTTTGCAAAGTAGAATATCCTAACAATATATATATATATATAACTGGGCTATGGTGCTTGATCAAGCACCAAGAAATCGGTGCTTGATCATCAAATCACACAAATGGATGGTTAGAATTTCGATTTATCATGCTCAATAATTTCTTTATATCAAATCTTGTAGGATACCAAAATATTCTATTTTTAGAATTTTGTAAGTACTTGTTTTGTATTTTTGAAAATGACTAAAAATAGTAATAAAAATAAACAATGCTTATACTTAAAATTAGTCACTTTCAAAAATCCAAAACAAATACTTACAAGATTCAAAAAAATAGAAAATTTTGGTATCCCACAAGATTTTGATACAAAGAAATTACTGAGCATGATAAATCGAAATTTTAACCATCCATTTGTGAGATTTTATAATCAAGCACCGACCCATTGGTACTTGATCAAGCATCATAGCTCAGTTCTATATATATATAAATAGAGCATGGCTAAAATAATATGCATAGTACACCCCATTTTGTATTATGCATATAGATATAGGTCATTAAATTGAGATTTAAGTTGCTCAATAAATTCTTCATATGAAAATATTGTAGGAAATTAAATTTCGTGATTTTTGAAGCTTTCTAGCTATTTTTTAAATATTTTTTAAAAACAGTCCAGATTTAATACTACAAAAGTGTCATTTATGGGCTGTTTTTAAAAAATATTTAAAAAATAGCAAGAAAGCTCTAAAAATCACGAAATTTTATTTCTTACAAGATTTTAATATGAAGAATTTATTGAGAAACTTAAATATCAATTTAATGACCAAATTAAATACAAATGGGCGCATAGTACGTTATGTGGTGTACTATGCATATTATTTTAGTCATGCTCTATATATATATATAAATATGAGGAGGAATCCGTAGCCGCTATCCATTTCGTAGCTGCTCGCAATCACTCCATCATACCAACTGTAAATCGTCGTTCCAGATCATTGAAAACATTCTCCATACTAATGTAGACTTGGAGACCAAATTTTATATTT
Organism: Eleocharis quinqueflora; assembly: GCA_964058865.1. NCBI lineage: Eukaryota > Viridiplantae > Streptophyta > Magnoliopsida > Poales > Cyperaceae > Eleocharis > Eleocharis quinqueflora. Next base: position 193,294 of record CAXKVX010000571.1, read on the forward strand.
TTTTATTTTTTTTACTATTTTATCGGTAGGGTTGAAAATTGGATGTTTGTAAATCGTTAGAAAAATAAAATTTCAATCCATCCGATATAATAGAAAAAAATAAAAAAAATGTAAAATTGGGTTTCCAAGTCTATATTAATATGGAGAATGTTTTCAACGGTCTGGATCGGTCATTTACATTTGCTACCGTGAAGCGGTTGCGAGCGGTTGAATGTTTGGCGGTTACGGATCCCTCCTCATATATATATAAATGGGCTATGGTGCTTGATCAAGCACCAAGGAGTCGGTGCTTGATCAGATATCACACCGAACGATTAAAATTTTGATTTATCATGCTCAATAACTTCTTTATATTAAAATCTTGTGGGATATTTTTAGAATTTTTAAGTATTTGTTTTAGATTTTTGAAAATGACAAATTTTATATATAATCGTTGAATATTTTATTACTATTTTGGAGTCATTTCAAAAATCCAAAACAAGAAATTGAAATATTCTAAAAATAAAAAAATTTGGTATACCACAAGATTTGATATAAAGAAATTATTGAGCATGATAAATTTAAATTTTAACCGTTTCTATGTGAGATTTGATGATCAGCACCATAGTCCAGTTCTATATATATATATATATATATATATATATATATATATATTAACAGGCAACTGTCTTTCTAAAACTATAATTGTTAATTTTGAAATAAAGTACAAAAATGATGAAAATTCAATTTTAATGTCTACAGACATGCGAGACTCAAATCTCATGCTAAAGAGCGTGGAGGTTCGAGTCCTCTTCAAGACGTACATAATATTGAGCTTATTGGGTTTTATCATCTTAATTTTGTACACGAATTAGGTTGGAAGTGATCCTTTTAAGCCCAATCAAAGAGGGTTTTTAATAAGAGGAACTTCATAAATTAAAATTCACGAACTAAGGTTTGTATAATATATTGCACAATAAAGTTCAGATGACATGCTCCGTCACAGAGAAATGATAACAGTTATTTCGTTATTTATATATTATTTCTTAGGGAGCTAAATACCATATTTGATATCAACTATTGAGTTTATATATTATTTCTTAGGGAGCTGATACGTAGATATCATATTTGATATCAACTATTGATACCGATTTTATTATGCACATTTAGTTGTGTTATCATGCATATTATTTGAGTTATTATACATGTTATTTTTTGTACCGAAATAGTAATACATGTTATCGATTTTATTATGTATCTTTAGTGGAGTTATCATGCACATTATTTGAGTTATTATGCACGTTATTTTTTATATTGAAATAGTTATACATATTTTTTTCTACTGAAATAGTTATGGTATAAAATGCATAATAACTCAAATAATGTGAAGAATAATTCAACGAAATGTACATAATAAAATTGATATCAATAATTGATATCAAATGTGTTATCTACGAAACATTATCCTATTTCTTATTAGAAACTCAAACAAACTTAGGATAAGATTGTACATATGCCCATAACTTTTTGCCTAATAAAACTTTCTGCCAAATTTGCGCTACGTGATGTCCTGATCAAGCTTAATAATGGGACAACATGTCGAGAGTCTCACCCAATTTACGGGAAGAAAGACGAAAAAAAAATAGTAAGCATGTGTCCCATGTGAGATGTGGGGATGTGGAAATGTGTCATTGTCTCGTACATTTTTGTGGCCTTATTGTCATACGTCTCATTTTGTAAATAACTTGTGTGCATTTCATTCACTGAGTAAAGCAACTTCAAATATCTTATATATCTTGTAACAATTGCATCTGTATTTTTTTAATAGAGTCAGCAAAAAAAAATTCATATTTTGAAATTTTCAAAACATAATTTGAACATTTTACATCAAAACAACTGTTGCACCTACACTTTTACAGATGCAAATAAATATGATAATTTTTATTTCTGAATTGAATAAGTAGAGATATTCGAAAATATTGATGCATATAAGCTTTGCACAAGCAAATAAATGTAATAACTTTTGTTCTAAAGTAGATAGGTAGATATTCTAAAATTAATGAAGTATAAAAAACATCGCTGAAACGCTGCTGAACATTGATGAATCATATGAAAAACATCGTTGAAACGTTGTTTAACACCGCTTGAAAAATATGAAAACATTGCTTAACAAAGACGAATTGATAAATCGATGAAAAACGTCGCTGAAATGCATCTTCCTTATACTAGTTGCATTTTATTAATAACATCAGCTAAAAATTGTTTGTATCTTGGGATTATGCTTTGAAGTGCTCCATCGAAATTTGAAATGATAATGATGGTTTATTGATGAATTTTCAGGTCGTTTGATCAGGGATTTTTTTTTTTGGTAATTCCGTAAAGAATTGTAATAAAAGTAGCTAAGGCAAAAAGGATTTTTAGATCAAATAGTCAAAATGGTAGAGGGTTTACCGTGTTGAGCAACCACACGTTATCAAATTTACCGTGCATACTACCACACGGAATTCCCTCCACCGTGCAAGAGATAAGCCATATAAGATCAAGTGGAGCGCCTAAATAAAGAAACACGGTAGGGGCTCTACTGTGTGGAGCGTGTAATTAAACCCACACGGCAATGCTCCTATCATGTGGAGAGTCCAAATAAAGCCACACGGTGAAGCTTCTACCGTGTGGAGCGTGTTACACGGTAATAAATATCTCGTGTGGCTCTCTTCTTCTCCCCACAGATATCCCCAGCAGCTTTCACCTCTACGGCCGAACCAACCTCCAATTTTTAGATCTCCCTCCATACTAATTCAACAACGATTCCGTAAACGTCAATTTACTCTTCAGAGATAATCAAACATTTGTATTCGACTACATCTTGAGGTTAGTTATTATTTTGTTTCAATTTTAAGTTTTGAAATTAATAGTAGAAATGTGAACCATGATTATCATGACCAAATTAGGCATGTAGAACTAAATTAAAATATTTGTGCAAAATAATAATAGATTTGTTTGATACAAATTATAGTTAGTTCTTAATTTTGTTGTTAATTTGTAAATTTGTTCTTAAATTAGTCATGATCCAATAATTAAATTATTTGTACAAATTAGTTACAAATTATAAATAGGTCAAGCTATTAAATTTAATTGTTAATTAATTCAATTAGGCCAAATAAGAAAGTAAGTAATAATTAGTTGTGAATTATTAATGGCAATTTGATTTAAATTTATGTTGAATTTTTTTTTCTAGAAAATGAGTAATCCATAAGTATTTCAAATGGAAGCCCCAGACATATTACACTTGCCACGTCAAGCTCATCGTACTTCACAAATCACGCGAACTGTAAGTTTGTAAATTTTGCTTTTAAATTAAATTTTCTATGTTTTTATGCATCTTTTATATTAATTTTGTAACACTAATATAATTTTGATGCAGAGTAATTTCACATTGAAGATGATTGGGTCGCACAAAGTTAGAGTTTCATATAGTGAGTTTTGTGAGCCGGCTCTTAAAAGATTGGAACTATATCAAGTCGCTCAGTTCGCAGATTTCACCACCCGTATTGACAGAGCGTTGATTACTGCTTTGGTAGAGAGGTGGCGACCGGACACACATACTTTTCATCTTCCAATTGGCGAGATGACGGTGACATTACAAGACGTGAGTTGTATATGGGGATTGCCCATCCAAGGAATGCCAATTATAGGCATTTCTGATGATGATTGGAGTGCTGAAATTGAGAACTTGTTGTGCATTGATCCTGCTTATGACTGGAATAGTCCTGAAGCTGGGCCTTGGAGAATTAGAAGGCAAGACAATGCTGAAACTGGAGAGTCGGACGTCACATTCTCCAGGTATGATACACTACCTTGACATGTATTTTTTTTGTTTCAAACATGCACAAGTATGTAGTAATTGTTTGTCCTAAATATACTTTAGCTACCACATATACCTTGCCTGGTTGAGACAAAATGTGACACCATTGTCCAATAATCCGACTGAGGTCGAAATTGAGAGATACACTCGTTTTTACTGCATGGGTTTGTTTGGGAGTATTTTATTTCCAGATCAGTCGGGAGACTCGGTACCTGCCAAGTACCTTCAGTTTTTGGATAACTTGGTAAATGTCCCTACTTACAATTGGGGGTGGAGCTGTTCTTGCATTTATGTATCGAGAGTTATGTCGAGGGTGTTTACTTAAAACCAAATCTATTTGTGGCCTGATGTTATGATTGCAAATGTGGTCTTGGACTTATTTTACTGTTGGGCGGCCCAAACCTACTGTGGAGCCACCACCTTTCGGTGATCTTGATTTGAGCTCCCGACATGCATATGGGATTAAGTGGTGCACAAGACATTGTTTTTCTGATAATCCTCGGGGTAGTGTCGCAAGTTATCGGGATCAATTTCAAAGGCTAGATGAAGAGTTTGTGAATTGGATGCCATACATCCATTTCCTAGGTTTGGCGCCCCCTCGAGTTATGACCGACAGTGTTGTTTGGCTCTGCCGTGTACCTTTGATTTTATTTTGGATGGTAGAGTACTACTATCCAAATAGAGTCATGCGCCAATTCGGGTTGTATCAGGTCGTCCCTCCCCCAGCACCCGAGGCATGGAATTTGCATCAGAACTTACATAGATGTGCTCATTCTGCATCTAGTTGGCTGATAGATTGGGTCAGCGCCACGAGTTCCACATTGGATTATGGTATGTTCTCTCCTAAATGTTACCTAACAGATTGGGATAAGTAAGATGCTTATATCTTGTTCTTAAATTTTGTAGGAACAACATATGAGCTAGGCATGTTTACGAAAATCAACCATTTGATTCCAATATGCTACATTTTTATTACGTATGGTTTCGAAGTAAATGCATGCATAACGACATTCCTTAGTCTGAGTTGGGGTCCTTGGACGTTATTGTAGCACAGCATCATGTGAATGTTGGAGATCATGCATATGTCGTGCATGTTCAGAGTTTTGCTCGATTGGTATGTATTTTTTGTACTTCCTAAAAAAAGTCAATTCTTTTGTAACTAACTTCCACATTTGTTTCAGATTGCTTGTCAGATCAAACATGCAACATACGATATTCAGTGCGTACTTCGCAGAGGGACACGTGCAGTAGGGAAAATCACATTGCATATGTGTCGTGGAAATCTAAATGATCTCAACCAACCGCATCTCATGCCATACATGCTTGCTCAAGCTGGATTACCAGAAAATGTTGATGACATACCGGTGGATGATGATGTGCCTCCACAAGTTCCACCAGAGCCTCGTTCGCCGGAGTTCAATGAAGATGTCATGAATTTATGTGACGAGTAATGTTCTCGCAATTTTGAAAACACTGTTTAAAGCCTCGAATTCGTTTGAAGTCATAATACCCCACCTATTGCAACCTCCATCGTAGCATTGAGCCCATTTTTGTGGTACTCGAGGCTCTTCAGTATCAGTTCGGATCTTCTTACCAGTATTTATCAAATACTCATATACAATTGTGTGCTCATTCTTAATGTTCTCCATCCCTTCTTCAAACCTCCAAAACTTATTTCTCCTAACAGTCCATTTCATGGTTTGAACTAGGTCATCACTTTTACATTTTTTGAAAAAATTTGCCGCAACATGTTGGGCACAAAGCCGATGTACAGCTTCACCTCTTTGTTCACACCATCCTAGATGAGGTTGTTCAAAAACATTTCTAATAGATGCATGCTAATCAGAAATAACACATATACGACCAGGACCAACCACTTCGTTTCGTAATCATCGCATGAACCACTCCAAATTATCATTATTTTCTTCCTCAGCGATTCCAAATGCAAGAGGAAGCAATTGATTCTCAGCATCATATGCACATGCTGCAAAAAAACTTACCACCATATCTGTCCGACATGAATCCAGCATCAACACTGATCACTAGCCTGACATGCCTCCAATCTTGAATGCATGGACCAAAAGCCCAAGCAACTCATCTAAAAAGTTGAACTCCATAATGTGTAGATGGATAAGACTCAAATGTAACCTTTGTTCCCGAATTTGCCGCTTGCATTGCATTAAACAAAGGTGGTAACATCTCATAAGCTTTTTCCCAGCTACCAAATATTTCTGCAATTGCCAACTCTCTCCCCCTCCATAATTTATTATATGTAGGTTGCACAGTAGGATATGCATTCTAACCAACTCTGAAACCATGCTTAATTTAAGTTCTAAATTCTTCTTAAGAGCACTTTGTATAACTCCGGCAATCATTCTAAATGTAAGTTGTCTGTGATCGGGTCTTGTGGCTGATGCATGACATGAGTGTTGTATCGGATTAGTTGATATCTTCCAAGCTGATCCTTGTTTACTATGTTTCGCATATAATCCCCAATAACAATTTATGTCCTTACAACTATCAATCAGTTTAGATTTGCTACTATTAGCAACTTCAATTTCAATATTACTTTTAATGTGAAAGTCGTGTATGGCTGTTTTTAAATGTTCCTTTGTTGGAAATGTTCGCCCTTCTGCTAATGATTCCTCAAACCTTTTTGGAATACCAAAAAATGCTTCATCAGAGTCTACCATACCCGACACATCACAAAATTGTTCAGCTGGGTGTTTATCCCCCCGGTTTACAAATGGAATGGTATCTCTCCACCTAATTGCTATGTCCTCACCTTCGATTTCATCATCATCATCATCTTCTTCTTCTTCTTCTTCTTCTTCTTCTTCTTCTTCTTCTTCTTCTTCTTCTTCTTCTTCTTCTTCTTCTTCTTGTTCGTTTTCCATGTTTGTATCAAAATCCCGAGTTTCGCTACTAAGTATGTTGGATTCTGATATGCTATTCAAATTAGGGCAAACAACAGATGATATGGATATCTCCTCAACTACCAGTTCCAAGTAACGGTAGTTGTAACAAACTGCAGCATTATTAAGAGTCATTTTTCACACATTTTCATCATTAACTGAAATCCAGGTAAAATACATTTGTCCACTTAGACCTGTAATCATGGTTCGGACTCTGATATTCAAAGTATATGCACTTGGATCTAGTTCAAGACCATTATATATTTCATTTTTTCAACTCTTCAAATCGACTGTGTTCAGTGATAAAAAAAGAGCATTTTGCTGGTAAACTATAATCTGCACCTTGTGCCCCCTTAATTATTTGACCTCCATGATATACATTAATAATGATCATTTTCGCTGAAGATCCTGTAAGACGATTCCAAAGAAAGAATTTTTTCAAATAAAATTAATACTTTCTACTTTATAAAATTAAAAATGTAAATATATACTTGCAGTTCAACACCAATGATGTTCTTTAATTTGATTTGTAATCTCTACTTTGTTCTTTAATTTGCTCAAATAATTGATAGCTTCTTAGATTTACAAAAATTAAGAAAAAATAGACAGAAAGAGGGTTACGGCTAGGGTTTGTAGTGGATGTGAATGGGTTTTTATAGGGAGAAAAGATTTGAAAAATCGGTAGAAGCAATACCGTGTGGCTGGGTTTCGATCAATTGTGGCAGAGCCATCCACACGGTAGAAGCTTTACCGTGCTTCACTTCTACACGGTATTAGTTTTACTGTGTGGCTCTCACACAGTAGTAGTTCTACCGTTCTGGCTAGTTGCTCGAAAAACAGACCTCCCTTGGCTACTTTCCTAACAACTATTTTCCCAATTACCAAAAAAAAACTGCGTTTGATCGAGGGCCAAAATAACTCATTTTTTTATAAAAACTTATTGTTAGAATTTTTATACATAATATTTTTACTGCAACAAAAGGAATCGGTCACTTATATAAATTTATATTTCCAATGTCACTAATTAGCAGAATTTTTTTTTGGTAATTATGAGAATGGTAGTGATAAAAATAGCTCAAGGTATACAATTTTTTTCGATCAAATGGCCAAAACGGTAGATTTTCTATTATGTGGCGTTTGTTTTTAAATGTATGCACGTAAGAATTTCTACCGTGTGAGAGTCTTTTCTCAAAATGTACTAAAATATGACCTCGTATAAAAAAATATTTACGATAGTGACCATAAGTAGCAAAAATTTCTCGACAAATAATTATTATTTTGACCAAAATTCTTTAAATTAGACCCATCCAGATTGATAATACGAAAATATAAATGAATATATACTGCAGCTGGTGCGGACTGAAAATAAAAAAAAAATTATACGTAAATGGTCAGATTTTTTGTTATATATGGTCGGAATTGTAATTAATTTTTCTAATCATAACCAATATCCTAAATAAATGTTCTAAGAAAAAAAGCAAACAAAAACCACACGGTAGAAAATCTACCGTGCGGCAAAAAAAACTAACCGCACGTTAGAAAATCTATCGTTCTGATCATTCGATTGAAAAACTCGTACTATTTGACTATTTTTATCGCTACTATTTTCATAATTACCCAAAAAAAACTGATCACTTTGACATGAGATCTCTCGTCTTCTTCTGTTTGATCAATGATTCATAAATATGAATTCATACTAAATAAATTACTTATGAAACTTGTATACTTTATTATTAAATTATATATCCTAGAATAGTTTATTGACTTATTAAATAAAATTATATACTTAGTGACGTATTTGTAAATTTTTTATCTAGCGGCACAAATTTTTAGGGGTTTAAATGAGTCGGGTTGATCAGGTTTCGTATAGATTTTCAACTTGTTAGATGTCATTCGAGCTGTAGTGTTTTCAATCCGTAACCAACCAACCAAAATAAAAACCATCCAATTCATATTTTGTTTAGGCGGTCGAATTTTGCGAATTTCGCTGATTTCACAAACTTTAATATTTCACACATTTTTTTTAATGATACAAAAGTAAAAGTAACAATTGAAAATAGAGAAAAGTCTTTTTATGGTCCCTCAACTATTGCTTTTGGTTTAACTAATTCCCTAAACTCTTTTTTGGTTCAAATAGCACACTAAATTATCTAACTTAACATTTAAGGGTATATATATATATATATATATATATATATATATATGCAAGTATGAAGTATGCAACTATCAATTAGCTTAAAAAATGAAACAAAAAAACCAAAAATTCCATACCCTATGCCCTGTCAGCAGCGTCCATCGATACGCTATGTGAATACCTTACTATTTAATAATGAAGCTTTAGATTGTTTTTATTACAAACTTTCCAACAACTTATATTTATAAATTACTTCTCCATAATAGTGCATTTACAATCCCAATCAATGAAATCAATGAAATAACTTTTCTTTTTTGTTCTAAGAAGGCGACAAATATATTAGCAAAACGTCCACTCTGAACTAATGCTCTAAATTGTTTGTCTTTTGAAATAGAAATAAGGATGTTTTTTTTCACTCAAGCTAATTCAAATTGGACTTAAAGCATTCCTTTACATTTTGCTTTCACTTAATTTTGAACTCCTGTTTCGAACATGAATGTAATAGAAAACTTACAATTTCTCATAAGTGAATTATAACTAAAATTAAATCTAAAATCAGTTGCATTTTTGCAAAGTTTCATATCACTTTTCCAAGGCCTAACAAAATATGCATATCTAAATTGGATGTTTGAATATTTTAAAAAGGAAAATATTCCGGCAACATGCTTTATCGATATGCAATCGATGCAGGACATATTATCTAAATTTCTAATGCCACATATTTCAGAAGGAAGATGTTCAACAAAACAACATGCATAATACAAAAAACAACATGCATCATAACATAAATAACATGCAAAATGAACTCAGCTGAACGAGTTCTATTAAAATCGATGGAGGGATCAATGAAGAAATCCACGTATCAGCTTCCATTTCAGGATGGAAGAAGGCAGGAATCATATCTGTTGTTATTCTGAGGATAACAGGATTCTGTGCAGTTCATCTGTATCGTTCATTTATCTGCGTCGAAATCTGATAGTCGAATCAAAGATAACAGAGTCACGTTATTTTCAAGAATAACAACAGATACTGACTCGAAGAAGGCATCCTGTATAACCTCTTTTTTATTTGAGAGCGGCGCCATTTATAACCTCTCCACTCATCACAAAATCTCAACAGTACATCTCTAGTACATATTACAATGCAATCAAACTTCCAGACAAAAAACAAAAAACAACTCAACACAAAATAACAATAATAGGAAGATGTGAAAATCATGAATTGACTAATACGCTCTCCAGTGCCTCCTAGCCTTTCTGCATTAATGTCAGACTCAACGGAAAGGAGTGACCCTCTTCTAGTAACATCTTCTCCACTGCTTGTACATGCTCCCAATTGCTTCTGTAGTTGAGAAGACCAAGCCACTGACACATTCAAGTTAGCTGCAAAAGATCTAAGTGTAGTTTCAGTACTCTCCTGGAAACACATTTTATTCATATCCAACCACATGCTCCACATAATAGCTACACACATCACAGTAAATAGCCTCTGATTTTGATACATCTAAACCAATCTTCAATTCATACAATTCATTCAATGATAATGATATACCAATTGATATATGAAATTTGTTGGAAACATTGTGCAAGTATCTATGTACTGCTGTGAAGATCACAGGTGCATTTGCCAGAGAAGGCAAGATATCAGTAAAATGTTTGAGGAATGTTAAGAATATTTAGAAAGATTTATAGCCAGTTTAGGAGATAGCATAAAGATCTTGTTGTATCTGTATATATAGGCATGAATTGTATCACACAGCATCAATCAATAAACACAGAAATTATTCCCATAAACTCTAAATTTATCATGGTATCAGAGCCTTTCCTGAAGCTCTAATATGCTGTGAAAATTCAATAACCATGTCCAAAACCAATGACAAAACTGAGGAGACACTAGCCAAGAAAGTTATTGATGGGGCATCTCCATTCTTCCTTCATCCGTCCGACAATCCAGGAACGATGATCAGTTCTTGTGTTTTGAAAGGAGACAATTATGATCTCTGGGAAAAGGCAATGAAGAATGCTCTTCGAGCCAAAAATAAACTTGCATTTGTTGATGGCAGTCTAACCAAACCAGAGTCGAGATCTCCTGAATCATATCTCTGGGAAACTTGCAACTCAATGTTGGTTTCTTGGTTATTCAACTAGATTGATGTTTCGCTCCAACCAAGCATAGCCTATATGGAGACAGCTAAAGATTTATGGGATGATTTGCGGGAACGCTTCTCTATCGGGAATGCCCCTCGCATACACTAGCTAAAAGCAGAGATTGCCAGTGCAAAGCAACAAGGGCAAAGTGTTGTTGGTTACTTCACCCGTCTCAAAGGCATGTGGGATGAATTGGGCAACTATTCACGCATACCAGTTTGCAAGTGTGGTGGTTGTACGTGCAATGTCTCTACTGAACTTGTTAAGGAGCGAGAGGATGAAAAGACTCATCAGTTTCTAATGGGACTTGATGATTCTGCCTTTGGAATGGTAAGATCTAACATATTGAGTATGGAGCCACTTCCACATCTAAATAAAGTCTACTCCATGGTGATTCAAGAAGAACGACATAGAACTATTGCTAGAGAAAAAGGAGAAAGAAGTGAAGCAGTTGGATTTGTTGTACATGCTGTCAAACCACGTGAAGGGCTGCAAGGTAAGCATGGATCAAACGATAAACATGTATGCACTCATTGTGGAAGACTGGGACACGAAAAGGCCAAGTGTTATGAAATTGTTGGGTACCCTGAAGGATGGGGTCGTGGAGGCCGAAGTGGTCGTGGCAGTGGTAGAGGTGGAAGAGGTCGCGGCCGGGTTTATGCAAATGCTGTTCAAGAGGCCAATTCACATGAAAACAGCAAACAAGAATGTAAAACCTTCATACCAAGCCTGTCTGAGACACAAGTGCAACAAATATTGGCTGTTCTCAATCACGCAAGTGGGTCCAACACCAGTGAGAAACTGCACGGTAAGAAGTTTAATATGCAATGGCTACTCGACAGTGGGGCATCCCACCACATGACAGGAAAGCTTGAGTATCTTCATAATACTTACTCCATTGCACCTACACCAATTAGCCTTCCAAATGGAGCACAAACTGTGGCTGAAAGGGAAGGCTCTGTGGTGCTTGGTGAAGGATTGATTCTCCAAAAAGTTTTATATGTTCCAACACTAAACTGCAACCTGATTTCTCTTAGCAAATTAATTGATGATAATGGTTGTTTTGTTACGTTTACTAATGGGCTTTGTGTTATTCAGGACCACAATACGAGGATGCTGATTGGTGCGGGTGAGCAAAGAGGAGGGGTCTACTACTACCATCCTTTGACATCTGCACAAGTGTTTCATACTAAAGGGAATAACTATGAGTTGTGGCATCGACGCATGGGGCATCCCTCAAGAGAAATAACTTTATCTTTTTCTGGTATTGAGAAAAATAACAAAAAATCTGAAGTTTGTGATATTTGTGTGAGGGCAAAACAAACCAGAGATGTATTTCCTGATAGTTTAAATAAAGCAGCTAAATCTTTTGAACTTATTCACTGTGATATTTGGGGTCCTTATCGGGTTGCCTCTCATTGTGGTGCCCATTATTTTTTAACAATTGTGGATGATTTCACCAGGGCTGTGTGGGTGTATTTGATGGCAGAAAAGAGTGAAACCAGTGGCTTAATCAAAAGTTTTTGCAAAATGGTTCAAACACAATTCGGAGCATTGGTTAAATGTGTTAGGAGTGACAATGACTTAGAATTCAAATAAAAAATCATGAACCAATTCTATACAGAACATGGGATCCTGCATCAAAGTTCGTGTGTTTATACGCCTCAGCAGAATGGTAGAGTGGAGAGAAAACATCGTCACATACTCAATGTGGCACGAGCCTTGAGGTTTCAATCTCATTTATCTCTTGAATACTGGGGGGAATGTGTGCTCACCGCAACCTATCTGATAAACAAAACACCAACTCCACTCCTGCAAAATAATAGCCCGTATGAGATGTTGTATAAAAAGCCACCCTCATATGCCCCGATTCGTACTTTTGGATGCCTGTGTTATGTTAAAACTCAAGCTTTAGACAAGTTTGAGAGCCGAAGCAAAAGATGTGTTTTTGTTGGGTATCCTTTTGGCAAAAAGGGATGGCGTGTATGTGATCTAGAAACGGGTGAATTTTCAGTTTCTCGTGATGTTGTTTTCTGTGAGAATGAATTCCCTTTTGCCCCATCACCTTGCGACAAATTGGAATCAGTAGGGGAAAAACATACAAACATATATGGTGATGATGAATTTGAAATGTCAGTAGAACTGGGAAATACAAACAAAGAAGTAGTAGAAAGTAGCTCCATTGGTGACAATGAAAACATCACAAATGTTGAAAATTCTGATGAAGGAACTCAAACAGAGGTGTCACAAGATGAATGTTTAGGTCGTGGGCAGCGTTTGCATCGACCTTCTGTGCGTCTCCAAGACTACATTTGCTACACTGCGCGCTCTAACCCCTCTCAAAACACTCACTCTGCACCATGTGGCTCCTCAGGTATTGCTTATGCTATTGCTCATTATGTAAATTGTGACAAATTTACCTTGGCACACAGCAAGTTTTTGGCTGCAGTTACTGCTGGGAAGGAACCAGAACACTTTGGAGTAGCTATGCAAGATGAGCACTGGAGAAAGACCATGCAAGAAGAAATTACAGCACTTGAGCGAAACAATACATGGACTATTGAAGACTTGCCAGCTGGAAAGAAGGCAATCGGATGTAAATGGGTGTATCGAATCAAATATCATTCAGATGATAGTATTGAGCGATACAAGGCCGGGCTAGTTGTGTTGGGAAATCGACAAGTTGAAGGCATAGATTTTAATGAAACATTTGCTCCAGTCGCCAAAATGGTTAGTGTTCGAATGTTCTTATCTGTTGCTATAGCCAAAGGATGGCAGCTGCATCAGATGGATGTTCATAACGCTTTCTTACATGGCGATTTGAATGAAGAGGTCTTCATGAGGATGCCGCCTGGGTTTGCTTCTTCTCAACCAGGTAAAGTTTGCAAATTACGAAAATCACTCTACGGTTTGCGTCAGGCACCCAGGATGTGGTTTTCAAAGCTCGCCGCAGCTCTGTGTGGATATGGTTTCATTTAATCCTATGCTGATTACTCTTTATTCACCTATAAAAAGGATAGAGTGTTTATGGCCATCTTGGTTTATGTTGATGATTTGGTCATTACTGGCAATGACACTGAATCCCTGGAAGCCTTCAAAGCGTATCTGGGTAGTACATTTCATATGAAAGACCTTGGTGCTCTCAAGTATTTCTTAGGTATTGAGATTGCACGCAATCCGATTGGGCTTTTCTTGTGTCAGCGTAAATACACATTGGATATCTTGGCTGAGTGTGGACTTCTCGGTACAAAACCTGCAGGGTTCCCAATTGAACAAAACCACAGGCTATCCACAGCAGAGGGTGAGCCTATGTATGATCCTGAACGTTATAGACGTTTAGTTGGGCGGTTGATTTACTTGACCATCACACGACCAGAATTATGCTACTCAGTGCATATCCTTGCGCAATTCATGCATTCTCCTCTTCAGGCTCACTATGAGGCAGCTATTCGTGTGGTGCGTTACTTGAAATCTCATCCTGGTCAAGGGATCTTGTTACGAGCTGATAGTGATCTTCAATTATATGGTTACTGTGATTCCGATTGGGCAACTTGTCCATTGACAAGGCGATCCTTAACTGGTTACTTCGTCATGTTGGGTAACTCACCTGTCTCCTGGAAAACGAAAAAGCAGCACACGGTGTCTCGATCGTCAGCAGAAGCAGAGTACCGCTCTATGGCTACTGCTGCCTGCGAACTGACTTGGGTCAAGTCACTTCTTCGATCTCTTGATGTGCTACATGAACAACCTATGCGGCTCTTTTGTGACAATCAAGCTGCTCTTCACATCGCATCGAATCCAGTTTTCCACGAACGAACGAAGCACATTGAGGTGGACTGTCATTATGTGAGAGATCAAATTCAAGCGGGAGAATTGGTGACATCTCATGTTCGAACCAGTGAGCAGCTAGCTGATATTTTCACGAAGGCCCTTGGCAAACAGCAGTTTCAGTATATCCTTGGCAAGTTGGGCATTCATGATCTGCATGCTCCAACTTGAGGGGGCGTGTGCAAGTATCTATGTACTGCTGTGAAGATCACAGGTGCATTTGCCAGAGAAGGCAAGATATCAGTAAAATGTTTGAGGAATGTTAAGAATATTTAGAAAGATTTATAGCCAGTTTAGGAGATAGCATAAAGATCTTGTTGTATCTGTATATATAGGCATGAATTGTATCACACAGCATCAATCAATAAACACAGAAATTATTCCCATAAACTCTAAATTTATCAAACATATCTCCAATTTTTTTTAGCAGGTGCACATTGAAAAAACAAGTGGTCGCTCCCACTTATTGAAAAATCCGCCAACACAATGTTTCCAATCACACAATTTTAATTATTGGCAATAGATAAATAAGTGTTAATGCCGTACATTCTCTTAAATCTTTTAAGCTATGACAATTAACTTATCAATTTTCAATATATGATAATTAGGCTTCCACCGTTAGTGCAGTTAATATCGTCAACTTGTGTGGAGCAATGACAACAAACTGAAGTACTTTTGAATTTGTTAAAAGAAATTGGAAATTTTTTAATTCCAAAATAGAAATATCCATTTATGTTTCTTCAACTTAGAATTAAAACAACAAAATATATGACATTTAAGATTTAGCACTTCTCTACTCTTCCCCCCACCAAAATTTACGATCCAATTCCAAAGCACGTGAAAAGACCTTGTTTATAATTCATATTTGGCCTCTTCATCATCCTTAGAACAGTTTGTTTCCTCTTTTTGGACATATTTTTATCATTTATAATATTACTTTCTCCTGTTCCAACTCTTTTCTCATCATATTGTAGACTTACTTGACTACTTGCATTTGATTTTTGAAATTCCTTCTCTCTCTTTCTAATCCAATTAAAATTTCTTAGAGGTGACATAGATCGAGATCTCCTAGGCGGTTGCATATCTCGACGGCGTTCACAAGTATCTTCTTTCCTTATTTTCTGTAAAGCAACCGTGAAAGGATCCATGTCTTTGTGCTTGCCTAGGTTTGCTCTAGCAAACGACCTCTTGAAAAATAAACTCGTATTGGGTGAAGTCGAACCCGAACTCGACTTGCCAAAATTTTGAAGGCGTGGCGGGAGTTTCAGGGGAAGCAAAACTCTATTGTGGAACAATTCGTCAGCGAATGGTGTGATCGTCGAGTCGGACACAATTTCTGTTTGTCGGCATGTCTCGAATTTGAAATCGCTAAACTCGTCGGTTTGATGGATCAAAGCAGAAGAAGTGTTTGTGCAATAGAGATAGAGAGGGGCACTGTATGAGAGTGCTTTGTTTTGTTCAATTTTGTGAATCACTAGTTCCTCTTCTTCTTCCATGTCAGGAAAACTTGTGTGATTTAGTTTGAGGAACACTCAAATGTGATTTATAGTGGAAATTATTTATTAAATAAATGAGCTTGTTTTTTGAGTGCACACTGGAGTGACCGCAATTTAGTGATTCAAAGCCTTGTATTATGGCGCGAAAAATGCTATGACTGGAACACTAGTGCCTATTTTATTATCAATACATTATATATTAAAGCAAACAACTGCCAAATAATCTGGCGTCATCAAAACATATATCCATAAATTTTTTTGGGGCATGCATGAAAGGAATTTGGCATGAATAGCCAATAAGGTTATAATATATTTAAACTGATCGTCTCAACTTTTTTCTGAACTCCAGCCTAAATCCTGGACGATTTTAACTTACTGTTCGACTTGTATAAAAGAAATTTGTACTTCAAATGTGCATTTAATTTTTGTGACGCATTCAATTTTTATGATATGTTTTTTTTCTGGAAAAATATTATTCAAATTATAAAAGTTAAATTTATAGATATGTTTCAAGTTATTAAGTTATAATATGTATCAAATATGAGTCAATTTAAAATTTTATTGGTCCTTTTGTTATAAAGCTACTAAGATTTCATAGCTACAATGTATAATTGTTTGATGAACGGTCAAGTGTTTTTTAAATGAACTCAAATTTGGTACGCATCTAAAGTTATATTTAGAAATACATCTAGAAATTTATTTTTGAATTAAATATTGTTATTTCAAAAAGATGTATTTAATTGTTGAATGCACCATGAAAGTTAGATGTATGCTAGAAATATCCTAAACAAATTTTTAATCAGAATGATATTGTATTATTTTGTGTTTCCTAATTACAGCAGAATGTCAATTTTAGATCAGATTATAGATGTGGAGTGTTGCTATGTGTTCTTATAAGTTGGAAATAGTTCAGTCGAAATGTTTACGAATCAAAATTTAAAATTTCATGTCAAAAATGAGTTAATTTTACTATTACTCTGCACTTATAATAATTTGGACAATAATTATTAATAGATCTTGTATTGCAATACAACAACTGAAGTTTATTTGTTGAGGCATGTTACAAACCATTGTAGTCCTTTATAATGAACAAATGATCATTTTAGCAATATTGAACTAAAATAGTTCTATCATGATAATTTCTTGTTTGAAATAAGAAATATTGTTAATTATATTTTGTGGCGAAAATTTTAACAGAAAAACGAGGTTCATAATTGGTTATGTCAATTCTACAGTTCCAATCTATTATAATAGTTTGAAACTAATCTTCATTTAAAAATAAATCTTCTATAAAAGAATTCTGGTTAAATTGAATAGAATGTACAAATAATTTACTGGAGTTGGTACTTGTTACGTCGTCCAAAAAATGTAAATAAGCGAAGAACCCTATCGTATATGGGGATGTAGCTCAGATGGTAGAGCGCTCGCTTAGCATGCGAGAGGCACGGGGATCGATACCCCGCATCTCCATTTTTATATTTTTCGGTCTGTTTTCTGCCATCGAGTCGGCCCTTCAGGCCACTGAAATTTCAAATATGATTCTAAATTCAGATCTCGCCTTGTGGGGGAGATGTGTACTTATCTCATTTCAGTCTGTGTATTGATTTCTGGTTTCTTCATTTCTAATCGGTAATATCTTTTCGAAATGCTTGATTTCTGGTTTCTTCATTCTAATTGGTAATATCTTTTCGAAATGCTTGATTTTTGTTGGTATGACAAACTATATCTGTAACCGAGTTGCTGAATTACAAAGGTCAGATAGTTCAATTTTGTTACTGGGAATCTGGGATCAATTTGTTTTGTTTAAGATACGCATCTTATAATAATCAAGAATTTTCGTAGTCTCAGATGAAGATTTTTTTTTTAAACAAAACACCTTTAAAAATTCCCACAATAAAAGGAAGTTACTTAAATATTACAGTTCAGCACCTTGCATGCTTTGACGAAAATCTTAATTTGTTTTCGATATTTATAATATTATACATGACTTTTTATACAACATCATCGGAAAAATCTGTAATCTGATATTATTTATTATTTATCAGAATAAATGCTTTTAATATTCTAACAGCCTCTAATCTGTTTATTTATGCGATTTATATTTGGGAACTCAGATTTCCACTACAGGTCCTTTCCAGCTGTATGTAATTTAATTATGTGACTGTTCTCGATACATCAAAATTGTTTGTTTAATTTTTTTTTTTTTTTTTTTTTGAAACAAGTGCGAAACTTCCCATCACTTTCTTTCATTCAAAAGAAAGTAATTAAGGTCTATTACAGTTCAACCATCTCTCAAAGAAATTGATCATATTTCCTCTCCTACTGCATCAATATCTCTACATCTCGAAGATATTGGTGCACCCTCATCATCTATCTTTCCACTTAAACAATCTTTTCTTATTCCTTCCTATTTGCAGTAACTGTTTATACTGACACATCAAAAAGAAAAATCGTTTGTTGCAAAGTGAAATAATTTTGTGTGTAAATCTTTCAGCTTCTCTCATCTAGCTTGTAATGCCATCCCTCTCCCATCTCTTGCTGTCATCTCCTTCACTGCATCCTCCCTCATGTGTGTCTTCAGCAATTCATCTCCACCAACTGCCCTCATCCATCTATGCAAGCTATTTTTCAAATCTTCTTGCCATGTCCCTGACCAATAGTTTAAAATCATCAGAATTTTAACACAGTATAGCTGAAAAGTTGCTTGTGTGCTATTTTTAAAGATGCTATCATTTCTCAGTGTCCAAATAATCCAGAACACTGCAGCACACACAACAGATAACAGATGTCTGACTTTTATTTGAATGTTTGCCACTATCAACATCAGTTCTTCCAATCATGTTGGTGATGAATCAATTTCAAACGTTGACAAAACCCATTTCCACACCCTACTAGCTCTTGAGCATTGAAACAACATATGGTCTACTGTTTCTATATCTGTGCAGAATTCACACTTACTGTCCCCTTTCCATCCCTTTTGTTTTAGTACTGCTTTAACTAGAATCTTCCTATGACATGTTAACCAAAGGAAGATTTTGATTTTCAAAGGAATAGGCAAATTCCACAGATATGTAAAATTGTCTCCATGCACCCCTCTATTACTAATCAACTGATACATGTCTTGATTATTGAATTTGCTTTGTCCTTTCATCCATTGCACCCTATCTTGATCCTTTGTGAGTACCATCAGAGGTGTGATTGAATCATATAACTCATGTAAATGAGATCTCTGCACAAAAGTCAATTGTCTAGTAAACTCTAAATTAAACACCCCCTTGGTTGCAACTTGATAAACTGTAATATTTTTCATTTGACACAACCTGAATAAATTTGGATACAGTATAGAAAGTGAAATATCTCCAGCCCATTTGTCTAGCCAGAATTGTGTATCTTTGCCATTACCAACTTGACAGAATCTGTTGATTTCTACCAAAGGTTCAAGCTCTCTAATACCCTTCCAAAAGTAAGACCACTTAGCCTTATTTTTTGATCCCCCATATTTGTATTGCAAGATACTTTTCCACCACCCTTTGCAATTTGGATCTTTTAATCTCCACATCCATTTACTCAACAGTGATATATTCATGTCCCTAATATTTATTACCCCTAATCCCCCTTGTGTCTTAGGTTTGCATATCATTTCCCATCTGCATAAGTGGTACCTTTTCTTTTCCCCATTATGCCATAAAAACTTGCTTCTAATTTTATCCATATTTTTCCTAACTTGCACTGGTACCTGGTATACACTCATAGCATACATAGGCAGTGTGGATAACACACTATTGATGAGTGTAATTTTGCCCCTAGAGACAAATAAACCCCCTTCCAGCTCTGTAATTTGTTGTTAAACTTGTCAATTGTACCCCCCCCCCCCAGTCCCCTATTTTCAGTTTTTTTTTCCAGTGTATTGGCACCCCTAAATAAATCAATGGCCATTGAGCTTCTTTACATCCAAAGTTTTCAAGTAAAGAGTCAGTTTCAACTTGTGACAGGTTAATAGGGTACAGTTTGGTTTTATCATAGTTTATCTTTAATCCTGTAAGGGCTTCAAACCCAATAAAAATCCATTTGAGAACCTGCATCATTTGTGTATCTGCCCTACAAAATATTAATGTGTCGTCTGCATAATGAAGGTTTATTATTGAATAACCTTCATTGATCTTAGGACCTAATCCAACTAATTTTCCTGTTTTTTTAATCTTATTTATCATTTGGTTGAGACAGTCTGCCACCAAATTGAAAAGCAAAGGGGAGAGAGGGTCTCCCTGCTTTAATCCTCTCTTAGTTTCAAAGTAAGGTGTTATTTCCCCATTCACATTAACACACATTTGCGCCCCCCCCCCCCCCCCCCCCCTCACTAAGATATTTTCCATCCATGTGACCCATGTATCAGGAAACCCTCTTGATGTTAGCATTTCAAAAAGGAAATTACAATTGACTCTATCGTAAGCCTTTTTCCATATCAACCTTCAAAACTACTCCTTTAACTTTTGAGATTTTTGTATCATGTATGATTTCAGATGCTAATACCACATTGTCTAAAATATATCTATTTTTCATAAAGGCACTTTGTGATTGATCAATCAGGTCATTCACCACTGGTTCTAACCTTTTTGTTAATACCTTTGTTATCAATTTGTAACTACAATTAATAAGTGCAATTGGCCTATACTGTTTCACTTCCTCAGCATGTGGTACTTTTGGGGCCAAACTTATAACTGCTCTATTTAATCTTGCTAAGGATATTTCCTGCTTATGAAATTGTGAAAATATTTGAATCAGATCACCTTTTAGTACATCCCAAAATTGATGGTAGAATGAAAAGGCTAAGCCATCTGGTCCAGGAGCCTTGTCTCCTGCTGATGTGAATAGAGCTTTTTTTATCTCTGACTCTGTAAATGGTTCAGTCAAACTCTTACCTGCAATTGCTGAAATCTTATTCTCATTGGACCAAAAATCATCTGTTAACTTGGCATACTGCTCACCCTCTTGGGCAAAAATATTTTTATAGTATCCAACTATATGATCTTTAATCTGATTAATATCTCTACACTCAATGCCATCTATCTTGAGCATTGAGATCATTTTTTTATTATAATTCTGAGAAGCTATCTTATGGAAAAAATTTGTGTTGTTATCCCCCTCTAGTAATCATTGAGCTCTTGATCTTTGAGCCCAATACCTTTGTTCTTCATCATATAACTCCTCTAATTGTTGATATGTATCCATATACTTCTGTCTTTCTGCATCATCCCACAATCTATTTTCTTTGATTTCATCAAGTTGATCTAATTGATTCTTGTAATTATTTTTCAATCTCTTGGCAGCCCCATAGTGATTTTTTGTCCATCCCCTCATTTTTTGTCTTAGAATTTTTATCTTGTTATTCCATCTCTTAAGTGTATCAGTATCATTTACTTTCATGGAAACCCACCATTGTGCAACTAATTCACAGAACCCTTCAACTTTAATCCATGTTTTATCAAATCTAAATGTCACTGGTTGTAATGATTTTGAATCAATACTAAGTATCAGAGGTGAATGATCTGATTTAAACCTTGTTAACCCATGTATTTGGATTCTATTGAAGTGGTCATCCCATTCATTTGAACATAAAAACCTATCTAATAATGCTAGGCTTCTACCATTTGTCCATGTATATTTTTGTCCTGATAGTTCATATTCCATCAGTTGGTTTTTTCTAATGAAATCATTAAATTTGGTAGCCATTGTTATATCAAAGTTGTTGCCATTTTTTTCATATCTGTATCTTAATAGATTGAAATCACCCATTACTATCGAAGGTCCTTCCCATACATTTCTTAACTGACTAAGTTCTCTTAAAAATTTTATTTTCTTCTCTCTCACCACAGGTCCATAAACTACTGAATTCCAAAAGTAAAACTATCTTCCTCAGCTTTTATTATCAAAGAGGCAGTGTATGTTTCATTATGTGCAAATAGAATTTGAAATTTTCTGCTATTTACCCCTATCAATATCCCACCTGAAGCACCCCTTGCAGGAAGTGAGTGCCAGACATAAAACTGAGGTGAAAATGTTAATATCATTCTTCTATTATATGTGGTTCTCTTAGTTTCCTGTAATTCTAAAATATCTATTTTATTATCTAACAACAATTCTTTCAAATATCTTCTCTTCCCAATTTTATTTAGACATCTAATATTCCATGTCATTATTTTTATCATAAACAAAATGGGTGTACCCTAGCTATCATATCCAACTGCCCTCTTTTGTGTTTTTCTTTTTTCAAGAATTTAGCACCATTTTTGACTTTAAAGTCCATTTCCTCTAATGCAGATGAGAACTGTTTTTTTTTTATATAGTCCTCAAAAATTGTACTGCTTCTAAACTATCACTTTGGTTATCTGCTAATTGGAGACCAAAACAATGAAAAAGATCTACAACTTCACTATATGTTATCTCATTAAAAGGAAATCTTTGAGTTAAAGCAAATGTACCTTCTGTAGTAACCATATTTATTGATTTCTGTTTCTGCATAATAGCTTTCTCCAACACTGAACTCTCTGGGTTTTTGAGCTGTAACCTGAGACATTGTCTAACTGGAGGTCTTTGAGCTAAAGGTATTGGTTGTTCTTCAGTCAGGGCTAATTGTTTTCTGATACCCTCCACTTCATCATCCATCTCAGATTGTTCTGACTGTGTCAATTCTCCTTGCTGTTTTGACTGTACCAATTCCACTTGTCTACTACAACTTCCTGTTTCTTTCTGACAGGTTTCTTTTGAGTTATCCTTCTCATTGGGTATCTCAGTATTCTCCTCTACAAAGTAGTTCATTTGTTCCATATTCAAAGGACCATGTACCCTTATTTCTACCAGATCCAGTTGTCCCTCTTCTTGGTTATCTATCTCTTCCAGTATCTGGAACTGGTTTTGAAGCAGGATTTTCTCAGTGTTATATTTTGAACCAGAGCCTAGAGACCTCAAAGTGTGATCTACTTCATTTTGATCTATCTCTAGATCAATGGTTTTGGTCTCAACAGCTATGGGCATCTCCTGTTTATCAGAGTCCTGAGCCACATTTAGCTCTTCTTCACTGAAGTCCTCTTCATCTTCTTTGAATTCTTTATCCTTGTTTTCTTTCATCCCTCGTGCCCCATCCTCCTCAGTATTAGCAGGATCTTTCTCTTGCCATTATCTTTGCCTCTTACCACCTGTTGTATATCTCTCTCTAGAACGATTGCATATAAACCTTATTTCTATCATTTCTAAACCCTACCTGCTTAGTATAAGGAACATATGTATAGTTACAAACACCTAATCTGAGTTTTGCTTCTTTCAGATCAGTCTTATCTAATGTCGATTTATCAATCTCCAGTAAAACACCAAAACCTTTTATCAATTTTTCAAATTCAGCATGAGACCAGAGTTTTCTTGGAAAATCTAATACCTTAATCCATATGCTTTTCATTCTCGCACCGTTTTCAAACGATGGATCCCATGGAGTTATCTTGAAGAAGTTGTTTTCCAATCTGATCCCCTCTTGCCTTACTGACATATCCCTCCACCAGCTTGGTCCTTCGATCAGCATCTTATAATCTGCTACTTCAGCAACTCTCCAAGGGAAAGCTGGAGCTAATCTTCTAAGCCCTGATAAGATGCGATCCCTCGGGAATAGCTGATTTGATTGAAGTATAACACATTTCCGAAAGCTTTCTTCAATTGCTTGAGATTCTACTGAGTTTTCAAAGAATAGAAATCTTTCATCTCCCATGGTTCTTGCACTTGTAGGTATAACGACACCCTTATCTACTACACTCAGTGGCGGATTCAGAATTTCATTTAGGGTCAGGCACAATTACATATAAAAATAAAAATAATAGAAAATAAAATATTAGTAAAGAATTAGTGAATTATCTTTGTTGTTTTTCAAATTAGAAGCAAGTTCTTTAATGCAGTCCAATCTCCAATATTCTGATTTCTAATCAAATGATAAACATGCATCAAAATTTTACAAATTCAAATAAAACTAATTGTTTTCAAATAAAACTAATCAGTCTAATATATCAATTCACATAAATCGATCACAGCTCACAAGAGTTCAAAGTAACACTTATAGAATATAATAGATCCTATATCTCCTTAGCACCCAAGGGCAGTAGGAAAGCTACACAACTCAGCATCATATAACACTACATTGGGGCTGGTCAGTAGTACAGTGCCAGATCAGAGGGTAAAAGGGCCGGTACAAACACCAATGAATCAATTCATAGTTCAACAACCAACACAAATACCAATTGGTGCAACAAAACGACTCATACCAGCCACACAATAAACAACACCAATACATAGAAGAATCGAAAACAAACCAGCATAAAACAATAAGTAACTGATCCCCAATATTATTCATACCAATATCTAATATTAGACACTCATACTCGTGTTGGTATTACATAAGTAGTCCCAAACAGTTATCAGAACTCATAGCAATGCACAAAAGAACTCAGTACAGCCTTAAGGTTGGTACACAACCTGTACCAGTTGAACAAATAAAATAATCAACTTATACAGCTAGTTCAAGTGATGGCATCAAGCAAATATGGTCAAACACAGTTCAGATTTACCAAAACGTCATCAGAACCTTATCGGTACCGTACCAGTGACAAACCAGACTACTAGAATCATAAAAATAATAAAATAACTCATCCTATTATCATACTAGTATCCAATTGGTACCAACATCGGTTTAGTCGTTGTAAAACACATCCAACGATCGGACAACATGACTCCCTTATTACAATTCAAGCCACACGCAGGAACAACCCAACAAACAAACTACTTAGCTAACTAAATACTTCAATTATCAGAAAAAATTACATAGAGCAAGTAAGCGGAGAGATCGTCGTAATGTCGTTTTAGTTCAATTTTATTCAATTGAAATCAATTTAAGGTTTAAGTATACCAGTTGATTAGAGTCAGGCGGCCAACCGGCGATAGAGAGATTCGATCGCTGATGTCTGACGAGTGGCCAATCGAAGCCGTTGCCGATATAGAGAGATTCGAAGCAGCAGTCAGCAAGGATTCGAGAAGTAGGGTTCAGGGTTTGGTTGGAGAATCGATCGCTGGTGAATCGAAATAGGTCATAACTCACGAATGGATGGAGAGCTTGGCGGAGCGGTCGCAAAATTTTTTATTTTATTTTGGCAGACCCGTTATCCAACTCCAGCACCAGAATGCCCCAAGTGATCCGCGAAACGCGAGTTCAGATGTTTTTGGGCCGAAAAATTAATGCACAGACATATTCAGAGCCAGAGTCAGTCCTATTTTCAATATAGAATCAGGCACAATTGATAATTGTTATTGACTCTCTGCAATATTTCAAAATTCAGGATCAAGCACTTGCCTAACCCTGATATACTGTAAATCCGCCCGTGACTACACTCTCTTGCACTACGATCTCTTTCTGATCTACTTTTTGTGGTAGATCTGAGACAACTACTTGCTCTTGAACTCTCTCTTTGGGTATGCGATCGAATTTCTCTTCACCACGATAATCAGATCTACTTTGTGTCTTACAATCGTGTGACCTATGCCTCAATTTCTTGCATCTAAAACAAACTAGTGCATTTCTGCAAAATCGAGCAAAATGACCTTTATCCCCACACCGAAAGCAGTGTAGGATTTTTGGCGCGAATTGTTGTTTCCACTCGCCATTAATGCGTACACCTTCTTTTGGTAATCTCTGAACCTGGGGCCCTTGTATCACCGCTTCTTTGTAAGTCGGTCCCCTTAATTGTTGTGCCACTTCCACCAAAAGAGATGCGAATTGCCGGATTCCACTAGATGACTGGAGATCTCCTTTCTGCAAATTATCTATTGCAGAGGAGATATCCACCATTGATGGACCACGAGGCCCATTCTGTGCTGGATCTCGAAAGTTTCTAGAAATCGCCCCAAAATTTCGCTCTTTCTCACAGGCCGCCATTTTTCCTTTTTTTAATCTCATGTTCTTAAGCCAGCCAAGGTACTCGCGCTCTTCCTTGTTCATCATGTAAGGGAATGTCGGATGCCTCTCACTTCTAGATACCTTCGTAATGATTCTTGCAATCCTTCATCCAGGTCCGCAAAATCTGGACCCTGATAGGCATTCTCTTCCACACCTTGACTGCCCTCCTTCCTCATCATCAGGCTGTCAATCACATATCCCTCCTCATTAAAATTGCAAATGAACTCCAAGAACGGCCCCTCTCCTTTCTCCACAGTTACCACCACTGACAAGCTCTGTCTTCCCCCCTCTTCCTCATCTTCATCTCCCTCTTCTTCATTGGCCTCGTCTTCTTCCTCATCATCCTCGTAGTCCTCGGGAGATTCCTCAAAATCAGAAAAGACAGTGGCCTTTATTGTTTCTCCCATGAACTCACGCTTGAGGATTATAGATTGGTCGCCCGGGTTATCAATAATCTCGAAGGGGAACTTCTCTGGAATATCCATTTTCATCTGCTTGTAATAGTCGGATTGCTCAATCGACTCGATTTCTGAATTAATAACACTCTTCAGGTTCTCATCAGCAGCTGTGACCTTAGAGGAGGCGAAGTGGCCGCCTTTGGTCGTAGATGAGACAGAGCCCCTGTTAGCTTGCTTGACGGCTCTGGGGACCACCACGTAAGTGCGAGAGGAGGAAGAGTTAGGGAGGGAGGCAACGGGGCGGAGACGTAGAGGAGCTACGACCACGCGGCGGAGAAGCGAGGTGGTGATGGAGGTGGTAGCCATGGATGGTAGTTAGTGTGTGTGTGTGTAGAGGGGTTAGGGTTTTGAGAGGGGTTAGGGTTTGTTTCATGTTCAAACCGAATTTGAATTGTGTCAAATAGTAAACTTGGTGCATCCAGCATCCACAGGGGCAATTATGGTCAGACATGACCTGATGAGTTTCATCCAAAATTTATGACGTACATGGAGACCATCTGATGATTTTTCCTACTTTGTCTGCTTGTGAAACGTGATTTATTAATATTCACTGTTTTTTAATGGCCAATTCAACTCCCCTCCTCCGGTAGTCCAGCCTCAAATTTCCTCTTTTGAAAGCACCAAGGAAGCTGCCATGCAGCGGTAGGCTTGATAACTACGAAATAAATTATAAATATCTCTCTATTGTTCTTAATCAATGTTTCAACTTCCGATTTGAAAGCATGGCACCTCCACCCTTTTTTCCCCTCACATATTTATGGTATTGTCTGGATTTAATAAATGTTTGGCTGTCAGTACTCATTTGTTACGTAGGAGCCTTGAGGACATGTTGTTTGGATGATAGTATTTGTAATTAGTGGATTTATTATTCTTTTGTTTGAATAACTGTAGCTGGACATGAATTGTTTTTTTTTTTCTTTTGATTGATGCTGGTCTGGCCACTTCATAGACTTGAATTGTACTGAGTAACTGACTACCATTACATATTATCGTCTCTCCCCAACTTAGGCAACAACGTTAATTTCCTGAAGATATCTTTTGTGTCTGTGTGCGTGTGTTTATTTATTTAACGCACTCGAGAGGCTTTTTTTTCAAGGTATCAAAGAATTGAAATTTTTTATACAACAACATGTTACTTATGGTCTTAGCATGAATACAAATCTCAAGGGAGAGGGTTAGATATACTCATGAGTGCATCATTTGATTGATGCACTCATGATTTCAATTATTGAATTAATGAATCATACTATCTCTTAATAAATTACTTGAAGAGAGAAAAATAATAAATTATTAAATTATTAGAAGAGATTGTAATTAATTGATCCAATGATATAAATCATTAGTGCACAATCAAATGATGCACTTATGAGTTTATTTAACCTTAACCCAAATCTCAGAGTTAAGAACTTCACAACTTGGGGGTTGTCTTGCATAGAAACTAGGAAATAAAATAGGATAAAGGTGTAACCTTACTATCTTAGTATGTTTTTGCTACTGTCAGTTGGCTTTATCACTTTGGGTGGGTGGGGGAAGAGAAAAATGTGCAATCACTATGAAACTGTCGCAAATCTGACTGTCTTAAAGGCAACAAGCTAAACAAATCTGACTGATCCAGACTATATTATATTGGAAATTTCTTGAAATCATAACGTATTCTTTTTCTTTCTTCAATTCTCTAATAATAATGAGAATTTAATAATGCCAAGATTTTCCAATTCATTAGAAAAAACACATTGATCTAATGCGACACCAATAACTGTCAAGTTCACTGAAATAGACACATACATGATACATCTATGCATCCCTTGTATTACTCAAGAATTTATATCAACAATCCAAATATCCTCAATTCTGTTCAGCGTACTCTTATTAAACTTCCCTTGGCAGTGAAGGGCCGCATCATATCATATTACATAATTTAAAGTGAAATGCTGCTCTTTTTCTGTTAGCACTTGATGAACACATTGTTACTTAACCATATATTGCTAGATGCTTAGTACATGGTACTGAACACAGAACAAATAGAAGCTCATTAGAGAATCATATACAATCTTCAATGGAAGAAAAACCAATACTATGTTAACTGAGGACTTGAGTGCTGCCAGGCTGAGAAGACTTTCTAAGCAGCCGTTGCTTTCTGAGGCTTTCATGGCAATGTACAAAGAAGCTATGTGCCAAAGCTTCTTCAGCTGAGACGCGACGCCTTGGGTTGACAGTCAAACACTTGTCAATTAAGTCAAAGAGAGAGTCTGGTATGGCCTTGATGAACTCAGGTCGGCGTGTGTTGGTTTCACACCAGTATCTCAAGTTCATTGATTGCACATATTGCACGTCAAATAGGTCCTTCAAAAGGTAGTTAATGTCACAAACTTCAATAATAATGCATGGCAAATGCTGAACTCAAAAGAAGCGAGGAACTAAAATTTGACTATATGTTCTGGCACTGGACTTGAATGCTATGGTACAGGTTTACACAACTGACAATTGTAAGCCCCAATCAAGATAATTCATCTCAACTACACAATTGGGTGCTACTTTACACTAGCACCGGATGGCATAATTAGACCTTAAATAAAATTGAACAGCAGAATTTAAGCAAAAGTTGCCTTAAATGTTTGCACTTAATTACTTAACAAGACAAGAAGAAAACAAATACAGTTTACCTTTATTTCTCAGTTCCCAATCTCACAATTGCAAATATGAGAGGTTTTGATTCAAAATATATCTTTATGCTAATTCTCAGTTTAGTCATGGTTTCCATTTTAGAGTAGGTAAAGAACTAGACAATATTTACCTTGGGAAAAGAATATTCACAGTTGTGTAACTTTGCTACTTCCCATAGATCTTCGCTTCCTCTAAGCTTAGCAATTTCCTTTATGTTCCTGCTTTGTGTTAAACACAATTGGAAATCAGCCAAAACCTGCATTAAATAACAATACATGCTGCAAAAGACATGGGAAGCCCCCCAAATGCAACAGACCTCTATTGGTTCCATGACAATCTCAACAAATAATGAAGCATATTAGTTTTAAGGTTTTGTTTTCTTTTATGAAGAAAAACACGAGGTACGTTTACCACTTCACAGATCATAAAATACAAGCATGATTTATTGAGCTTTCGGAGGTAAACAATTGAAAAATGTTCCTAGTGCATATGTGCTATAAACTTACTGCTCTGGATCTCCACCAAAAGGAGCTTTTCCAACAATCATGTAAAGAAGGGTCACACCAGCTGACCATAGATCAATCTTGCAACTCTGATGGAATGATTTGAAAAGAACCTGACAATATAAAGTTCGGACTTCAGTCTCAGGCATTATAGATTTAATGTCAACAGATGGTAAGAACCAGGAACTTGAGAAGGGGGGAGGGGGAGGGAGGCGGGAGGGCGAATAAAATTGAGATGGTGCAATTTTATTTTATGAGGTCAAACTTATCAACAGTTGCAAGAATTATAAAGTTTATGGCTGTTGAGGGTGGGGTGGCAGGAATTCACATCCCTTGTAGTAATATAACTACTACAAGTGGATCCGGACCGTTCATTGAATATTGAAATTTGTGTGCACTACTCTCAAAATTCGATGAACGATCTGGATCCACATGTAGTAGTTATATTACTACACCAGATATGGACCCTGGGTGGCAGGGGGCGGCCTGGCACCCCCTGCAAAGAGAGATTTCTTGACATGTTCTAGAGAATACAAACCTCTGGAGCACGGAATCCTTTTGTTCCTGCACAAGGACCTTCCTTCTGATTCTTTCCCTCCCCTGAGAACATAAACCAGAAAGTGTTGCATAACTATACATAAACTCCCATATATTGTGCTACTTTGGTTTTATTTTATTTTTGTGCTCAGCATTAGTTACAGGGATTAACCCTGTTGAACAGTCCAAACAGCATAATCACAACTAGCAAGAAGAGGTAAAAGAACCTTCAATTTGGGCATACAAAGGATCTTATACAAATTTCTCAAGATAAATAACCTGCCTTTGCTCTTGTGCGTGCCAGACCCTGCAATGGCAGTACCACCACAATGCAATGGCATGGGAGTAAGAATAACAAGACTTGTGTCATTTTTTATTGAAGGAGCAGTCACTCTCTTTCTCTGTGGACTCAGGCCCACCGCTTCCTTATTTGGGTTACCTTGTGTGGTATCATTTAAAAAATGCACCAACTCCTTTCGCAAGGCCTGGTACATTATTGGCTGTTTTTGTCTCTCTTGCGAGGTTCTTGTGCTGGTTAGGTCTTTTATGGAAGTTACGCCAGACGCATCAGTTGTTTTCTTAGAGTACATCACTGGTTCCCTTTGTCTCTCTCGTGAGGTTCTTGTGCTGGTTAGGTCTTTTATGGAGGTCATAGCAGAACCATCAGCTGTTTTCTGAGAGTAATTGCTTTCTCGTCTGGTTGCAGCTTCTAATTGTTTTTCAGTTGACCTCTTCCTTTTCAAAATTTGGTTTTGCTTTTCCTTGGTGTCATTTGCATTGGACATAGTTGCAGAAATGTGAGATGGATCTGTTCTTGTTGCTGTAATTATGTAAATATCATATTTTAAAAATCAAATCAAGGAACTTCGGTACAGTTTGATACAGTGTCATCCAGTGAAATTGATTGTAAACATGGCCAATTAAGTTCTAGCTAATTCAATTCATTCCCAGGTAACTCTGGTTCCCACTCCATGACAAAATTGAAAAAAAAAAATATAGCCCATAATACTTGAGGAAGACCAAAATCAAACAAAATGTATTTGAGAAGCCACTCAAGAACATTTGTGGCTTTATGTCAGCTCCAACATGACATAACAAAACGAAAATATTCAAACTCTAATAAAATAAAGTCAAGGATTTTACATGAAGGTAGATTAGAGTACCTACCATTTCTAAGGAATCTTTGGTGGAGATCCTGTGCACAAATGGACAAAGCAAGTAATTAGCATACAATTTCTTCTTTCTAAATTTTTTTTTATTTAAGGCTATGTTCCGTGCAACTTACACTGGCTAGGTTGAAATCAATGAGATAGCCCTTGTTCAATTTACGAGAAAAGAGGAAGTTCCCAGGTTTGACATCACGATGTGCTATACCCTATAGAAAACAGAAATAAAAACACCGAATAAAAAAATTGGGGGAAAGGATACTTTAGCTGTGAAATAGGGGGACTATGGAATACCTTATTATGCAGGCTTGCTAAAGCTTTGAACAAACAGTAGCCATACCAACGAAGTTCATGAACTCTGATTTCTTTCTTCAAGATCTGGATAGAACAAATATCTCACTTAAATAACAGGGGTAAGAAAATATATGATTATCATTCCAACCTTAGTAAAATAAATTTCCTAGAATTGGATTTCATTTTAATTAACATTTTAATTTCATGACAGTAAGGAAATCTTCACAGAGTCAATATTCAAGGTGTAAATGGAATAAAGGAAATATGCCTCTGGTCTGTCATGCTCCACATGCTCAAGAAGAAAGCATTCAGATTTCCCACTCTTGAACGAGCCTTCATATTTGATGACAAAATTTCTACCTCTGAAATACCAAAAGATATATGTATATAAACAAAGAAAATATCAGATCTGAGAAAAGGGTAATAAATTGTATAGAAAGCAATAGTGGTAGTCTATCAGTACCCGAACCGTTCCAGCATCTTCATCTCATTCTTGACATGATGGGAATTGGCATTTGGATGAGGACCTGATACAAAATTGACAAACTTTCACATCTTGTTACAATATATAGTTATATACATTTTTGGTGTTGTCATTCCAATTTCTTACCTTGTTTACAAAGTTAATAAGCATACTAATCTATTCTCGCCCTAGCCCAGGATAGATGAATTGACTTTTAAACATAGAATAAATTTGGTACAGCTCACCACGTACATTTAACAGCAAATATTTTCCCATCTGACTTCCTTTTAGCCTTGTACACAGTGCCGTAACCACCTACAATGTGTAAAATACCAAACAAATAAGATTAAATAAAAATATATTATTTGAAAAAAGTCATTGGGACTTATTTCTCTACCTGAACCTTCTTCTTCCTCTATGGTAAAGGCTTTCAAGTTTGGCAGTCTCTTTGCTTCAATTTGGCTCTAAAAGATAATCAAGAGATGTGTTAGATAGAAGAAAATAACAATTACTATATTTGTTCATCCTCTTAGGTAAATTGAACACAATTATAAGCATTCATGGCACAAACATATCAGCTGTGTTTTGTCCCAAGTGTCTGAAAGCTTTTCAAGTACGGAAAAATTTTTAATGCCAGAAAGAATGATGCTATTCAGCACATAACATAAAAACACTACCGGGGCGGGTATAGTACCATTTGGTGGGCGTAGTACCAAAAGGGTCAGGCACAATGTAATCTCCCCCACATTTGCAATTAACCTCAATTTATTTCAATCAACCAGCCTTAAACCCTCAATTTTAGTACACCAAACTCGTCACATTAAACAATGTGACATGTAAATGGCACAAAATTCATGCCCACAAAAGCTTACAATAAGTAACTCACAAAAGAACTAACCTTGGAGGTCTTTGCAGCATCATTCACATTAGTTTCATTGGGAAGTTTCTTTTCCAAAGCACTTCTTTTCATACTTTTCTTCAAAGCTATGCAGTTACCAGCCCTCTTGTCTAGAATTTTCAAAGGATATTCGGCATGATGGTTGGAGGCCAAACCAGTGTTTTCAAACTCCAGGAGAGGAATATTGCGCAGTGCAACCAAATTCCCTGCATCCTGGGGAGGGGGAAATTGAATAATTTGATGTGAATAAATAATTAAATAAGCATAGCTTCTTTAAAACATGCCTCCAAAAATTATGGGAGTCTGAAGGATTGGAATTTCCATGATGAGTTAACTAAAAGCAACGATTCACCCTAATAATGAATAAAATGAATCCATAAGTAGGAAAGTACCTCTTTTTCCAACTTTTCAGCTATGCTTGTCTCTACAGGCTGAATAAATTCGTTTTCAACTTTTTCCAATTCTTCCACATCTGTTGTGAATAACATAAATTTATACTGAACACTGTAATTTCATAAAAAACATCAATAATTCCGTAAAAATGAAAGATCTCTTCTAATTTCTGAATGAAAGATTGCCAACAGAAAAAGAGTCTTGCCTCTTTCACATCCGATCAGAAGTCTCCTCTTTTTACTTACTGGCATCACACACTCATGACATCTGGCCTTTCTTTTCCTTGAGTATAACACTCTGACCTGGTCCATCCGGCTATCATTTTCAAAAACCCTAGCGCCAGCACTGAAAGCTGGAGAACCCCACAAATTAGACCAAAATTGGTAAAAGCAACTAAGCGCGCTTCCCGACACAGTGACAAAACCACTATCAGCGAGAAACAGCGGCGATCCATGGATCTGACAGAGAGATTCGACCAAATCGGGATCGGGATCCAGTTCCAGTGGCCGAGCAGGGCGGCCAAGTCGGAGGAGTACGGTAAGAAGGTACCACGCCCGTTCGATCTGATGAGGAAGCTGATCGGACGGTGGGAGAGCTCGCATGGCGAAACCTAGGTTTATTCTCGGCTTATTTTCTCTTTTGAGTGTAGATCGAGAAGCCAAGAGGAAAGATAGAGAAGCGGGAAAGTGGCACTGAAAGAGTGGAACGAATTGGGCAATCGAGTTTTTCCCGCTTAACATCTACGAAAAGACGAGTTGAAACATTTTTTGAATTAACCCTCGGTTTAAAGTTTATGAAAAGGCAGCCCAACTTTGCAAATCTAGATTGTTCATTTGTACTGATGCTCAAAATAAAAAAAGTTATAGTTACATTTTTCTGTTGCATACTAAGGATTATCTTCAATTTTGCAACCAAATGCGATGGGAGGAATGCAAGCACTTGTAGCGCAAGCTGCAACATGCGAGGTAGCCATGAATCGATGGTGCGAGAGATCCAACCCAGACAATCCACAAATGTTGTAGTTAGGTTTGATATGGATAAAGGTTTTCAATTTTTGGATAATAAAATGTTCAACATAGTGGATAGAAACAACAAAAATAACTTTTCAATTATAGCAATATAGCAGTTCATACTGGTTCATATTTTGGCAATATTTTGATACTACTTGCAATTAGTGCTTTTATATGTTATTTTAATGATTTAAAGTCATTTGTAATTGATGTTCTTATATGCTATTTTTGGGTCCGTTTGGCATATCCAATTTAGTGGAATATAGTGCTATTTTATTTCACGTAAATGTCAAACAACATTTTAAGTTTTCAAAATAGTGCAAAATTTTGCTATTTTACTAAACCAACCAATAGGTGGTTTAGTGGTTTAGCAATTGTGGAATAAAAATTAGTATTTGATAATGTTGTATTATATTCAGTAATTAATAATATTTTATTATATATATCACTTAACATATTTATTATTATTATTATTATTATTATTATTATTATTAGTATTAGTATTAGTATTAGTATTAGTATTTATTATTATTACTATATTGTATTTTAATATATCATCATTACTATTATTATTATTATTAATATTATTATTGTTATTATTATAATTATTAGTATTATAATATTTCACCATTATTATTATTATTATTTATGATAATTATTCTTATATTATTATATATTTTATTATTATATATTTTATTACTATTATTATTATTTTATTACTTTTATAATATTTCATCATCATTATTATTATTATTATTATTTTATTCATTATTATTTTTTATTTTTTATTTTTTATTATTTATTATTATTGTTATTATTATTTATTATTAGTATTATAATATTTCATCATTATAATTATTTTATTATTATTATATATTTTATTATCATTATTATTATTTTATTTATTATTTATTATTATTTATTATTATTTATTATTGTTATTATTATTTATTATTATTATAATATTTCATCATTATTATTATTTTAATATTATTTATGATAATAATTATTATATTAATTATTATTTATTATTATTATTATTCTTGTTTATTATTATTTATTATAGTATTATTATTATTATTTTATTAGTATTATAATATTTCATCATTATTATTATTATTTATCATTATTTGTTATTTATTATTATTTTTATTAGGATTATAATATTTCATCATTATTATTATTATTATTATTATATTACTATTATCGTTAATTTTATTATTTTTATTTATTCTGAAAAATAGTGCATATTATTGTTAATTTATTATATTATTTAGTTTATTATTGTTATCATTACTATATTATATCATAATCATTATTATTATCATAATTATCAATATTTCTACTATTCCAATTAACACTTGCCAAACGACAAGAATACCACTCTTCTATCACTCTTTCAAAATTACATTATTCTAAAAACTATTCTACTTTTACCACTATTCTAGTGATATTCGGTGATCGATATCACATTGACTTGGTTTTGCTTCCTTTCTTTTTTCCCAATACCGAGTCGGGTTCTTCTCCTACCAGTATCGAATAGAATATGCTGAACAAAATCTTCTTTAGGTAAAACCTGCTCGATTTCGATCGGGAAAATCGTACGGATTTGATGAGAGCATGTGTTATGGCTCGGTCAATCCTATTTCCGATAGGAGCGGTTGACAATGGGATCGCATATTTCCCATTCCTGAGCTATCCATATTAAATAGTACGAAAAGAAGGCCCGACTCCATGTTGTTTAGGAGTAGTGGCCTTGAATTTCTCGACCCTATTAGTTAGTAGGCAGGGGAGGGATATAACTCAGCGGTAGAGTATCACCTTGACGTGGTGGAAGTCATCAGTTCGAGCCTGATTATCCCTAACCTAAAGCCAATCTGAGTTGTTCTTTTTGGGCTTAGTCCCCCGTCGTGATTGAACGAGAATGAATAAGAGTCTTGTGGGGTGTCAATCATAAAATGAACACGTTTCTTTTTTGGAAGCAAACTCCAGGCATGAAGCGCACGGATACGAGCCTTCGAATGAAAGACAATTCCGAATCATCCTTGTCAACGAACAAGGAAGCTATAAGTAATGCAACTAGTTTTTTTAGTTAAGGATAGAAAAATACCTTTTGTATAGGCATTGTAAAGGGATATCCAATCTTTTCATTTTTTTCTTTCTTTTTTGAATTTTCATAAAATAAAATAGATTATCTATGTTTTTATTTTTTATTTTGATTGCTTTTTTCTATATGAATGAATCCTATTTTTTTTAAGAATTCATTTGTTTTTTATGTGCATCTGTTTTAGAATAGATGCAAGAGTGATTCTTTTTTTGAGAGGGTGATCATTGTATGTGGGGGAGTAGAGCAGTTTGGTAGCTCACGAGGCTCATAATCTCGAAGTCATAGGTTCAAATCCTGTCTCCCCACCAATGTTTTGTTTTTTTTTCAACGAAACAATGGTTTAGTTACTTAAGACATTTTTCATTCAAAAATTGAAATTAGGATTCGAATCATTCTGCTTCTTAGTTACTATTCTTGAATTTCCTAGAATGTCAGATCTCTTATAAAATAAGTCAAGTGTCATAATGATAATCTTTTTTGGTATCCTATTTAACTTTAACTTAAAAAATAGGATAAATAATTCTTTTTTTTTAAAAGAAAAAATGTCTTTCACATAAACACATAAAAAAAATCTTTTAATGGCTGTTCAAAACAAATGCACTTCTATGGTAAAAAAACGTATTCGTAGAAATATTTGGAGGAAAAAAGGGTATTTCACTCTAGTAAAAGTTTTATCTTTATCTTTATCTTTAGTTTTAGTATTAGTAAAAATTAGTAAAAATGGAGGTATTCAATGTCTATAGAAATTGTCCGTGAATTTTTAATAAACTGCAATGAGCCAATTTGGGAAAAAAATTGGCGTAGAACGGACAAGTATGTCCGTGAGCTTTTGCTTGATTTTGAGAAATTTGATAGAATATCCTTTACTATTACAGACATGAAAAATCTCTTAATCAAGTTAGAAGAGATGATCGGATTTCAAATCGAGAATTCATTCGAATCC
Source organism: Eleocharis quinqueflora (assembly GCA_964058865.1). Taxonomy (NCBI): domain Eukaryota; kingdom Viridiplantae; phylum Streptophyta; class Magnoliopsida; order Poales; family Cyperaceae; genus Eleocharis; species Eleocharis quinqueflora. The sequence goes on from CAXKVX010000571.1 coordinate 231,076, forward strand.
GACGAAGTTCAAAGGGATTTTGTGTTCAATTCTAAGAATCTAAAATATAGATACTATCTGGATTGCAGATACATACATATAATGATTCAAAAGGACTTGTCCGAATATTTAAATCCCAGGATAGAACTCTGATCCTAAGATGGAAATGAACCTTCAAGTTCTTAACTCCTTCTTAACTCCTAAGATGGAAATAATCCTTTGAATATTTGCCAAACGGACCCTTAATGATTTATAGTTATTTTTAATGTTTGTTTGTTTAGTTAGATGTGATCAGATGTCAATTGGAAAATAGAAAAAATAGCGATGATATTTTGTGCACAATGGGTTTTACTTTCGAAAATAATGATAGTTACTGCTAGAAATAATTAATTTTACAAACATAATAATTGGTATAACTGTCAGAAATAAGGTAATTTTTTTCTAAATCTGTGTAAATAAAAATATTAAAAAAATAATTATTTGGATAGATAGAGCTATTTTCGTGAATTGTTAGAAATATTTCCGTAGAACATTAACCAAGAAAATAATATGAGTTATTATGTGGATAACTCAGTGGGGATCATGTCTAAAGGAACTGATTAGGTATATCTATTACTGTGATCAATTCCTCGAAAATGTGGGCTACTAATTACGAAATTAAGAAAGGAAGAATTCGAACGCTAACTTATTTCCGTAGTAGCAGTTACATGCTTAATTTCACATAAAAAGATTATTTCTGTGAAATTAATTTTATGGAAAAGATATTTGTTGTGACAAAAGTAGTTGTATAAAAGCGTTTTCGTGGTTAGTCCACGAAAATGTCGTCTTTTTCATAATTGAGTCCACATAACAAGCTATTTTTTTCCACGATAAACAAATTCTAGTAGTGTATAGAAGATGTCGAATAATCAACATCAACGTTAAACGAATTTTTCAAAACGCGAAACACATTTTTTTCTTTTCGGAAGAAAATATTTATTCTACTGAAGCAACTAAACCAACATTACTGAATCAGTATTCCGCTGGAAGCCTAGAAGAATACATTGCAAAACTGAAATAAATTAATATAAGGTGAAGGATTTCAAGTACAAAGAGGGAAATAACAACAATGAAAATACTGACAGAAGTAAGAATAATCTGATTTTATGGACTTTGTCAGTAATAGTTCTCAAACATAAAAAGCACAAAAGCACAACAGTAACCTGATAACCTTGGGAAATATATCAAACAGAACTATGGGTCTATGGTAATTAATTGTTTTCCTCTTCTTCAATGGAATTAATCAACTCTCTCCCTTTAGTCTCAGGCAAGAATGTGCAAGACAACCCGCAAATCATAATCGCAAGTCCGAAGAACCCGAATGACCAAAATCTATTGTTCTGTCCTTCGGTTGCCAGAATAGGTGCAATAACTGCAGCAAAAAAACCTGCTTCTCTTTGTAACCCGATCGCCGTGTTGCGGACAGTAGTGGGGAAAAGCTCTGCAGAGTATATCAACAACACATTAAAAGCCGTGCAAGCTCCGCAGTAGGCTATGACATCAGCTGCCAGCTGCATTTTCTTTGCTACACCGACAGTGTCGAACGCACATGCGATGCTAAAAATACCGCTCAGTGTAGTAAGCATAAGCACGGAACTCCGCCGGCTGATTGTTGCAGTAAGAAATAATGTTAAGAGAGAGGCAGGCAGCTCTGATAGAGCATTTAGAGCAACACTGCTGTAAAGGTTGGTTGCTAAATTTGTAACACTGAAAGGCATCCCGAAGTAAGCGAAACTAATTCCAAAACTAGCCGTCATGACTGCTAAAAGCCTCCATAGAGTCTGTTTAGTTGTACACAATATTTTCATTGAAGCAAAGAAATTGTAATCTTTATCGGCACGGCTTTTCAGTTTCTTCAGCTCTGAAAGATGAGCATCGTTTCTGCTGCGCACTTGGAGCCACCTGGGTGACTCCGGGACGGAGTAGTAAAGCAAAACGGTGTATACTAACGACGGGACATTTGTCCAAAGGTACAGTACCCTCCATGACAAGCCTTGGCCAATATAGGCCATTATTGGTAAGCTCAAGAACCCTAACATGTAGAAAACAAAACCAAGAACACCAATTTTGTCATGCCACTGCTGGTCTATGATTTCCATTGAGAAGACAAGAGCTGTCGTGCCTACTGAGCCACGCCCGAGCCCACCGAGAAACTTAAGAGCTGAGTAAACCCAAACATTTGGAGATAACACTGTCATGCATCCAGCTAATGACATGACAAGACATGATAGGAAGAGCAGCATTTTGCGGCCAAGAGCAGTATCTGCAAGTGTACAGAGAAAGGTGCCTCCGACAAGGCAACCAGAAAAGAAAGCTGAAGATGGGAGGGACAAAAGAACTGGATTTTCACACTGAAGGCCCCACTCTGACACGACAGAGGTATGAGCTCGCGAGGCCCATGACCATGATCCCGGCTGGAGGTTACATGGGTTCGAAGCATGTTTGCATATTGGATCAGCCTGGTCGAGACACTTCCACTTAGGCTGCGCATCTGTAAAAATGGTGATGAAAGTCTGCTGGCCATCAAAGACCCATGCGAAGGCGACCATAATTGCTTGAAGAAGCTTGACTGAGATGTGTTGGCCAGCTATTGCATTGGCCACTGTGTTTCTTTCAAGGGCCGAGCTCTGAGGAAGAAGGGGAGCTGAATCAACCATTCTTTCTTCTTTATTTCTTTTGGTTTGATTTCTCTTTTCTTTAAAATTTGAGAACTTCTATGAGGAAATTGCTTACTGGAACTTTGCTGAGGTTGTTACTGGAAGTTCGTTAAAATGGGGTTCTGAATTTAAGTGATGTACTGGTGTTTCAAATGGAAGGGGTCACGGAAAATGATGGGACTTCATTTTCTGATTTTACGGAAATTTATCATGTCCCTTATTTACTCTGATAGTCTGATTTCACCTACCATGATACCATCTATAACACGTGACCCGCTTTCTTTCGTACAACGTACATACTCGTAATGATTCCAACACACAGCACATTGAGGTAGCTGGAGCCTGGAAGCCTGGAACCGGTACGGTCCAATGCGGATCAAATTCGACCGGTTTACGGGTCCGTTTTAAACAATCCCGAAAAAAAATTAAAAATTCCAAAGATGATGAAATTGCAAAATAAATTTACCATAACTTTTTTGAATAATAATTGTCATCTAATTCGATTATTTACTATATATTTTAAGTAATTCGTTTTTATTTCAAGTGCTTAATAAAAAACAAGCAATAAATAAGCAATAGATACAAATAAATATAAAGAAACAATACAATTTTTTTAGGTAATTCAATTTTTTAGGTAATAGGAAATCACGCAAATATGTAACGAAATAAAAGTATTACAAATTATTTTTGTGGGATTTAATAATTTAATGAACTGTATTGGATGTCATATAGACCACACAGATTATAGACATAATGTGTTACAATTATATATTAACTATATGTCATAATAATTCATAACAAGTGATCACTAAGGTGCAATTAATATAGATATAAATTGTTACATGAATAGACCCTTAAATGCGCAAAAATAAAATTTTGATAATTATCAGTTTGTTGATGGAATGAACTATAAAATTACCATGTGCTCTTTCTAAAAAGATCTTGGTCCCCAAAAGACATGAACTGAATTCTCTTTTCTCAGCAGACTACTCTCTCTAACAGAAAAATAGAAGAGAAAAGAAAAGAAAAGAAAAGAAAGAGAGAAAGGTCAGAGTATATTGTAGGCATCTTTATTGACACTACACTCGCGTTGTCGCGTAAAGGAAAAGAGAAAACGACAACAAAGACTATTTTTTTGGAAGATCTCACAGCAATTATACAGAGTAATTAAGAGATAGATGAGAAGAACAAGAGGACAAGGCTTGCACAACAATCAGATCAAGTTAAAGTGAAGATTATGAGTCACATCTGTAAGGTTTAATGAGACACAATTGCCCGACCTCTTATGTTTTGTTTTAAATAGACTTGAGTCTCATGAGCTAGAGACTTGGTTCTTATCACCTGAAATCATATACGTATGCGAAATACGGATATTAGATACGTGATTTCGGATACTGAAATAATTTCTCTTGATATAATTGGACTCCCAACATGTATTATCGATATGTATTCTACTAAATTAATTTGCTCTAACATAAAAGGAAAACTGATCGTAGGGACGTATTTTGAAACTTGACGCGCGTAATGCAAACGGAATCGTATTCTCTGGACTCATTTTTTATGGGTGTTTTTTATGCATTTGATCTGGACGGCTGACTGTCAATTATATGATCTAAAGAGATTTTAATTGTATTATAAAATCAGATCCGTTCAAATCTAATTCAACGATCCAAATTAAATGAGACAAAAAAACACTCATAAAAAATGAGTCCACAAGATATCGTTTCATCTTTTGTCCATAAAATGGTTACGCTATTGAACATGGGTATCAAATCCAGGCTCTCATGTATGAAAAGGTTGGCGAAATTACGAGCAATGTCTCAACAATTTCTTTTATTCTTTTTCCTTGGCAAACAACATCAGTGAATAGTAGTAAAAAAAAAGTAGAAAAAAGAAAAGTAATCAATCACCTTCTCTGATTAACATTATGCACTTATATGTCGAGATCCGCAAAATATTCCTTATTGGTATATAAGAGGAAATAATGCAACGGTCAAAAATCGAGTCCGTTGAATTTTAAGAAAATGTAAATGCTAAACCTGCGTGCTATTAAAGAGGAAGATTTACTTATTGCCACCTGGCAGCTAATGATTTAACGCCAATAAAGAGCAAAAGAACGATCAACACTGGTTACTGGATGAACAGAGATATGAGAAATGGTGAAATCCTCCATGCACTTTTAATTAAAATTTCCAGGCTGAATGTTACGTAACAAGTTTGTACAGTTTTCTTCACCAAAAGTCCAAAACACCACAAATTATAAGGAAAAAGCTACATATTACCAATATGGTTGCTATATATATTTACCAGCATATCTGAAAAAGAAGATATGCTTACTACTAGAAATATAAATGAAAATAAACTTTTAAATATTTTATCCAAAGAGAGGCACAAAGAGTAAAGCATGGATAAACAAATCTATTTAGGACAATTGCTTTCTTCTTTTGAATTATTAGCATGTTGCATATATCCATATCTTCTCAAATTAATAGGAACTGGATTGGATGTCAATGTCATCACCTCCACTTCTGCTTGTTGTTTCGCCACACTAGAGCTTTGTCTTTCTACCCCTACATTTTGAGTATTTGTATGGTTCACTCGATTTTCTTCGATCTCCTTACAGCCGGTGCTTGTTAATACTCTCAACATTGCTCTCTTCTTAAATGGTCGAGATTCGTCAATGGCATCGAGTTCTTTGTAGATGCTTTCCAGTGTCCTCCATTTTTTCCTACGGTTTTGCATCATTGCCAAAGAAGTACACTCAACACAAATTTGTATAAACTGCATTTAATCACAATTCATGAATAACATAAGATGTCTTGATTTTAATGATTTTTTGAGACATTTACATTTCTTCCATTCGTCCAGAAAGAACAAAAGATTATTTGCTACAAGTGGCATGGATATCATATGCTCCAAGAAGAGACCAAAAAATTTCAGCAAAACACAACATGGAGCATATAAGTATATCAGAATAAAATTCCATTATAAATGTCCAAATTGGAAAAAAAATAACATACATTTTTTAAGCCGGAAAAATGTTAACAGAATAACGATCTGAAACAACATATATAATTTATTCTAGACAAAAGGAAAGAAAATAACAGAATTAACAGTCCGTGTTCTGAACCGTTAAATCGTTGATAGTACAAAATGATAAAATTTGAAATACCATAGCATATATTAAAAGATATTGAATAACAAAATGAAAATAAAAATATAAGATGTGATCATATATCTAAATATGAGTAAAGCAGAAAAGTCATAAACATAATTAATTAATGGTCCATAATATCAAAAATTATTTTTGTTCCGGTTAAAAGGAGGAAAATAGAAGAAGAAAAATTCATACATATTTCAATTGAGTCTGAAAAGAAATGTTAAACTGAATTTTTTTCCAATGTGTAAAAACTTCAAAAGCTGTAAAGAATTCAAATGCTACACATTTTTTACTCTTCATTTGTGCGAGCTTGCACAATGAAACTATTTCATCTATGTCAGTGGTGAAGCTGGAAAGCAAAAACCAGGAAAAAGAAAGCAACCTACTATATACCATTATGTCTTTACAAGCCGTCTCAGAATAAATAACAATAACCTGTACCTTGTATTACATATTATCACAGAAGTATTTTCTATATATCTTCATTTCAAGCTTCTAAAATCTTGAATTGCTATGAGAAAAGGAGAGTGGGAGATTACCTCTTTGTCAACCAATTGAAAGGTTCAAGGGCTAATTCCTATTATGCTGAAGAAATATGTCAAGGTATGGAGAGACGCTATATATTATAGCATGCAATTAATTTTGTCATTGCAAGAGAGTGCGTTATATTAACTATTAGGATTTAACTTATTGCAATTCATTGTTTTTCCTGCACAAAAATAAAAGGGGAATTCTTATCTAATACTATATACATATCAAAATTACTTGGGGAGGATCTCAGTCCAATATTGATCAAGTAATACTTTGAAGCATTAATCAGATGCCAGTACGTACCAAATAAATTGTGAATACCATATAGTAGGTTACCCAAAGCAACATACAAATATCATCTCGTTACAGACGTATGTATGTACATAGATACGTACGTACTATGTATGTATGGTATTAATGTCTTTGGCCTTTATATTTCATTCCCAAAATTGTTCATCGACAAACGTAACATTTTCCTTTGATTTTCATGCATGTGCTCGCTGTTAATTCATTGAATTTGCAAAAAGGCACAAAACTATTTCGGAAAGGAATTATTTGAAGCATATCGATCGGTTTCTGGTATGATGATTGGAGAACAGGTGTGTCCAATACAAATACCTCAGTTTGTATACATATGCATAAAACCAACAACGGCGTTACGGCTACCTCATGAAACAATGCAACAAAGCAGGCTGAATATCACATTCAAAACACCAATCTCCACGCAAGCACAGAATCAATTGCAAATGCCGCTATCAGAAGTTGCTAAATGGCAAGATTTAGCAGGAAATTTTGACCAGGGCCAAATTGGAAATGAACAGGTAATGATGAATTCTAGGTAAGCGAGGTGCGTAATTTTATACGAATGGGAGCTGATACACACATCCCTCCATGATACACACTTATTTTGCATGTTAGACGAATTGTTATGCTTGTTAGACGAGTTGTAATGCATGTTATTTTGTACTGAAAAATAATTATGCATGTTAGACGAGTTGTATAATTATTTTTCAGTACCAAAATAACATACATAGCGACTCATCTAACATGCATAATGATGAGGTATCGATGAAAATATATGTAAAATGTTGGATTTAACAATTTAATGGACTTTATGAGACTCCATACAGACCATAAAGATTATGAACATAATGTGTTATACAATTATATTAATTATATATCATAATATATCCATAACAAGTGATCAATAAGGTACAATTAATATGAATATAAGATGTTATAGGAGTGGACTCTTAAATGTGCAGAAAATTAAATTTTCGTAATTTTCATTTTATTGATGAATTGAATTGAAAATTGCCATCCCTACTAAATGACACCTGATCTCCAAGGCAAGGAATAAGCATGAGATCTCTCTCTCACACACAACAGAAAAAATAGACAAAAAAAAGGGTTTACTCTCTCCACAGAAAAATGAAAAAGACAAAAGACAAAAGGAAGAGACGGAGAGAACTTTACAGAACCTCTCCATCGAGTTTTGCAGAAGTGTTGTCGCGTAAATGACTAAGGGAACCGATAACGAAGTGCTTATTATATTGGAAGACCTCACAGCCACTGACGCTTCAGAGTTGTCTGCAAAAGAGAAGAGAATGATTGCCTAGCATCTGAATCAAGTTCAAGTGCAGATTCTGATAAAGCATGAAACAAGGTATTGCTTCTGCTCCTTTTAGGCTGTGCTCCAGTTGAAAAAAGAGGAAGGAAAGGTAAGTAACGGTAGGGAAGGAAAGGTAAGGAACGGTAGGGAAGGAATGCTTGAGTTGTTACTTGCTCCAGTTCAATACAATAGAAAGGAAGGAACTAAGAAGAAAATACTTAAAATTAGTATTGTAACCTCCTCTACCCTCCAATTTAGGAGGTAACAAAATAGCCAATTTAATAGCATAATGTAACCTAGGTTAAGTTCCTTCCTTCCTTCCATAAAATTCCTGCAGCAAGTAACATAAATCTTTCACCTTACCTTCCTTAACCTCCCCTCCTTATTTGATGTTCTGGAGCACACCCTTAAGGTTCTATCAAGTGGTTCAGGAATAAACTGAATTTATCAATTGGTATTATAGCAAACTTTATTAACATAGTTTCATGAAAGGTCTTGAAATTCACATATAAAAGAAAATTCGTTTTCGATATTTTCAGAATTCAAAAGGCTATAAAAATTATTAATTCGTGAAAATAGTTCAAAATGATGTGTTAATATTTTTGCATATTCTTCAAGGTCTCGAATTTTCGGAATTTTATATGAATTTTTAAGAATTTATCATAATTTATTTAATGGTGATAATAAGATTTTAAGTTGATTAATTTTGAAAAATCTGATTCAGAAAAGCTTTACTTTTCATAATATAACTTAATATTTTCAAGTATTTTTGTATTTTTTTTTCAGATAATCAAGTTTCTTGTTATATTCTCTATTAATATTGATTTTACAATGAATTTACAAAAATTTCCAGATTTTTAAAGCGAATTTTCAGGATGTTGTTTAATATGGAAAAATATAGTTAATGATTGATTTCATAGTATGATGCAAATTTTTATTTAAATATTCATAAAATAAATCATGGAATTTTTTTTGTAAAGTTTAAAAATCAGTTCATCGAAGTTTTAAGTGCATTAATATGTGGTTTTATGATTAATTAAGCCATAATTATCACTATTAAATATGAAATGCAATTGAAGGGAATTAAAAGTTGCATTAAAGTATGCTTTAAATTATAGAATTTATGTAGATATTATATTAGGATCAATTAAAGAAATTAAGGTCTGGTTTGGTATTGAAATTGGTCGAAATTTATCATCAAAATACCCAAATTTCATGATTTGTGCACTCCAAAAAACATAAAAATAAAGCCTAACGTTACATAACGCCATCTTGGCATTATTGTTGGAATAAACTCATCTCTTGTTTGACAATTTGCAAAACAAATCAGTACTAACCTTGCACATGAGTTTTGGTGAAGTTGCAGGTTAACACAGGTACAACATGGTATTGCATAGGCTCAGACATGCTCAAACATGCTCAACACAAGTCAAGACAAGCTCAAAACATCAAGGGAAGACTTCACAGAGCTTCACAAAGCACAGCGTTACCATAACACTTCCCAACCCGTCACAACGGGTCAGAAGGAGAAGAGATAGTGCAGAGCAGGATTTCATAAAGGACAACGTTACTGTAACGCTTCACTAAGGCGTTGTAACACCTCCCAACCCGTTGTAATGGGTCCCTGCTCAAGTTGGCCCAGATGACAATTACAGAAGCACAGAAGGGCATATCTAGAACATCTCCAAACCGTTATAACGGGTCATCCAAGACGTTATGAACTTTCTGTAACACTACAATCATTTTTGCAAGGGTTCAAGACTCCAAGAAGAGCACAATCTATATATATGATGCAGAGACGAACCATAAGGGTATCTGAAACCCCCCACAAGCTTTCAAGCATCTAATTGAGCACCAGAAAGAGCCAAAGAGCTTTCTCCTTCAGCTACCTAAACCTGAGAGCATTATGATAACACCCATAGTCTAATTGTCATCCGAAAACTTTTTTTAGCTAGTTTCTAGCCTTTGGTGCACTACATTTGTGTTCTCAAGTACTGCATCCATGTCCTAGATTATTTTGTCAATCAGATCGTTAATCGTGTAGAGTGGTGTTGCCCCTTACATTGTCTAGATGTCGAAGATTGATTTGATTGTTTAGAAGAAATCAAAGATCGGTTTTGAAATTGTAAAGAACACATATTTTGTTAGTGAAATCGATCTCGAAAGGAAGATTTGGTTCTGGGAGACCTATGGACGTAGGCCTAGTTGATTGATAGACCGAACCACGTTACATCGCGTGTTCTTTTAGTTCTCTTGATTTCTTTTGCTCTCTACTCTCTCTCTCTTTATTACTTTTGATTTTTGTTGATTTGTGAATTGCTCTATTATTTCTAGAACTTGCTTGCTTTAACTCTTGACTAGGTGATTAAGATCTAAAAGTTTTAATTGTAATTTTTAATTGAAAACGCTTCTGTCTTATTGTTTGACCTTAGTCTTTGCGCTTTAATCCCCAATATTTCTAACGATTGGTATCAGAGCTCAGAGGTTCATACCTAGCTAATTATCAAAATCTTGTTAGTTCTTGACTTTGTGAAAAATGACACAATTGAAATTTGTGAAAGAACCCCCAGTTTTTTATGTTGGTTGCAAGAACTTTTCCTTTTGAAAAATATGTATGGTAAACTACTTTAGTTTCTTCAAACTTTGGAAAATAGTTGAAGACGGTTGGACACCAAAGTATGAGTTAGATGGTGTAACCCTTACAAAAGAATCTAAAGAACTTAAGTACACTAATGGCAATGCTATGAACACCATATTAAGCTCAACTCATGGGTCAATTGCTTTATCTCACACGCATTCTTCTAATGCTAAGGAAATATTGAATGCTTTAGTACTTAAGTATGAAGGGAACGAACATCTGAAAAAGACTCGAAAGGTCGGATTAGCAACAAAGTTAGAAAATATGAAATTTGAAGATAACGAGTCCTTTAAAAGTCTCTATCATAGACTCGTGTCTCTAAGAAATGAATTTGTTGAAGTAGGATCTAACATTTGTGATCAAGATTTTGTAGGTAAACTTTTGAGGATGGTGTCCAAGAAGCTCGGTTGGGATGGCGTCGTGAGCTCTATATAATCTTTACAAGCTAAAGGACTCACCTATCAACCCGAAGAGGTGTATGCACAACTTTGCTCGCATGAGGAGAATCACAAGGAAGTAAAGTGTACAATCTCAATTAAATTTTTGGCCTTACCTGCACAATCTTCATACAATCCACCTTAAAAATTCGAGGCAAGCGAAGTGATATACCAAAACCTTCACCAAGTACTCTCCAAGGGCAAAGATCTTCTTACCAAGCTAGTAAAAGGAGGAATAGAATTCGAAAGGAAAGTAAATGAGGAGAGATTAGCTCAAGGCAAAAATGTAGTATGCCTATCTTGGAACAAGAAATGTCATAGCATTCAAAATTGCTATGTCATCTTTTCTCAAAGAAGAAGACCACAAGAAAGACGTTTTAAGAGGACTAACAAGAGAGCTATGCAAGCAACTTGGATAAGCAAATCTGAAGAAAGTGAAGATGAGGAAGAAGAAGTGAACCTCGGGAAGGAGAAGTTGAAAACAAGCTAGCCCTCATTGGAAAGAAACCAAGGACATGATTGGAGATAGCGCTTGAGATCATAAATGAACAAGGGATGACAGATTCGGAGAAGATTCACATTTTGAAGCAAATGGCTCAAGATAATGACGATTATGCCAAAAAACAAGAAGAAGCTCTAATAAGAGGTGAATTCCCAAGAATAGTCACTACCAACAAGATTGAAAAACTCCTACAATTGCAAAGATGGATGATGCTAAGCAAATCGTGAAACCTTTGAGTCTTGCAAAAGTGGATGCTCAAGCACAAAAGAAGACAACTCAATCAAAAGCTAAGACTACAAGCACTCAAGAATTGGAGGCCCCTAGCCGAGCTAATACGGTAGTTTTTTTATCTCTCTATATATCATGATGAGTCTAGTAATGATGAGTTTTGTGATTTGAATAAAAGTCAAGAATCTTTCAACGTGGCCAAGCTTAAAGAATTACTTGATGAGTTCAAAAAGCCTTTAGATATTAAAGATGATATGATCAATGACCTTAAGTCTAAAATTGAATTGCTACAAATTAGGGTTAATGACATTGAGACCAAAGATAATTTTGAAAAAGAAAAAGAATTAAAAAAGCATATCCTTGAGCTTCTAAATTTGTTAAGTTTGTTAAATCTTCAAACCATAATACTAAAATCGACTATGATAAGATGTACATTGGTTAAGGTCCACATGATAAGATCGGTCTTGGATTTGTAAAAGAATAACTTTCTAGAATTGAAAAGCAATCTAAGCCAAATAACAAATCTATTCGGGATAAGATCCATACCTACAAGTATGATAAAAGATACAATAAGAAAACCAAGTTCACCAAACCTAATTCATGTTTTGGAGGGTGAAAAGAACTTGTTTAAGAAGGCGTTAGCCACTTTAGGTCATATATTCATGTTTTCTGATCATTGCCCTCTTATCCAACTCTTTGTTGTATCTACAAGTGAAAAGGTAAAAGTCATAACTTTCAATTGATTAGGGTCAATAGTTTGTACATTTATCGTGTTGCAGAATTCTTAAAAAATTGTCTAGTGTTGGGTTGCATCTTCATGCGGCAAGGCGATTGTTGGTGCAGTGTATCCAAGGTGAATTTCATCAGCTTTTGGCACAGTAAAATCACGTCAGGGGCAATTCAAATCGGGAACCATGTTCTTCTGTCTTTGGAGGATTACGGCTTTTGCTTGTGCAAGTTCTTGTGCCATAACATCACGCTCAACACTAATCGCATCAAGCTACTGTTCGGGAGTAAGTGTTATACTCATCCTTAATCTACTTGGTGGATTGGTTGAGTTGGTTTCTCCGATTCTCTTGTTTCATGTCTTGTGTTGATCAAATCAGATGATCTTGGTACGAAAATTTCAACTTGAGATGTAACTTGCCGTGTTATCTCTTCCTCAACCAGAATTTAGATTTGAGAAACACAAAAAAAGAAAACTGGAAAATGGTCAGAAATTGTAACTTAAACTAAATAATTGTAATCTGAAAATAGAATAAACGTTATCTCCGACAATGATGCCAATTTCTTGATGGGGTTTTACAGATGCAATAAAATCCTAGTTTTTCACTGATTTTATAGTTACAAGAATATAACTACAGTTGAGCACTTAGGAATCAAATTTACAAAGATAACTGATTTTACTATCAAATGGTTACAATTAAGTATAAGTTGCAGGAAAAAAAACAAATTAAAAGATTGGTTGTGTTTGATTGGTTGTGATTTGATTAAAATTAGTAAACACATCAGTTCATAATCTAGAAAACAGATGCAATAACAAATAGATTTTCCTAGGGTTTCCAATCCACTATTGTTTCATTTATTTAGTAAAACAAGGGTTTTATGTGATAATTATGAAGGCACATTTTGGAGTACGGTCGGCATTCAGGGATATCTTTATATAAGCACCTATGTTTAGATTAATATAATTTTCACCATGTAGTACTTGATATACTAATTTGAACTCATTAAGTTGATATAATTGTTCCAATTGTCTAAATCAATTATATGTCACTCCTCAATACTTGATACAATTACCAAAAAATCAGATAAAACACTTAATAAATCAACGTCACTCCTCGCTACTTAGTCAATTAATTAGATTATTCTTTGTGGTCTGGTTTCAACACTCAACTATTTAGTTCAACGTACCAAAACCTCAGATCAATAACGATTAAGAAACAACATTAAGAACAAAGAATAATTCATATTTTAGACAAATAGATACAAATCTATTATTAAACAAACATTTCAAGAGTTTCAAGTACTCAAATCCTAGAAAGATCTACAGAAAACTTAGCAACACATGCCTAAGGAACAAAAACAACAAAACAAATATGAAGAAAGCAAAAAAGGAGAGACAAAACCCTATTAATTGGTGAATCTTGATCTTCTTCTTCTTCTCCAAACCCTTGAAGATGTCTTATGCTTGAAAATTCTCAATAACTGCTCTTAGAACTGCTATCTGAACTCTAAAAATTGTATCACAACTGACTCCAGAATTACACATATATATACCAAACAAAACCATACAAATAGAACTCTAAAAATAATATTTTTTTGCTCTAGCTGTGCTGGCTTCAGTCGAAGTAGTCTTGGGCTTTGACCGAAGTGGTAGTACCAAGTCCAAATAACTTAAGAAAAATCTTGAAAACTTGATTTTGGTTGCAGTACTGGGCTTCAATCGATGTGGATGAAGACCTTCGGTCAAAGTTGAGTATGTTGGCTTCTTGGACTTAGAAAAATCTTCTGTGTTGCTCTGCTGATCTAGACTTTATCCAAAGCCCGCTCTTGCCTTCGATTGAAGGTGCTCGGTTGGGCTATTGTTTCTGGAAAACGGCTAAGTTACAAAACTTGGTCGTGGAGAACTGGACTTGGCTGAAACTCATCATCTTGTGAGTTGATCAGCCTTGCAAATTTATCAAGTACATGAGTTGGTGCTCTGTTCTACACTTTGGTCGAATGACTTGATGACTTCGACTGTTGGAGATGTATAAACTTTGTTTCCTGATTTGTGCAAATTCCTGAATCGATCCAGATTATCCGATTGAGCTCCAAAAGTTCCAAAATTCTTGTTTTCTGCAATTAAAATTAATCTAGAGCAGTAATTTGAGCTCTTGCATGTTTTTTATCTAATTAACTCAAATTAAACTAAAACTTGATCAAAATAACCACAATTAACCTCTCTTTGAATATATATATATCAATTTGGCTTATCATTGATCAACCTTTACACTGCTCATTTCACTGTATATTCATTTTTCTTTTAAGGTTTTTTTAATTTTGTTCTCAATGTACAGTACATTTACACTGTTCATTTATGTATTTTTTTCTTAATGTATAGTACTTATGGAAAAAACTCAGTTATACTTAGATAGGTGCTCTCTAAGTACTCCACTCATCATTTGATTGAAATATATAATGTGAATATCAATGCAATCATACAGTACAGATTGAGCGGAGTATCTTAGAAACACTTATTTAGATGTATCTAAGTTTTCTTTCGGTACTTATTCACATTTTTCTTAATCAACAATATATTTTCGTTCAAATTATTTTTTGTGAATGTACAGTTTTTTGCTATTTTTCTGAAACAAAAGTATTTTTGTGAATAGTACTGTTTTGCATTTTTTTACTTATTCTACAGTGTCTTTTTAATTATTGCCTTTTTAGCAATTCTATTCTGAATCTACACTACCCTTTTTTGTGATTTTTTCTGGCGAGTTTTTTTGTGGCAATTTTTCAAAATATACACTTTCCATTTTTATTTTTTAATCTGCAGTGTGACTTTTATTTTTCCTTCCAAAGAAATGATGTTTCTTTCTTTTCGGAATTTTTGTGCTTTTTTCCAAGTTTGTTTTTTCTTTATCTTTTCCAGTTTTTTGGCGAAATTTTTTTCCGAACATTTCTTCTGGATCTACAGTATTTTTTTTAGGGAATAGTGCCTTTTTCCTATTTTCTTTTGCCAACTTATTTTTTGCAAATCTTTTTTTTCTGAAATTACAGTAGCCTCTATTTAGTGAATAGTCACATTTTCCTTTTCTTGCGATTTTTTCTTTTTGCAGAATTTTCCCCGCAATCTACAGTGTCATTTTTATATAGTGTCTCTTTGTGGATTTTTTTGTGCGAATTTTTATTTTCTTTTCTGCAATATTTTGACGAACTTTATTTTGGTAATTTTTTCTGAATACATGACTTCATTTTTTTACGATTTTTGTGTGTTTTGTTTTGCACTTTTTAATCTGCAATTCGATTTTTTTTAATCTGTGGTGCGATTTTTTCCTTGCGAATTAATAGTGATTTTTCATTTCGGATTTTTTTCAAATGATAGCACTTTTCTCTTGTGGCATTTTTTTTCCATACATACTGTGAATTTTACAACGGAATGAATAGTTTTTTACGGATTTTTTAATTAACCGTTTTCGTTTTTTTTATTTATTTGTATGTACATTTCGAGTAAAGGAGATACTCAAAGTTGTATTTATTACAGTGAAACCAAGCTTATGAGTAATACAATGAAACTTTGGAATAGAGTGATTGAGATGTCAGTTTGGATGAAAGAAAGATACATGTTGATAGAAAATTAGAGTTGCGAAGGCAAACCTTGGAATCGAAAAGTTGTAAACTTAATAGGACTAACACTGAGTATATGAAGAGCGGGTTCATTGATGTTTCGGTTAGAAGATGGAAATATTAGTTTGGATGGACACGTAGGACCTAGAAAAAAAAACATATTTCAATATTTGAGATCAATGCTACAGAGTGATGGCGAGTTTGAAGAAGATGTTGGCCATAAAATAAGAATGGACTGGATAAAATGACGACAAATATTTCACATCCTATGCGACAGAAATGTCCCACAAAAACTGAAAGGTATGTTCCTATAGGATGACGATCAAACATGTAATGTTGTACATTGATCAATGATCATTGGTCATGGAAAAGCATTCTTGAATTTGAGGGTGAGTATTGTACCACTCACATTTGTTTCTTGTTGTGAACGTGATTTCGATAGATGGTGAACAATTTGGGGTAACTACATGATTTTATGGAAGAGAAATGGTGATTGATATACCTCATTTGTGTGAATTGTTTGGGATTACGACCGAGAGAGAAGATGTATATCCGATTAGGGATTGGCCGAAGGCTAATGAGCATGGTAAATTAGCCGATTACAAGAGGTGATACATAAATTGTAGAAAGAATGATGACCTTAAGGCAACCAACTTACTTACTATTCACATGTTAGCCTTTCATTTCATCAACAACATACTCACCACCAAAACCCAACTCAAAATCAAAATGAAAAGGTATGATATCTTCTTGCTCTGCCACCTCATATCAAAGGATAAGGTAATCAACATATCATGTTTTATTTTGAGTCATATGTATACCGCAAGTCGGGTCAAGAAAATGCACATATCCTATGGTCACCTTCTCCAAAGGATACTTCATTTTAATGAAATTCGCCTATTGAATTACTGTTCGAAGTGCTATATCACAATCAACTTGAGAGACCATATGGCTAAGACGGGTTGGGTCAAGCAAAATCGCATGTAGCATCCAAGTGAGGCTTCAATCAATGAGTGGATTAAGGAGTTCAGTGTCGTACGAAATCAATATACCAACCCGAATGTGCAACAACAACCATCTCAACCGGATTACCAACCTCCTCCATTCATGCCTCATTGCTCTTTTGAGCACGAGTCAAGCTCTCATCCTCCAAGGTACAAGTATCACCATATTGATCATTTACCCACTTTTACATCTGGTACCCAAGATGAAGGAGTGATTCATCTATCTCAATAAATGAATCAATTGCACAATGGATTTAACTCTTTCTACACCTATTCTCAAGGTGAATTTGGGTTTATCAATCAAAGAATTGATAATATTGAGCTAAGGCAAAATTAGATTGAGTACTCTCACTGCCAGTTCAAGCAAATTGGTATAATGAATTTGGTTTTTGGATTGTACCAAGTGAGAATGTCAATGTGAATTTTGTTATCGTACCTCTCATACCATCCCAACCTACCAATGAGAGAGAAGTATAGAGGTTGATAGGGAAGTCAACACTCAAGATGAATGTGATGAAAGGAGGGGATGATGTTCAAGGTGAAGGTGAAAATGAGAGAAGCAATCGTCTTTTACTATTCTTTCTTTAAAATTGGTTTTTTTATGCTTTGGTCCTAACAAAACAATATTACTCATTATATTTTGTGTTGCATGATTATAACTTTGTGTGTATGACCTAGCTATTATAATATTTGCCTTGCTTTATGATATTATGTTTTTATTTCTTGTGTTATTATTGTTGGGATTAATTCAATTGAGTTTGGTGCAATTCAATTAGGGTATCAAATCGATTAACCGTTCTCTAATCTAACACAGTTGCAGTTCAATCAAATTAACAAAACTGTTGCGACATAAATGAGAAACAAAAGGGCGGAAGCGGGTTTACTTACTTTCCATCTCCACCAGTCGTCTCTGGTCTTCAATCCTTGCGATGGTTGAGATGTCTTGAATCTACGAAAGTTCTTCGGTACGTCTTTTCCTGACGGATCCTTCCAAACGATTCAGGGGCGCTATCCTTTCTCCAGACGAGTCACGATCACCTCGACGGAGTATGAACTCTTAATGGAATTAAGTATAGTAACTATGCACAACACATGTGCCCTAATCACAGAAAATTCTGATCTCTCGTTTCCCCCTAACGTTTGGAGACCCAGGACCTTTTATATGGGTCAGAGTGTATCTTGGAAAGATGCCGAATTAATTATCAAATATTCATCAAATATTTATAATTATATTTTCTCCAATTCTTTTCCAAATCCTAGTATTTACTGTTGCAAATACATCCACGAATTTGGTACAAAATACATTTTATTCAATCAGAAAGATAACGGGTGATCCAGGCATTTAATTAATGCCTTATAGAAGGTCTCTTGCGGCCGCAATGAATTTCATTACGGTCGCAATAGACTAGGCAACTCCACACTTGGCAATTTTCTGTCAGGTGTCTTGCAGCCGCAATGAGATCCATTGCGACCGCAATAAATCATGCTAAAATGGCAGATTTGTTGCCTAATCTTCCCCTATTGTATTGCGATCGCAATGAATCTTATTGCGGCCGCAATAGATCACGTTTGTGCTATTTTGCTTGGGCTTTGATCCAAAACAAGTTGAGTTTTGCCCAAACAATATTTATGATTTTACACTAAGACCCATATATACATTAATTGATCATAATCAGTCCATCAATAATTATAATCAATTTAGATAAGTTCTATATGCATTCGTGCCCAAAATCTTGGTGAAATACGTATAATGCCTTGTATATTAATTAATCACATTTAGCGGCATTTCCAATTGTTACTCCTCGTAACATTAGTGACAGTACGTGACATGTTTGTAATCATATAACATGTAGTCCAACTTAATTTATTAGAATTAACATCTTAATTCCAACAATTATACCTTGCATTAATTGAGGAGGAGTTATATGCTTCAATTTAGGGGAGCTCTATGTTCATATTAAGGGGGAGCTAATTTGATAAGGATTTTGTTTTAATGTTTTTTTATCAATTTCCAAAAATGGAGAGATGATCAATTGAAAGTGCACATGTATCTTACTTCAATTGTAAGAGCACTCTCATGTTTTGCAAATTAACAAAAGAGGGAGATTATTGTACTAAACAACTTCATTGGTTTGACAATTTGCAAAACAATACAATTTAACATGTATTTTGTTGAGTTTTTGTGTGTAGGTAAACATGACATGCAATAAAAAGCAAGACATGACAATGCAATACATCTTAGAACATTTATGAGTCTTGGAGCATTAGAACTTGTTCTTTAGAAATCATATGATAGTTTTTCTATTTCCTAGATTTCAATTTCCAGGAATAACGACTTTAGAATCAAGTCGAACAAGTCAAAATAGTGTCACATTGGTACATATCGATACATGTGTTAGCCAGAAAAATATTGATATATCGATACATTATTTTCATATTGATTGGCCTATCGACATATCGATATATTGGTATACCTACTTAGCATACTTGAAAAATTATCTTGGTACAATCAATACATCAATTTCATATCGACTTATGTATCGATATACTATATGATATATCAATATAGGCGGGAAATTATTTTTTATTTGTTATGTACACGCTATTTAAGGAGCTGGTCTATTTTCTCTCTTTCCAATAAAACTACCTACACTCATTCTAGCATACTGAGAGAGATCAAAGCTATCTTTAAGTTTTTCTCATCATTCTATAATCATCTATTTGGTTAAATCTTGTGATACTATTTTAGAGATTGTATTTCAAGTGTCGAGATCTTGTGGAAAGATAGTGTCGAGTGCATCCTCCTTTGATATCTTCTTGGATCTTTGTTTGATCCTTTTTTGGATCTTAGTTTTGATCTCTTTTTGGATCGTGTTTATAATTGTCAATTTGTTTTATAAGGAAACTTGAATCTAAACTTGTAAACCATACGTGATAGTGAATTTCGACTCCGGTGTGAAATCGGAGAGTCTCGTGGACGTAGACTTTGAAAGACTACGGCCGAAGCACGTTACATGAAGTGTCACATTTCTTTTACTCTCTCACATTCTCTTTATCTCTATTTATTACAATCTTGCAATTCTTAAAGTTTTTTTATAGTAATTGAAACGTACCAATTGGTTGTATTTTGTCTATTTTTGTAAATCTTGAGCTTATGCATTACTTTAAACCTTAGTATTACATATTCCAACAAACCAACAGTCAATTATATGATTTAGGAGAATCTTTATATTATTAATTAAAATAGCCGATCTTTAATTGAACAATACAAATCAAATCTCTACCTTGAAAAAATAGGATCCGTATCTACTGCTCTTTTGAGCCAAGAGCAGAATCCTGTTCTTATCATCTAGACCGTCGAATAAGAATCGGACGGACAGATGATGACTGAGGGGCAAAATTTTTAAGATAATTTTTTTATCTGATTCGTCTATTTCACACTGAACGAATCGGATAGAATAAAAATAGAACCGTATTTTTATTCATAAGAGCAACAGATACGAATCCGAAAAAATATTTCTCTACGAAGGATTTTGTTTCCAATGATCAAGGGATCCTTTCTAAAAGTATGGGTCAATGAGGGGGTAGCAAAACTGCTTGTGGGTCTGGCCTGTCTGTTAGGAGGCCCCAAAAAATGTGTCCGCATGAGAAACATGTTAAAATTATTTTGCACGTAAATCATTATTTTATTCCAACGTGTATTCCTTTAGAAAACTCCCAAGTACACGTCGGATCCCACCAAGACGCGCGAGTGCGCGACTGAACTGACCCATCCTCTTTCGCTCTTTCTTTAATTTTCTCCATTAATTCACGAAACATAATTTACATCGTCCCCAAAGATTTCTTTCGAGTTCCGATTATCAAACAGTCACATCTCTTTTGGCGGCGTCGCCGTCGAAGAATCGAATCGGTGACAAGAGATCGAATCCGAAGAATCGGTCAACCACAACTCAGAAACAAAGAAGCAAGAATCGAAACAAAGGTCAGTCTTTTCCGATTCAAGGGTTTTGAAAAACCCTTCGACCATGGATGATCCCTCACGACAACAAGGGAACGTCGACGAAGATATGGGGGATGGTATTGATATTATAAGCAACCTCGATGAAACCATTAGAGCAAAGATTCTCTCCTATTTACCAATAAAAGATGCTATTAGGACTAACACCTTGTCCACCAAATGGAGGCACACTTGGACAAAGATTTCTGAGCTTTCTATAAGGGAAACCTACTTTTCCTCCTCAGTCAAATTGCCACAAAATCGTTCAAGATTGATCAATTTTGTCGACAGATTGTTTCTTCTGCACAAGGGACAAATTCATATTTTCAAGCTCTCGACCAAGCAGAACTGCCATGATGCCTTGGATCGATGGGTTAAGAATCTGTCAACATATGAAATGAGTGAACTAACTCTGGAGTTGACTTCTAAGAGAAAGCACAAGCTTAATTCCAGCTTCTTCTCTTATAAAGATCTTAACTCGATTTACTTGTGCAATTGCTTGGTAAAGTTGCCTCAGAATTATGAAGGGTTTAAGGTGCTCTCTGTGCTTAAGCTCAAAAATTGCTCTCTTACAGGAACTGAGATTGAGAGGTTTGTGTGCAAATGCCCCCTTCTGAAAGATTTGTCTCTGAGGAAATTCAGACAAGGATCTGGCCTCAGGATCGATGCGCCAAATCTCGAAAAATTGTCAATTGATGGGTGTTTTACAGATCTCCAGTTATTTACGCCCAAGTTGGCCAAAGCATGTATTGATTTGGAAAAGAACCCTTCTGGTGAAGGCTGCATGCCAAAAGGTGGAAGTGGAACTAATTTTTCAAGAGCTTTTTGTGGTGCCCCCCGAGTTAAAATGCTTGGTGTACATAAGCATTTTCTACAGGTAAGTTTTGTTGTTTCCTACAGAAAACTCCAACATTTTCTTTTTGTGGTGCCCCCCAATTTAAAATGCTTGCTATATAGGCATTTTGTACAGGGAGATGTATTATTTCCTACAGATAACTTTTCATTATTTTCTGTATTCATAAGTTAATTTGCTCCAGAATATTTCATGTTTGGATATTGGTATCCCGGTGGTACTCTAGTACTATCTTGTTAAACTATGTTTGGTTGGTTTTTTATATTGTCCTGTGTGGATTAGCTTTGTTTGGGACTAAAGCTTCGTTGTTATTGTGGATCACAAGTGTTTTTTAAGTTTAGTTGTACGTATTTGAAGTAAAGATGCTCATAGCTCCTCAGCATTCTTCCATTCCATATTATATTTTCAGTGTCAGTGTATGTACCTGGTCTCATCATATGCTTTGCGTGACTTTAAGAAGATTTTCTTTTATTGTATTTCAGGCTTATAATTCTAATGTCAATCCCAATATATTTACTAATGCGCAATGTCTGATTTGCCCCTGTTTAACAACTAAGATGCTTGACTCATAAAATATATTCTCGTAAATTGCTGTTCCAAATTTTACAATTGAATCATATTTTCAAAGGCAAATTCTATTAGAATATCTTCAAATTTACCTAGCTATTGATCTGAGATATATTTATGCCTGACAATACTTATGCATCGTCTATTTTTTCTTTTTTTTCCTGACTACAGTATCTGGCTCAAGGGAATTTTCTGGAAGATATTGAAGTTCCTTCTATTTTTCCTCATTTGAAGGTTTTGATTTTGGATATAGATGTGAGTAACCCAGTGGAGATCAGGGCTGCGTTATTTCTCTTTTCACATGCTCCTACTCTAGAAGACCTTGATGTAATTGTAAGTTCTCCACAGATATCATATTCAATGAATTAATCTTGCATTGAAGCTCTTTAAGTTGCATTCATTTATGACCTAGAATTCCTACAAAAAAATAAAATAAATGAATCTTGTGTTTTGCACTTGTGGAATTACCAATGCCCACGTTTTATTCATTCTAATGTGTTCTCTGCGGAAATCAAGGAGAAAGAATGGTAGTCAGCTACCTCCTGAAACAGTATATTGGCTGGAGACTGATCCTCGAAGCATCCTAGAGGAGTATGAAAAGGTTTTGAATTTTGATATAAGTTTTACATGTTTTTTAAGATCTTCAGTGACATGTATGAAATTTTTACAAAAATAATACGGACCTCAAATTATCCTTTGCAAGTGAAGCTTAATTCCAAAAGATGCACGGAAGGGAAATGGAAATAGATTAATCTTAGTGTTTTCAATTGCAGAAATCTAACTTTATTGCAACAATATTGCCTTTATTCATTTACTCGCAGATAAGGAACAGTTCACATGCGAAGTTGGGGTCTACACATGCCAATTTAATGTTCTTCTTTGAACACCTGAAAAATGTGTCAGTGGAGAGCTTCTCACCAACAAATCTGAATCTTCAATTTCTGAGTTCAATACTCGGGTCTTCCCCTCTTCTTCAAACATTGAGTATAAGCAGTGGAAAAACAGACTATAACAAGGAAGAATTAGTCCACCGCCTGTGCCAGTTTCCAAGGGCATCAGCTGTTGTTAACATCAGTCATCTTTAGTTCTAAAATGCTAAGATAATTATCTGTGTTTCATTTTGCACCGTGTAGAATTTGCAGCACTTTTCACCGTATAGAATTTGAATTTCTTAAAAAAAAAATTAATGTGGTTGTTCAGATAATTGATTGATAGTGTACAAATTGAATAGTAGAACCTAAAGGTTTTTCTCATGCAAGACCATTTTTTTCTGAACAATGAAAGGACTAGTGATCACTGATCACTGATCACTGATAAGTGATGCTCAGCAGAAATTTATGGGTCTGCTTGATGACTTCGGCCTCACCAAACTTCACCATGATCAGCCATGTCTAGCGACTGACATTTAAAAACTGTTTATTAACTAAAATGGATGCAATTTTTATTTGCTTGGGGGTTGATGGGGGAGAAAATGAACAAATTTTGATATGTGCCTTTGCAAGAAGTATTTAAAATATCACGTTGATCAGGGGCGGAGGCACATTGAAGAGGGGGGGGCAAGTGCCTCTCTTGAAAAAAAAAATTGCAAAATAATTGTGTATTTGAACAATTTGTCAAATTTTTTTGCAAAATAATTATGCATATTTAGAAATCTGTGTTATTTAGTTATTTTGAAAAGAAAATTATAAATCTTGTTTCTCTCTAACGAAAATTTTGAATCCGTCTAACTTTGACCTAGGAAAACTATCAAATATTTAACAAGTTTCTCTGACACTTGGATATTTTAGGATCACATGTCAAGCCTAAAAAATGAGCAGGCAAAATTCAAATGCGCCTAAAATGTATTCTTGCAGAATTTTTACAGGGAGTGATTGGTGTATTTGTTTCATTTAGCACAACGCTTGTTTTACAGGACATAATGTAAACCCATCCAGAAGATTGTTATCTGATATTTGTTGTTTCTATTTGTTTTAGTATTGATAAAGTTTATGCACATTTAATATGTCTATCAATTTTGTTGATTTATAATTATGGAATAGCGGAAACACGCAAAAACATCATAAAGTAATTCTTCTTAATTTTAGGTGTAATATTTGCCGTATATAGCAATGACAATTTGTATGCATATTTGAAAAGAAATTAGATTTTTTTTCTGTCTGATTTAGTGATTTAACGATAACAATATGTGTCTAAATTGATTTTCTTTTTTACCTCCCACTCACAGAGCATAGCTTTTGTCACTACATAAAAAACCGATTCTCATGTTTAAAAGATTAAAAGAACAAGAAAATGCACACACAGAAATCTGAAAGATACATTGTCACGTACAAAAGTTTGAAGATATTTCATAACATCAATCCTATTTTTATTTTATTTTTTTGACAAATTATCACCCGAAACATGACTAACTCTAACACGTTTGGGACTGAATGCTTTGTTGTTGTTGTATGAGAAAATTATTCCTGCAAAATCAAACAAATGTCTATTTTCTTTTAATGAGGTGTGGTGAATTTATTTGCTTGTTTTATGCAGTGAGTGAGCCAAGGGTCTAGGGGACACTAACTCCTTCGTGAATTGTCAAAAAATGTGTATTTTAGTAGTAATGTCAGAATTGTTCTCTCATTCACCTCAGAAGATGTCTAAATTATTTGAATGATTGAATTTGTCCTCTGCATCTAGTGATGGAGCCAGAGGTTCAGGAGGGGCACCGACTCTCTCATGATTTGCCAAGCATATTCTATTTTAGTAGTAATATCAAAATTGTTTCCGCCTTCACCTTTGAAGATGTCTAAATTGTCTGAATGATTGAATTTGTCTCAAGCATTATTATTAGACTGGCGTGTCACTGGTTGCATCATTGTTAGTCTGGCTCGGTCACTAATTTTATGGATCAATAATTTGTTAGATGATGTTTTCCTACCGTATGTACCTTAACCACACCAACGTCATGATTGTCTTTTACTAAGAAAAATTGAAAATGAATCGTAAATTTATTTATCTTTTACTAATAAATGCCAAATCAATTGGGTTCTCAAGCAGAAAACATGGACGGAACCTCATGGAGATAAGAGGATGTACCAGAATTTTTTTATTATAATAATTAATAAAATAATAACATGCATTTAGATAATAATTAAAACTCTCAGCACATTATTCTCAGGTGCGATGAATAATACTATCGTGGATTCTTATTTTTTCTGTTTGGCTTCTCCTTTTTAGACGTGTATACAGTAGTTTTATTTTCTTGCTATTGGTTTTACCATAGACGTTGCTAACGAACGAAGATTGAATTTAATAAAGAAAATGTTTGAAATTTGATTACTTTATTGTCTGAACATGGTATTTTAAGATACGAATGAGTTTTCAAGATCTAACTGCAATATTGATGGGCATTCATGATTCATCGGTTCATATATATAATTCGTTAGTAGTAAAAAGATTGATTCATTCAAATAGAGGAAGTGAGTTATGAGAAAAATGAATGTAAATATGTAATGACTAATGATAAAGAAGAATTTTATGATAATATCTCAAACTTACAGCTAAGAATGGATTTCCACTATTATGATGAATGAAATAAAAAACTCTTAGTTTAAGATGCAACAAAGGGATTTAATTGTATCAGTGATTCATAATTTCCTTTGGTACTCGGTGTTTTTCTGATATCTTTTTCCTTTAAATAATCCAAAGGGCTTTAGTTTTTTGTTTAGTTTGTCATAAATACAACATTTTTTATAGATCAAATCAATACTAATAATAAAAATTAACGTAAAGATAATCGAATTAAGCAATAAATTAATCTTTGAATTCTTTGACTAATATAATTGATGAACAAGAAACAAAAGAAGAATCTGAATACACCAATAAGCAATTCCAAAAGAAAAATCAGTGGAAATAGAGAATAAATTTCAAATTAAAATGGAGTGGAAATAACTTCAAACCTTCCATAAAGTCCATTTAGATGCCTCTAGTATTAATTTTCTTTCATAAAATTTATTGCACAAGTACTCAACTTCAATATAATTAATCAAGGAAAAATAAAAATATAGTCTAACAAGTTGAAATATATTCAGCTAAAACGAACTTAAACTAAATCTATTAGTGTCAACATCAAGGAATCAATTGAGCTATCATTAGTGTCAACATTAGTGTTTGATTCAGCGACTTAGATGATGAACGGTTATTATCCTAGTCAGATTTTTTTTGTTTTAATTCTGATCGTTACAGAATCTGGAAAAAAAAATGCTTAATAAGAAAGAGATATATGACAATTCTTATTTGAAAAAAAAAAGTGAAAAAATGAAAGACGTGGGAATTGAGATACATTTTGAGAGCCATATGAAAATAGTTTTAGCAGTTTACTTGTTTTATTTTTATTTTTTTGAAGTGTAGGTTTAACCTACATATTTACTTGTTTTATTGGTTCGCCTATTCATATAGTATCTAAAATATAGTACATTGTTTGTTTAAAAGATCATTTTTTTTCATGCTCGTAGGCTTACACAACACAACATAACACACACTCTACTAAATCTGAAAAATTATCACAAACATGAGTTGAACACAGAATTTTCTTCATAAAAATTTAATACCTTAACCAACTACACGTCTACACAGCATTCGTTAGTTTAAGATTGCTTGGACTGGATCCCAAATGGATACTCTTTCGAATGTAATGTTCTTCGCAATATGTCTTAAATAACTTGATCTCAGTACTAGAGGCCTAAAAGCCCAAAAAAGCCTAGAACTTTCAAGTCAATTTTATAAGCTTTGAGCAATCACAATCCAGATATTACACTTCTGAACCTGGTGTAAGTAAAATCTCAGCAGGAAAGATGTTGTGGCATCATATCATATCAATCATGGCACAGCATCTGCGTCTGATTAATGCCTTAATAGGCTTTTTGTAAATTAGATATTTGGGCCCATTAATGGTTTATGCGAAATTATTCTGGTTTAAATTTTTGGTATTTGGTTTTATTGGGCTAGGCCTGTCAAACTAAAGAAAATTTTTGTTTTAACGTTTCATTTCGCCTGCACGAAACGTTTAACAAACATTAAACGAAAACGAAATTTGTTTCGTCCCAATGTATTTTTCGCGAAATTTCATGTTTCGTGCAGGCGAAACGTTATACGAAGGTGTT
Source organism: Eleocharis quinqueflora (assembly GCA_964058865.1). Taxonomy (NCBI): domain Eukaryota; kingdom Viridiplantae; phylum Streptophyta; class Magnoliopsida; order Poales; family Cyperaceae; genus Eleocharis; species Eleocharis quinqueflora. Next base: position 258,759 of record CAXKVX010000571.1, read on the forward strand.
TTTTTTTGTTTCGAGAACAAACAAAACGGAAACGAAACGATGAAATTTCGCGAACGTTTCGCACGTTTGACATGCCTAGATTTGGCTCAAAGCTTGATGCTAAATTAATAAATGATATATACTTTTCTCAAAATTGACAACTATATGTCTATATCTCTATACAAATCAATGTAGACAATCAATGAATCGAAATCTCATCTCAATTATATCAAACTAAACACTATAATTTATTAAATAAAACAACCATATATATATATATATGACTATATCGATGCACACTCCAGTACCATCAATCAACCGAACAATCCTAAAGCAGAAAACACCACCGCAAAAAGCCCGAAACTGAATCCAGCAAAATTCCTGTTCCCGAAACCTGCAACTGGTTTCATAGGATCACTACTGGTACTATTATCATCCATCGGATGGTCAAAATTTGCCGGCACATCATTTGGTGGTAGATCATCCGGGTTAGCAGGTGCGGGAGCATCAGGGAGATCTTTGAGGCTATCGGGTAAACCCTGACCATGTGTCACATTTATCGCAAACTTCTGACCATTCATGCATTGCTCGCCATCATAGAAGCTTGAGAAGAAATATGTGGGACCCTCCTTGAGCAACGGCACATTAACAGTGACCACATCTTTGCTATATTCTGGGTTGCTGACTGACCACTCAGTTGTGTTCAGGTCCTGATCGGCATCACATATTTTGAATGTGGTTGCGTTGTATGTCTGGACCACCGAGTGGTTTTTGTCGGTATGGAAGACTGAAAAATAAGACACAAAAAAATCTTCATCACAAATTCTGATTGCATATATTAAAGATTGAAACAAGGTCCATGAGGACCATGACAAGAGAAAAAGAAAAGCTAACATGAAGTTGTCAGTTTGCCAACTCACAAGTAACCTTGCATATATACTCACCTCCAATTATTACAGTCACCAACAATAATGTAAATGAAATTATTATAAAAAATGATCATGATAAATTAAAATAAGGAGCTAGATTCTGTCATTATCAACAGAGGAGTTGCAGTTTTTTATTAAAAAAAAAAAAAGAAAACAAAAGGCCATTTTTTAGAAAACATCATTTGATATTTCTCCTGAGATAGTGTCATTATCAATAACCATGTTGCAAAATAATGACATTAAACCTACTAGTTGTTACACCATTAAGAAGTGGTAAGAGTATACCCAGAGATTTTCCACGCACAGAAGATATTAGCTCTCATAGTGCATTGATATTAAAATCGTGATACAGAAGAATGTCGGCATGATATGTCAAAATCATCATAGGCAATAAAATGGTCCAAGTGATTTTATGGCTTTTGCAGTTTATAGAATAATCACATTCAGCTTAAGAAAAAAGAATAAAAAGAAGAACAACAAAGCTACTAAAAATGAGTGAACCATAGCCAATACTTTAAAATAAGGACAGCTATTCTGTTTGGTTGGCATTCATTATCTACCTGGTCTAAATATACAACTAATACGAACAAACTCTGCACTACATGTCAGGACGATAGATTAATTGAAATTATGAAATATCTATCCAGCCATATGGCAATTCACTGTCAACAGGGTATTCTATTTTTTTAAAATTGCCGGTCCCACTTTTCAGAGAGTCGGAGACTCAACTTGCCGAGCACACAAAGAGTCTGTGACTATTGTCTGCAGAAAATCTCGATCGATCATATGTATTCTATGGGGAGGGGTGGTAAAGGGAGAGGTTTGGGACACACAGGCAATGTGCCACATTGTAACCAGCGGTTGGATCGTCGAACGGGCGGAATTATGGGATGTTATGACAGTTTCAATGTAACAACTAATCACAGGTTTTTTCTACAAAGAGATCTATAATCTGCTAAAGTATTTATGAATCAGCTGAAAACATGTGTAGTGCATGTGAATTTATAACTTTGTTTCTACAATATACAACTGATATTTTTAATATCATAAGGACATGTTAGTAATATTTTTTCCCCAAATTGAATTTTTATCAAAATTAGACAAACTTTACTAATTGATAAACCTCCTACTGTCTACAACATATATACTTGATAAAGGAAATCAAGTGAAAAATATCAAAATTACATGATGGAGGAAGCCAGTCAGTAACAAATCAGAAAATTTTCATGTCAGAAAATAAGTCTAAAAAGAAAGGAAATATTAGATCCCAATTCAGGCAAATTGCAATTAGTAGAAACCAAAACATATAAAAGGAATCTTACTGAGAAAATCTCCAAGGCTAAAGTTCTTCACATCTGCCCATTTCTGGTAGTCTACATCGGACACCTCCAGTTGATCGTACCAGCCTAGCTCATCTCCTACAGTGTAATTTGTGTGCGCTTTTGTGTACTGAGAGCAGAGGGAAAGAATTAAACAGCATGAGAGAATAGACAAGACACTGCAGTTCGACATTGCTGCAAGTGGAGTTGCAGCTTACGGTCTCTTCTTCTCTAACTTCTGTCGATTCTTTTCTTTCTTTGGAAGTGATATTTTGGTACTGCTGAGGTTTTTTTTATTAAAGTTGGAGAGAGAAGAGGTGATATAGTCATATAGGCACGTCAATTGGTTATATTACTGTAGTGCCATCACTTATTAAATGCTAGGGGCACGGCAAGATTTTTGTTAGTAGAAATTTGACAAATCCGTATGATTCATTATGTTCAGAAAATTAGTGACTGCGATTCTGTTCAAGGAAAAATTCGTGCAGATCGTTCAAAAAAATGTGAGGTCAAAAAAGAATCGCGGACAAATTTTTTTGGAAAAACTCTTGTTAAATTCGATCCGTCAACTCTTGCAAAACTCATTCCAAATCCGTCGACATCCGTCCAAATTCATGTAAAATACGTTCTAATTCGGGAATAATTCGAGTATAATCCATTAAATTAAAAATATATAAAAATTAAAAAAATAAAACCATCAACCCAACTCGGATCAACCCGCCTCAAACTCACCGATCCGCTGACCCATGAGCTTAAAACGAGTTACGACCGACTACAAAATTTGAACTCGTAGAAACCCGCATGACCAACCAGTGAGACCGAACAAATTTAAACCGACTCGAACCATTGTGAAATCACTATTCCTCGGTCGCTCGCGTGATGTTTAATTCTACCTTGAAAGACTAAATTTTGGTACATCAAGCTTCAACTCAAGGGGCGAATTGAAAACTTGTCTTAATATTTACATCTACTAGTGTTGAAACCGAGTTGCCTTTTAAACTTACATCTTCTCTCCGTTAAGTCAAGTTTTTTTATTTATCAACTAATAGTTAGTTATAGATATTTAATATATAATTATCAATTATCAAGTTCAATTGTTATCTATACAAACATAGTGATAGCAATATATTTTTAGTTAAGAGAACATATATAATTATAGTTTACCAATAAACAAATATTGGAGAGAAGAGAGAATAAAGACTTTTTACTTTACTTCTCATTTTATCTTCTGAATTTGCTCAATTAAAAGAGCTCAATGTTACTGTTGACATTTATTATATTTCAAATTACGGGATTTAAATGTGTCCCTCTATAAATTTATCAATACATGTGCATGTGCTAGATATGCGGTTCGATATCATAAAAAATGGAAGAACATTGTGAGATACACACATATAGCAACTGGATCTCGGCCTTTCAAGAAGAAATAAAGAGAGGATCTCTCCAACTGTTTCTTTTTTATAATAATAATAATCTACAAAACTAAATTCCTAATATGAAATTTAAACGTATAATCAAGCAATTCTTAAATCATGTAAAATTTAATTGTTGTTTGTTAGACTATCTACATAGCTAACAACATATCCATAAATTTTTGCCTGTTTAAAATTTAATAGTTATTATTAAAAATAATCCTCTTTTTTTATTTCTGATTACACCCAGTCCATTCAAAGTATTTAGTATTTTATTTTGCACGTAATGAATTTGTTCATAATTTATCAGCGCATATTTTTAAAATCAATCATCAAAACGGATTAACCGTCTCATTAGTCATAGTCGTTCGGTGAGTAAACAGTAGCATATAGTGTATGGGGAGAATATTTTGCGGATAAAAATAATTAGTCGATCACTAAATTTGATTAATCGTTCGCTAAACTAGTTCATCGACTGCTAAATTTGACTAATCGGCCAATTAATTTTTCAAATTAATTAAAATAAAATAAATGTGTGCACAATACATTATAAAAATATGAATTCAAATATTTAAATTTCTATTTATTATTATTTTAATAAAATTACTACTGTTATATTCATGTAATATGAGTAAATTATATTTATTGATTTGTTATATTTTTATATATATTAAGATATGAACGTCAAATTCTTCAAAAAAACTGATTAGTAAGACATAACGATTAATCATTTGACGATATCCTCCGCTCATTGAGCACATTATTTTTCTTTTTTTTTAAACACTGTTCTCATGATCCCAATTATTGCTTCTGATTGGAACTTCTCTTCTCCTGCTTTTACAGCTCGGATTACGCCGTTATTCTTTTTTGTTTTTTGTTTTTTGTTTTTTTGATGAAAATTATTCTTTTTTGTTAAAATGGGGAAATAGACAGAATATATCAATAAGTAGTTATTGGATTTTGGTTGTCAATAACATGCTTAGTGTTAGTGGTGTCATTGGAACGAGGAGAGGCATATGGTGGGTACACGTGTCTTCTCCACCTCCATAACAAGTTAACAACTGTCGACTGTAGTAGGTCATGGGATTTCTATTGTACTTGTTTTATCATTCTGGCAAAAAGAAAAAAATGGTTTTTCAACATTACTTGCATTTAAATAAGTACACTGATAATTGGAGTGCACTGTGCACATGTCAACCTATTTAGCCTGATGAAAGTAAATGTTTATCGTGAAAGTTGGCCATTAGTTTCCAGCTCCTGATTCCATGTTCGTATCATTTCTTAGATCCAGAATTTTATCATTTTTGGGGAAAAGAGTTTTGGTTGGGGTTCGATGAATTCATATCTACTTTTATTCTGGAGAATAATAGGATTCTGTTATTCTCAGATCTGATCGTTTATTTTTTATCTAACGGTTAATATATATAATACATCGGACTCCGTACAGTCCATCTGGACCGTCCGTTCATCAGCGTGAAAATCTAGCGGTCGGATCAGAAAATAACAGAGTCCTGTGATCCTCAAGAATAACAGCAGATACGGACGCGGGTTCGATTGGGGGAATTCGCATCTCCTGAATTTTCGGTTGGGGTTCGATTGTAAGTAATTTTCAAGTTATAAATAGACGATTTTTTTACGTTAATACTATAAAAACATTGTAGCAGTTACTGTTCGTACGAACAAGTGAAATTCAGACCATTCTTAGTTACCAGCAGTTAGAATATTTTATCGGATGCCGATTCCGATTGTAGGGGATTATGTTTTAAATTTGTCATTGTATTATGATTTATGCACCAACTAGTGAAATAAGAATCTGCCACCAAGTACGACTGTGGTCTATATTTTGAACGATTTGATCCACGCATGAAGCGGAGCCAGAAAAAAAATTAATTGGTTCAGATATTATACTAAATACTAACGTTAATATTAATATAATAATTACATCAAAATTTATTAAATTTTAATTATGGAGTTCAGTAAAAAGATAATTTTATACTATTATGGGGTTCAAATACTTTATTGAAGACTCTTTTATATTAGACATTTTTTTTTGTAATTAGGAAATGTTTGTGAGGAAAGTAGTCAAGGGTGACTGTTATTTCGAGCAAATAGTCAAAACAGTAGAAGCATTACCGTGTGGAGAGTCACACGATAAAACTGCTACCGTGTGGGACTGGGGCACAGTAAAACTGCTACCATGTGGCTTTTCTATCACAATTCCATCCCAAACAAAGCCACACAGTAGAACCATTACTGGTTTTGCAAATCCAGCTCCCCTATAAAATCTCTTCCCATCCACCAGCAAACCCTAGCCGCAACCACATTTCTGTCTTTGTTTTTCTTCATTTTTGTACTATGAAGTTAGAAATTATTTGAGCAAATTGAAGAACAAAGTAGAGATTGCAAATCAAATTAAAGAGCATCATTGTTGTTGCATTGTAAGTATATATTTAAATTTTTCATTTTAGAAATGATTAGAAACTATTTATTTTATTTGAAAAAAAATCTTTCGTTTGAATCGTCTTACAAGATCTTCAGCAAAAATGATCATTCTTAATATATATAATGGAGGTCAAATAATTAAGGGGGCACAAAGAGCAGATTATAGTTCACCAGCAAAATGCTCTTTTTCTATCATTGAACACAGTCGATTTGAAAAGTTGAAAAATGAAATATATAATGGTCTTGAATTAGATCGAAGTGCATATATTTTGAATATCAGGGTTTGAACCATGATTACAGGTCCAAGCGGACAAATGTATTTTCCCTTGATTTTAGTTAATGATGAAAATATGTGGAAAATGGCTCTTAATAATGCTGCAGTTTGTTACAATTATCGTTATTTGGAACTGGTAGTTGAAGAGATACCCATATCATTTGTTTTTTGTCCCAATTTGAATAGCATACCAGAATCCAACATACTTAGTAGTGAAACTCGTGATTTTGATACAAGCATGGAAAACGAAGAAGAAGAAGAAGGAAATGACTTTATTGAGATTGAAGATAATAATGTTAGGAATCATGTTGAGAGTGAGGGGAATGATGAAATCGAAGGTGAGGACATAGCAATTAGGTGGAGAGATACCATTCCATTTATAAATCGGGGGATAAATATTCGACTGAACAATTTTGTGATGTGTCTAGTATGGTAGACTCTGATGAAGCGTTTTTTGGTATTCCAAAAAGGTTTGAGGAGCCATTAGCAGAAGGTCGAACATTTTCAACAAAGGAACATTTAAAAATAGCTATACACGACTTTCACATCAAAAGTAATATTGAAATTGAAGTTGCTAATAGTAGCAAATCCAAACTAGTTATTAGGTGTAAGGACAGAAATTGTTATTGAAAATTGTATTCGAAACATAGTAAACAGGGATCAGCTTGAAAGATATCAACTAATCCGATACAACACTCGTGTCATGCATCAACCACAAGACTCGGTCACAAACAACTCACATCTAGAATGATTGCCGGAGTTATACAAAGTGCTCTTAAGAAGAGTTTGGAACTTAAATTAAGCATGATTTCAGGATTGGTAAGAACTGCATATCCTACTGTGCAACCTACATACAATAAATTATGGAGGGGGAGAGAGTTGGCAATTGCAGAAATATTTGGTAGCTGGGAAAAAGCTTATGAGATGTTACCACCTTTGTTTAATACAATGCAAGCGGCAAATTCGGAAACAATTGTTACATTTGAGTCTTATCCATCTACACACTATGGAGTTCAAATTTTTAGACGAGTTGCTTGGGCATTTGGTCCATGCATTCAAGGTCGGAGGTATGTCAGACCAGTGATCAGTGTGGATGGTGAATTCATGTAGGGAAGATACGGTGGTAAGTTTTTTGCAGCATGTGCATATGATGCTGAGAATCAATTGCTTTCTCTTGCATTTGGAATCGCTGAGGAAGAAAATAATGATAATTGGGGATGATTAATGTGATGACTACGAAACGAAGTGGTTGGTCCTGGTTGTATATGTGTTACTTTTTATCATCATGCTTCTATTAGAAATGTTTTTGAACAACCTCATATAGGATGGTGTGAACAAAGAGGTGAAGTTGTACATCGGCTTTGTGCCCAACACGTAGCGCAAAAAAAATTTCAAAAAATGTAAAAGCGATGAGCTAGTTCAAACCATGAAATGGACTGTTAGGAGAAAGAAGTTTTGGAGGTTTGAAGAAGGGATAGAGAACATTAAGAATGAGCACACAATTGCATACGAGTATTTGATAAATACTGGTAAGAAGATCTGAACTGACACTGAAGAGTCTCGAGTACCACAAAAATTGGCTCAATGCTACGATGGAGGTTGCAATAGATGGGGTATTATTACTTCAAATGGATCAGAGGCTTTAAACAGTGTTTTCGAAATTGCAACAACATTATCTGTTACAGCGATTGTTGAAGAATCATTTTACAAATGCGTCGAGTGGTTTGTCAAAAGAAAAAGTACAGCGAATTTTTGGGCTAGCAACAATTATGTGTTTTGTCCCAAAGTAAGAGAAAAGATTTTGAAACGAGGAGAAAAGATAAGAACACTCAAGGAAGTAACACCTCTAACAACAAGGTTTAACACGTATGAAGTTATGGTTAGAAATGAGGAGATCAAAGAGGTAATGTGTTTTCATATTTTCAAAATATTGTACTTATTCATCTATTTTGCAAAACATAATTGAGTAATAATGACTTCAATTTTTTGTAGGGAGTTCTAGACAATGTGAAGTATGATGTTGCTTTTGTTGAAGGAATGCTCCATTGCAATTGTCAGAAACCACAACTAACAGGTATATCTTGTTGTCATGTACTGGCTGTTTGTTCGATGCGACATTTGGACGAGGAACAATATATTAGTCCATATTATTTGGTTGAAAATTTTAGTAACACTTGGTCTGAAGAATTTTGTGGGTATAGAAATTCACATAATTGACCAATATATGTTGGTCCAAAAATTAAACTAGATCCGGCAAATTTGAATAAGGGAAGAAAAAAACATAAAATAATTGTTATGGAGATGAATCAAATGGAGGGTCGTGTTCCAGTGCGCTTGGATGATGGTCAAACTAGACATTTAAGAAAAAATCAAATCAATGAAGTAATATAACACACATGTATTTGAATTCTTAAAATCTGAACTCTTTACTCTTTTTAAAACAGGCTCTTTGACGCCTCTTCAGTCTTCAATACTACTGCTGGACTGTATTATCCCAAAATTACGTGATATTACAAATTTTCTGTACTTAAGCCCATAAAAAACCCAAAATCGAGAGCTTGGGCTACAAGTTAACCCAAAGCCCTTATTGATTTTGAGTTGAACAAAACAACGCTCGATTAAAGAAGAAATTATAAACTTAATCTTTTCCCGCTCTTTTACCTTGACAATATCAATAATGAAACCCACACAAGTACACAACCACACCAATATATCAAAGCCCATAACAATCATAGAATATAGAATTATATAAAAGCACTATGTTCTAGGATTCTAGCGAGGGCTGAGGCCCGAAGCCCAGTTTCATATTTGCATTTGATTAGAGGGAAAAAAAATGACAATAAAAAATGATGACAAAATACTCGTACATGCCAATTGAAAATATTTTCACTAACAAGTTGTCTGTGAAAATATTTCTCTTTATTAGTGCAAGCTACTTCGTTATATTTTTGTTAAAAGAAAAAGAATATAACCTGAGACAGTCAAAATATGCTATTCGACAAAGCAGTAGTAGACTAGTAGTCCGACGAATAAATACAACACTTATTATTTTTATATCTTACTGTTAGTACGAAATACACAATGAAATGGAAGAAACCATCATTCTCTTCTTCTTCTATTTTATATTTTTTTCTATATTTATTTACTTCTTTTTTATTATATGGGTACTATGAAAATAACAGCTTTAAAATATATATTTTCACATTTAACAAGGCAAAGTTTCATGGAAAAATGATACACATAAAACTGGTTTTTGCACTCACTATTAATGAATGATATCCGTGCCAATCAATTGGAGATATTATGAAAGAAAAAATCATTTAACTTGCGTGTTGCTCAAATACTATTTTGTGTTTATCACATTTTTGTGAATTATTCGACACATATTCAATATTATGTGTTCATGTCATTTAATTATATTAACAATATTTGTTTATAGAAGTGCTTTTACAATTGAGATGGGTATTTTTGTCCATAAAGAAAAGACCAAAGACCAAATGAACGCATTCATTACTTAAATGCTTTATTAGATAGTATAGATTATTCAACACATATTCAATATTATGTGTTCATGTCATTTAATTATATTAACAATATTTGCTTATAGAAGTGCTTTTACAATTGAGATGGGTATTTTTGTCCATAAAGAAAAGACCAAAGACCAAATGAACGCATTCATTACTTAAATGCTTTATTAGATAGTATAGATTATTCAACACATATTCAATATTATGTGTTCATGGCATTTAATTACATTAACAATATTTGCTTGGAGAAGTGCTTTTACAATTGAGAGGGGTATTTTTGTCTATAAAAAAAGTAAGACCTAAGACCAAATGGACGCATCCATTGCTTAGATTATTTATTAGATAGTATAGATATTGACTTAAAAATGTATTTACATGCATATTTAGCAAAAATATTGGTTTTGTTGTTTGTTGTTATATTATATTAACATTGCAACGTAATTCTAATGCAACTAACATGTCTTATGTTATGTTTTGGTATTATAAATATCTATTTGACACAATAAGAAAGTTTTCTAGTTCTTGTTCTTGTTGGATATAATTATTTCTACTCTAATAAAAAAAATATTGACACCAACCTTAAAAAAAGTGTGGGGAAGCATTGATAATTATTTTACTTACATTGATAACTATTTTATTTGACGACGAACTTTCTGATAAATTCAAAAGAACTCTAGAAATCTTATAATCATATTGACATACTTTTTATTTACGCACTGATTATGTATGAACTTTTAAATTTTTTAAGTGTGGTATGATATTTCATAAATAATGTTTTTTTTACGAAATATCAAATGATTGTAAAGTTGCGTGGAACTTGAAACGGAAGCAGTTCATAAGTTAAAAAAATATGTATGTAACTTTTATATAAATTTTTAAAACTTCTTCGTTTATTTAAAAATTTGTTGTCGAAATTGTCAAATTAACCATTTTTCGATAAAAGCCCTCTTTTTTTTTGAAATAGATAAAGGTCCTCTTGATCCAACATCTCATTCTTTTAAGGTACTCATTATTGATTCTCCAAATTCGGCTCTCAACAGAATTTTATTCTGGCGATCTCTCTCCTAAGAAGTTATGTTTCTATTTATCACTACACTAGATAGCAGAAACTCATATATCCATATTTTCAAAAATAAAACGGATGATGAATGTATTGGTTTTGAGAAAGAAACATTAATTTGGAAAAGGAACTTGAAAATAATGGCGGAGCCAAGTATTGTATCTGGGGTCTCAAGACTCCACTCGATTTGAGATAAAATGTTCTAATTGAAAAATTAACCAATATGTCTTTTTATGAGGAAACTCATTGAAAAATTGTAGGAATCCCATTGGAACTATTATTTCTTAGTATTCCATGCAAGACTTTATTTCTTATATTGACTTTTTCTGTTAAATTAAATTATTTATTCGTTAATTGTTATTAATATATTAATTTTAGGCGATGAAATATTTAATAAAAAGTAATATCATTTCGCCTAGTACAAGGCAATTAATGTGTTGTCGTGCGCCTGATAGCATGTGTTAACCGCAATGGCAGATTAGCTCGCGTGCCTCCGACGGCTTTTGTTTAAAAAATATAAAGAAAGAGAGACGGTTAGTGTAATTATGTGACACGTGTGTTGCGACTGTAGAGAAAAGTACAGAATTTTCTGATATTAGGTATTTAATAAAAAAATTACAAATAGAAAAAAAAGATTGTTGTGAATGTTAGAAAAATAAAAAATACGGTGTTATCAATATCATGTTTTCGAAAAAAGTCAATAGATCTTTACTGGAAACACCGATCAGTTTTTCTATGCAATTTCTTCTTTTGTACTCGAAATTTTTATTAAGTAAAATATTAATAATTAAATTCATGAGTTTGGTTATATTTAGCTAATTTTTTCAGCAACTTCGACTACACTCGTCACAATTATAATTATTTTTTTATTGTCGTAAGTCATCGAGCTGTAAATATTTACTTTTTTTTAGTGATCAAAGAAATGAGCTATTCAAAATTGAATATGACCCAAAGTCGTGATTATAATTAAGACAAAAGTTAAAGATGAAGCCAAATTTGAGATGCACATTCCTCCGACCGTAAATCAGACTCGACGCGATGGAGGTGGACACTGATATCTATAGCTTGATGGCTTGCGACGATAAAAAACTAATTACAGTCCTGACGAACGTAGACAAAGTTGTTATATAAATTATTAAGTATGATTATCATTTTTTACAAAATTCACTTACATTCGTCGAAATTATAATTAGTTTTTTATTGTCGCAGGATATGGAGATGTATATAATCGAGTCTACATCCATCACGCCGAATCTGATTAGCGACCGAAGAAAAGTGCATATCAAAATTTAAATGCATCTTCAACTTATGTCTTAATTATTAATTTATCATGAGTTTGCTTCAGATTCAAATTTGAATCGCTCGTTTCTATGATAAAAAATCAGACTCGATAAGTAGGCTCGGCTATCTACAACTCAATTATTTGCAACGATATAAAAAACTAATTATAGTTCCGACAAGTTTAGCGAAATTACTACAAAAAAAATATCTAAATATAAATCAACTCACAAAATAAATTATTAATATTTTTATTAATAAAATATTCGAGTACAAAAAGCAATATTGAGAAAATTGCATAGAAAAATCGAAGAATTTAAAGACCGATATTGTCAACAGAAATTTTTTAGCTCTTCCAAAAATACGATATTAATAACAAAGTGATTTTTTTTTTTAGAACTTTTACGACAAATTTTTATTTATTTATAATTTATTTAATATTAGAAAAATCGGCAAAATGAAAATAGACGGTGTACGAATGAGGAATCAGAATCACGCACCCCGGGCAGTGTGACGTAGACTTGGAATTTTTCACTCCTCGGTGTTGTGACGTAGACACGGTTTTCACATTTGGTTCATAAATAAATAAATAAATAAAGTCTGAGCCAGGCAGCCAGGCGCCAGCATCCTAATATTCCAAACAACCAGTCATGTGCTTCAGTGCCACAGTTCACCACATGAACCCAGTCCATACAAACAAACGACCAACTCCAAACCATCCCGTGGTAATACCGTAATATTATACAATACCATACCCAAACATGCACGTGGTTTCGCAGAAGAGCGACGCGGGCACGCGGCATCGTCAATTTTTTGTTTTGGTTTTTACATTTTATAATTTTAGTTTCCCGCGGCTTCATTCCACTCCATTGGAACAAGATCTTCTGCTACGCAGCACTTTTAGCTCAGAAGATCTGAATCGTTCGTTTACATAAATATCCGTATTTCTTCAAATTTATAACAATCATCTTTTCTAAATTAAATCTGAACCGTTCGTTGGCAACAACATAAAAAATCTGACACAATCCTTACTGCTGTGCAGTAGAGCATAAGCTTCCCCAATCTATCTACCACATACATTTTACTTTGCGCACATTTCCCCATATCCCCATTTACCCCCACCAACTTTTCAAAATACCAGGAAATTACGCACATTTCCCCCGCAACCCTCCAACTTTTCCAGAATTGTTTAACCCTACCATAGTACCATTCATTCTCCATCGTGAAATTACGCATTTTCCCTAGCACCCTCCAACTTTTCCGTAATAACATTAGTGATTCTTGAGCTGACAGAAGAACAGAAAGGAAGGAATTAGTAATAACGAGGCGTATCTGGTTTATGGAGAAGTAGTGAAAGTCTAAAATGTAATATAGATTTTGGGATCAAATTGGAGATAATGAATCCTTAGCCTCTTTTTTGTAGTCTTCATCAACTCTCGTCATCAAAATAAATAAAAATGGTTCATTCGGACCGTTAAAAATATTATTCATAGTAATATAAACTTTGGGATCAAATTTACATTTTTTTATTTTTTTACTATTTTATCGGTTGAGTTGAAAATTGAATGTTTGTAGATCGTTGCATAAATAAAATTTCAACCCCTCCGAAAAAATATTAAAAAGATTTGAAAAAAATGTCAAATTTGATCTCCAATTATACATTAGTATGGGAATGTTCTCAACGATTCGAATCGATCAATTTCATTGATTTTGACGACGGAAATTACCGAAAACTAGAAAAAAAAAAAAAAGGCGAAGATTCTCTTCCATCCAATAGAAATGTGGAGCTTTTGCTTTTCTTTGATACCATGTGCAGCGCCGATTTGATTGCCTTAGAAATATTATCATGGACCACATAATAAATACTATTATTATGTGATCTGCATACACAGCACGGTAGAATCCAAATAAGATTTGCAGCATTAATCTATTGTACATTTTGTTGTTAATAGTCATAATTATGACCAGCAAACATATTTTTTTTTTTAAAAAGGAAAGAATGATATCGTTGGTTTGGTAATCCTTAATTAAATTATGCATCAGACTAACAGTAACCTACTAATTATGCTTTTTTTCATTGAAGGATCAATATTTTTCAGACCCTTTTGATGATTTACAGGCTACAATTAATAAATGTTAAAGCACCATGTCCGTTTTCTTTTTTTCTTTTTTTTTTTTGTTGAGGAAAGTGAGCAAAAGCTCACTTAGAATTTCATTAATAAAAAGTTGGATTACAATTATTTAGATACATCGATCCCAAAAATTTTAAAACGATTTAAATTCACAGAAAGTAAAATGCATGGAGCAAAGATGACAATAATAATTCATGGCTCTAAGCAACTATAACTGTATTGATCAAATATGCAATACCAATATAAATGTGATTATGTGAACCATTAGCTCGATAGACTGCATATCTTGGAGAAATACACAAAATTGTTTAATTTAGAGCACTTTCTAAATTAAATAATTTATAATGAGATATCTTCTAGAGTACGAAGATTTACGTTTGTTTTATTTTTACTGAACAAATGTTAAATTTTTCTCACATCTGACGGGATCTCATTTGTAGAACTGAAAATATTCTAACAATAAATTGTCTCAATGGCACATGCAGTAATAAATCTCATCTTGAGTCCATGCAAAAATAAATATGCATTTACGAATATTTAAAGCATAACTTCTTTATACACAATTTTATCAAAACAAAAAAATTCACTTCTACTTTTATTACAGTGAGCTGTACAATTTCTCACGACACGAACATAAATCAATTTAACAGAATCACGGCGAAACAAAAAAAAAAAAAAATCAGATTGTACGCATCAGTAAATGCAGTACTTCAACAGCCGTAAAATCCTCTATAGAGGATCGATCGAATATATAATATTTCAGCATTTTAATCGTGTTAAGTAATTTATAATTTTAAATCTATACATTTCAACATAATGCTATTAAAAAATAGTTAATTTAACGAAATTATTAAATTAATAATGAGTAAGGCTATTGTGTTTTACAAAGTGCATGTTTTATGATTTTGGGCTATTAAATTTCTTGCTAAATTTTTTTTTATTACAAAGAGTCCCAAATTCAATGATCTAAAATCACTAAATATCTACTTTGTAAAGCACAATAGCTTGCTCATGAATAATAAATAATTCTAACTTAGTACTTAAAACTTCGCAAAGATGTTGGTAGGCTTCCAATTTGATTCAATTCGAACAATGAACCCAAATTGTTAAAATTGTGTTATTTTACAAGGGGTGAGTTTACATGCTAAATATTTTATTTTACTTAAATTATTTAAAGCCAAACAGTAAGAAAAATGAAACTTTATAAGTTTTTCATTGTATTAATTTTTTCCCTTTTGTAAATCATTTTATTTTACAATAATTTTGAATTGATATTTATTATTTTAGCATGTAAATGTGTCATTGATAAATAGTTCCAAACTTCCAATCTAAAGGATTGAATTTGTCGTTTGATGTCAATCACTGTGTTTTGGAACTAATCTCACCAATGTTTGCAAGTTTAAACACATATTACACTACCAAGTAATAATTATTCTTTATTTATTTGTACAATTTTAATTTATTCATTAGAATTGAGAATTTCAATTATAAGTGAAATTGATAGGCTCTCACTGCAATCAGCTTATATAAATTAAAAAAGAACAGAACAACATATAGCTTACACAAGCTCATAAATAACAATAAGGCATATAATCCGCTCGAAACAAAAACTTGTTTTTGTTCGAATCCGTTTCCGCTCGAACGAGAGATTTATTCCTATTCGAACTTGTTTCCGCTTGAAACTGAGAATCTGACACTTATCTTAAAATAACTTTTTTTTAAAAAAAAGTGGTCAAACCACCGGTTTCATTGAAAATATATAGTCATATACCTAGTTAAATCCAAATCTCTGGATTTAACTAGTTTTAAAGTAACTACAGAATAATCACTAAGTTTTGAGAATACTGAACCTGTTTTCAAACTACTGCCATGCAAACAACAACAAAAATACTGATTCTAAACAAGCCAAATATGCAACAACAACCGATTAATATGCTGTAAAAAACATTCTATGATTTAACTTCTAATCCAGCAAATCTTCATCATCTTCATTATCTTCTCCATATTAGTGAATTGCCAAAGTCGGATCTACCTCCTCTTCCGAAACCTCCTCTATTACTTGTAAATTGTGGAGGTTTACCACGTCCTATGGCAGGATTAGTGAGAGTTTAAGAAGAGAGCTTCCCTTAAAAAATTGACACCAAAACCTAGTTAAACTAATCACCTTATAACCAATATGAATCTTTTGGAATAATATTATTTTGAAATTTTATTTCTACAGATCCAAATTTTACATAAAATAGCCCTCCTAACTAATTCAGTCATCTTATTATCCTTCAAAGGAATCACATCATCTATTAACCATAGATATTCTATTATATAACTCTGAAAATTAAAATTATTATGACAAGCAATTCACTGCCCAAATACTTCTAACAAAAGAATAATTCACAAATAAATGATCCACAGTTTCTAAATCTTTACAGAAAACACAAAATAACTCAACCTTAATTTCTTTTTTTGTTAAATTAACTCTAGTTAAAACTCTTATTCTTCTAGCTAGGCATATAAAGATTTTAATTTTCAGAAGTAATTTAGAAGGCCATACAGTATCAAAATCTTTGCAATATACCCTCTAATAGAATAACTTTTTTTATGTTTCGTTATTTCTTTCTCCTCTGTTACTTTCTCTTGTTTTCTCGACTTTACAAAGTTGACTCAGTATTATCTTCTCTTTTACCTTATAAACCACTTATTGTCTCAGCTGGATATTCTAGAGTAAAAAACAGAATTAAAAAATTGCTCACGGTAAACAAAAAGGTACTGTAGAAAGGATTCCGACATTTGTGTTTAACTGTTTACACAAATTTCAATCATAACAACAGTTCGATGTGCAAAGAAAACGAAAATTATATTGAAATTGAGACTTCATATTTAATAAATAAAATTTGAAATACGTGTTATAGTGTTATATGATTACTACATATTATACTTTCATTTAATATTATGAGTAGTAATATGTGAAAATGTCTTAAATGTAATTAATTCAAGGCATTATACATATTTCACTATGAATTTGGGTATAACTGCATATAGAACTAAAGTAATTAATTATAAGTATTAATGAACCGATTATGATTAATTAAACTATATATTGGTGTTAGTGTAAAGTAAAAAATATTGTTTGGACTAAAGATTTGGCAACAAATCTGTTGATTTTCAGCAATGTAGTAGAAGAGATTTGGCAACAAATCAGTTGATTTTCAGCATATTCAGTGCTGCTGGAAATGATCTCATTGCGGTCGCAAACACTTAGCTAAAAACTGCCAAGTCAATTGCGGGCAATGAGATTCATTGTGACCGCAAAAGATCTACTACAAAGCAAGTTTTGACTGTCTAGATTTATCGTTATCTTTCTGATTGAATATTCTAGCGTTCTTACCAAATTTCGTGGAAATATTTACATAAATGAACGTGAGAATTTGGAAAAAATTTGGAGAGAATATAATTGCAAATATTCTATGAATATTTAATAATTAATTTTGCATCTTTCCAAGATACATTAATGCCCCTATAAATAGAGTCGGGTCTTCAAGCGTTACGGATTGTTGAAACACTATTGTTTTAAGGCACACATGTTATGCATAACTACCATCTACCTCTACATTTGGTGGATATACTCCGTTGAGACGTTTGTGCTATCGAAGAAAAGAATGTGCCTCGTAATCGCTTGGAATGACTCATTGACGAAGGACTCATTGGAGACTCTTCCGCGATTGCAAGAACATCTCCGCAACTTTTCGAAGCTTTCAAGAAAGGAGGCGACGTTGGAGATGGAGAGTAAGTTCATGCTTCCGCACTTTTAATTATTCCAAAATGTAGCATGAAGATTTTAAATTGCAATTGTTTGTTGTAATTTAGAATTTTTGATATTGACTCATTAATTTATTGCACCAACGAGTTATTTTAAAAATGTAAAAAAAAAAACGAAAATAATAGAAACATTACAAAGGATTTACCCTAGGCGACGTGGCAAAATTAGGACGCTCACAAGCGCGCTAAACAGTCCCACTGTGCAAAGGGTTGCATAAATCTTGACACGTGAATTTTGGTCCCGGTTTATGTATTTTAATTTTTCAATGAAAGCAGTCTAATCAGAAAAAGAAAATCAACGGATGATATAGTGAGTGGATGTGATGTCTATTTTATTTGCAATTGTTATCTTGTATAAGGATGGAATAATTGGGATCCACGTCAGGATGCAGGTGAACTCTCAAAAAAAAATTTCAAAAATGATCATATATTTTTAATTTTTTTTTAAAAATGACCATATATTTGAAATTTTTTTGCATAAATGACCATGTAAAATAATTTTTTTTAAGAATAACCATTATTTCGAACCCTTGAAAAATACCGTAAATCTTGAACACTCATGTCATATATTTTTAATGTCATTAAATTTGGACCGTACCGTCGACTTAGACGGCTGTGATTTGATGCAGAAAAATTTTATTATTTAGTGAGTACCACATGTCGGCTACTCAATGATCGAATCATATCATCTAAATTATGACAACAAATCAGATTTCGAAATAATTGTAAGATCTAAACTAGAAATTTGTACATAGGTTCGGTCCACAGTGGGACTTTCTTTCTCAAATGAAAGTTTTGTTTTTATATTTTAAAATTTAAACTAATTATTCTTTTGTATTTTTAATTTATTATGTTTTAAGTAGCTGGTGGGAAAAATAACATTGATGATCCTTTTTAGCTCACCTTCTCCCGTTTCTCTCAAAACGAATTCTTAACTCTTTCTCACTCTTTAATATATCTTTTTGGTTACTGTTTGAAGTAATAAACACAATATTTATATGCTTCATTTTCACGTAGCATCAAAATAATGATAAAAGTTGTGTATGTATAGATTTTATTATTGTATAACGAATTAAGAGTTCATTCCGTGAAGTTGTTTTCATGAGATTTTTTAATTTTAAGTTTTAACCAATCCTGATGTGCAGGGGCGGAGACCGTCCTATTTTGGACCCACTGAAATTTCTTTTTAACAAAAAAAAGAGATTTAAATTTGAATAAAATAAGTTAAATTTAATAAATAGAGGGTCTAATTGTGAATAAAATAAGTTAAAGAATCCAGTTCAATATTTTGTTAGACCCTACTGATCTGATGGAAACAGATTCAGTGACTAAAATAAGTAAAAATAAAAATTTATGAACCCATCTAATACAAATTTCTAACTATGTCACTGATGTGAGTAGTACAAGTAAACAATGAAAAAACTTGCTATGTAAATTAATATTTTCTTAGAACATATAAACTGTGGACCCGGATTTGCTGTAGCGCGCTACAGAAAACGGACGATCCGGATCGACCGCTAATTCGCAATCGACCGCCAGAGATGGAAATCAGGGGTCCTTTATACTTTGGCACGAATCTTAATGCAATCAGTGAAAATCAGACGGTCCAGATGCTGCGCTACACCGTCACACGCAGCACCAGGTCCGTTCCATAAACTGTACACTTTCAAGGAAAAGAAAAAACATTGTATTTGAATATATTTTAACAGTACTGATAACTTAAATATATTTTCTTGAAATAATCAATTATTTAAATAAGGTTTCTTGTAACATAATTTATGTTCATTTAATTGTATGCACTCAGAAAACACATAACTAACATGCTGTCAACTTTTTGACGGAGCGTTTTATGAATAAATATGTTAGTTTGATTCATAAATTATTGATTTGTTTCTTCAGAAATTGTCTATGTGATCATGTCATACTTGATAACAAAAATTAAACGTTAATGATTGATGGAGAATAATATTATATTCTATTTGTAAATAATTAGATGTGAGTGTGACATTGGCCTAGGACTTCATAAAGAAACAATAAATTGGATGCTACGTTGCAATTTTTAGTATTTTAGTGTTCAAAATTTGTAGAGTCGGATTTAGAATTTTCGTAGGTTGAAAATTTACGAGTTTTTTTTTCAGGAAGTTCGAAATGATATTTATTCTTAAAATATATGATCATTTCTGAAAAAACGTCAAAAATACCATCACTTTTGAATTTTTTTCCGAGAAATTTAGCTGTCTCTGAGTGCATGTGATTTCGCCACTAAAAATTTGTCTTTACCGAATTACCGTAAAAAAATATTCTACACACGCCAAGTTTCTACGTCCTTTTGAATATACCACTGCTATTTTATTTCAATTTACATGGCTCAAAGTCAAATTAATATGTTTTCTAGTTGGCTAAATTTACTGTTAAAAAAAACATTTTGGTACTTTTTTATTTGGTGGACCAAGTCTACTCAAATAAAAAAATATTGACCCTCTCTCTTCCCCGCACTACCGCGTCACGGTGCCTTTCCCCTTCTTCATTGCCTCATTGGTTTAAACTTTAAAGTGTTCTCTTGATCCTGTTAGATTAGTCACTAAGACATTTTTAATTAAATTAATCAATTTAGTTAATAGCTTTGGGTGCGCAAAAAGAAATGGCTAATCCATTACCAATGGGACCCAGGTTGGCTAGGCCCAAGGAATTATCTAGTTGTTTTATAATATATTTTCACATAGGCCCTTCAATATATTTTATTCTGATTAACTCTCAAGATTATTATGTGAAAGGCATTTATTTTCCACTTTTGGAAAAAGATAATATTTTGATTTTGTTTTTAGTGTAAATATGAATTTAAGATAATGTTGCATGATAATTTATGGAGCATCGCCGGTTTTTATGACAGCGTGATGATTTATTGAATTTTTGTCGTGTTCTGTGATAACGTGATAAATTATCTAATTTTTGTTGTGGATAATTTTGTCTGATTAGTATAAATATATGTGATATCGAACAAATTCAAGTAACAGGATAAAGTCTTGATTATCTTATTTTAGGTGAAAAAATATATCATTTTATCTTATTTTACGTAAAAGTATAGTAAATCCGACACGTGTAAGGCGAAAAATAATTAGTAGATAAAACTATGCTAGAAAACATAAGACGAAAAAGGTGAACCACTTAAAATTTTTTGAATTCAAGATCTAAAATGACAGTATGATTAAACTACATCAGACAAACAAAATATGATAACTTATGAAACGTGCTAAATGATGTATTTTTTGTTGCGAATGACCTTATTTCGTTTTATTTACATAAATGTTTTGATGAGTATTGAACAAATTTAACTAACAAATAATGAATTTACATGTTTCACATAAAAATCTTAATTACGAGTACATAAAGTACGTCGGAAAACAAAAAAAGCAAAGACCAAATAGTTTTTTTAAATTCAAAATACTAGAGCTCAACAATTTATTTTAAATACTAGAATACTTAATTGCACTCAAACCCTAAAAAAAATATTTTACGAGCACTGAATGCACCTTATTATTATTTGTTAAAATATATCACAGTGCATCTTCTCCAAATTTAGGTTTTAACAAAACGTGACATTAATTTAGACTGAAGAAACAGCAAAAAAATTATCCATAGTAAGTTTAACGAAGCTAAATATAAGTAATAGTTACAAGCTTTACAGTTAATTTCTCGGTTATTTTTATTAAACTGAATAAAAATTAGCACAGATATCCGCTCTGAAATACTGCTCCGGTGCTCCCCAGCTAAAATTAGTTTTGCAACCAGAAATAAGGTGCCAGAAGGGGAATAAGGAATAAAAGGAAATCAAAGAGAGCTGTGGATGCTAATAAGTCGGTTTGTTAGGGGTATTAATGCATATAAACCAGCGTAAATTGTAATGTATGTTATGTTATCTCACCTCAGCTCTTGCCAGTTGCGTTGCCTCCTCAGGTCTCTATCCAGCGTAATCCGTTTTTCTCGCTTCTCCTCTTTCTTTCCTTTTATCGGACGTTTACCCTTCCCTTCGCTTCCCTTCTCTACCAGGCGGCGCCACAAACCTAATTCTCCTAATTCACACCTCACAATCCAGATCAAACAAACACAAGAATAATAAAGAAAAGATCGACGCGCAATCAAATCGAACTAGAATCGAATTGAGAAATCGAGAATCCCGATTCATTCGCCATGGCGGCGAGCAAGAATCCGGCGGCGAACTTGGAGTACTGGGCCGAGTTCTTTAACCGTGCGAACGGGAGAATATTCGACGTGATCGACAACGCGATCTTGGTTGCTGCCAACGACTTCCCTCAGGAGCTTAGATCGAGGAGGGATCGGATCGTCGAGAAGATATACACGGTGGCGATCCCCAGGTGTTTTAGTTGCATCGAACGGTGCAACCAGCAATTGGAGGAAGCTGGAAGTGTGAAGCACGAGAGAGAGAATCGGGAGAAGGGGAAAGAGGGGCCTGAAGATATTGGCCGAATGGTAGTGAGTGGAAGTGGAGGAAGCAATTGTAGTTATGACGATGTAGAAGCGATCACCGAGGAGATCGAGCGTGAAAGCGAGACTGTTGGGGAGGTGCTTAGAATAAAGGAGATTTTGTTCAGCAAGGACGAACAGGTGAATTCTTTGTTTTTCAATTCTTTTTACTTTTTTGTTTATCTAAATTCTTTCTTCTGCGGAGAATCGTCTGTTCTTTTTCTTCATAAAAAAGCTTCATGACGCAACGCAAGTGACCGACCGGGATGAATTGTTAGTTGATTTAACTGTTAGTTGCCTGAGTATTATGCTTGGATGCAAATACTAAAAATGCAGGGATCAAAGTGAAAGCTTCATCTGCTAAACTAGCTTATTTCTTGGTGTGAAGCTACTACTCGTTTATTTCTTTTTCTGGAAAATTTCAAGAAATGGGTATTTTCAGGAAAACTTCTTGGTTCACTTTCCGCTGCATAGAACGTCTGATGTTACCCAGAACTTGTTGTTTGCTTTATGAAATGCACTTTGAGTATGTACAGAGTTTTTAAGATTAAATTGAAAATTGTTTGTTCTTTAGATTTTTTTTTTCCTTGGTGACTTATTAGGGGAATATATGATGCAATTGCCATTTGTTAAATGAAATTTACTACAAGATTTTTTTTTTCATTTATAATGTATCTAACTTGAGAAATGGTTGATTATCACAGTCGGAGAATTCATTGTTCGAGTCCCTGAGGAGATTGCAACTCATGGACCTCTCTGTTAATACCTTGCAGGTATGGAGTTCATTTATTTCTTAGATATTTGCTCAGTTACAACAATACCTACTTTTTCATATTAATAGAATTTCTTTCACTTATATTACTCTAACTCCTGATTTTGATTATTAGGCCACAGAAATTGGTAAGGCAGTGAATGGCCTAAGAAAGCACAACTCCAAACAGATTCGACAGCTCGTTCGCATACTTATCGAGTAAGTTTAGTTTTTCTTTTATATGCTTTTCTTTTTATTCTTGAAACAAAGCATGGGGTTTGATAACTAAATTTGGGTCTTTATGGGTTACAGAGGCTGGAAAGTGCTAGTCGATGAATGGGTTGGTTCAACTGCTTTAGTTCCTGGTAAGAAATCAAAACATGAATACTTTTGGATTCTTCTTGAGCTAGGTTTTGTAGTTTATGTAATCACTCTTATAACTACTGAAATCTAAATTGCAGATAAGCAACAGGAGAATGAATATAGTGCCCCAGAGGAAGAAGAGGGGCTGCCTTCTCCTCCTCTGGATGAAGGTGCTTTTTTTGCCACTCAAACCACCGCCATCCAATTAGACAATGTACAAATCTAATCCCAGTAACTCCACTTATATTGTTAATAAGTAGATTCCTTATTTATTTGGACTAATGGGATTTTCACATTTGTGCAGCTCTTTGATGGAATGGATGATGATGGAAGTAAGTATCAGATTTTTTTATCTCAAACCCTTTTCTTTTTAGTATTAATTGCGGCTTTGGTCTAATATCAAAATCAAAACTATTTTGCCAGATTTGAAGTGTGACACTGAACTTGAGAAGAAAAGAGAAACTGATAGGAAGAATTCTTTCTCAAGGAGCAGTGGCCCTGTTACAAGGCAAGAACAACCTGTATCGACAATTAAGCAAACAAGGCCTCCAAGTTTGCATAATACTCCAGAAATGAAGTTGTCGCGAGGAAATGGGAACAAGCCGAGCAGACCTGTCAATATGGAGTCTGGTCCCGGCAGACCAGCTCTTTTGACCCAAAATCTGTCTGCTCAGGTCCAAAGAAAACTGCCAGTTATTGCTCATGATGTAAGTGTTTTATATCTTGGTGATAGAATGAGGTCTAAGCTATGATTTGATTAGTCGAGACCTCATTAGTGTGAAAACTTTTATAGAGATTGAAGTCTACTGACGATGAAAGACTGGAGGCGGCTAAGAAGCGGCTTCATGAAGGATATCAACAAGCTCAAAATGGTAAATTCTATTTTCTTCTCATGTTTAATTTATTTGCATTGATTTAGTAGGCATCTATTTATGTATCTTGCAATTAGTTTCTCACTTGGGTTTTGATGTTTGATCTCTTGTGCAGCTAAAAAGCAAAGAACAATACAAATGCTAGATGAGAAAGAGATACCGAAACCCAAAGTGGCACCTCAACACCGGTTTCACAGTAATTCCAAACCCAAGAATGGAATAAGGAGTTGGGCTGCGCGACATTAGGATTTTTAATTTTCTTTTTCAATTGAATTTCTGACTGGAGACGTAAATTAAACCCTGGAGGATTGCTTTCTTTTCCCCTTTGGTTGCTCACTCAAAATGGCCTTGCGCCGTGCTCCTTTAGGTTCAGTTTAATCCGCAAAAACTGAACATGTGGATTATTTGTTGTGCTATTTGTGAATTCTAAATGAATTCTACGGCGGGTC
The DNA here is from genome assembly GCA_964058865.1 of Eleocharis quinqueflora. NCBI lineage: Eukaryota > Viridiplantae > Streptophyta > Magnoliopsida > Poales > Cyperaceae > Eleocharis > Eleocharis quinqueflora. The sequence continues at coordinate 283,841 of CAXKVX010000571.1, forward strand.
ATTGTTGACGAGTGAGGCTGACTTGCAAAGTTGCAGAGAAAACCTTTGTTTAGCCTTTTTGTAAGATGCCAATATTCAATAAAAAGAAGAAAAAAAGCTCATTATTTAATATAAAACTGTGTTTCATATCATTGAGTTTATATATTTTTGGGGCAAATTGCTGGATGGTTGGTTCATGAATGAAACCAAATGGCTTTTTAATATGCATTTGGTTCAAGTTTATACCAGGGTGGTATGATGCCCCCTTGCCCACACAGATTTCAAGCTCTTGGGAAAACAAAATGTTTGTTTAATTGAGGGGTTGCTAATCGTTGAGAACACTTAGTAAGGATCTTGAGTAGGTGCATTAATGCATTAAGTCTCCTTTTTGATAATAGTCACATGAAGTGATAATTGAGGTGTTTCTTCAGAATAATTAAACTGACATTCTTATAAATTTGAAGTGTCAATAGTAGTTGAATAAAATATCATTGCGATTGAGTGCGTATTTAAGTAACAGTACACACAGGTACCGGCCGTCTTGTGAGTTGAAAGTGGTATTCTAATTGTGTAAAGTTAGTTTCCCTAAAAAATAAGTGGTAACGTAGTATATTTGAATTTTATTGGAACTTCATTTGTTTCCATTATGAATTAGTCCTTTAAATCGGCTAGTATGTCAGCTCACAGCCTCACACGAGTTGTTGAAACGAAAGAAAAACTAGTTGCCGGGAAAAAGACTTAGAAAAACACGGGTTCGAAAAGAATTTAAAAAATAATATAACACACACCGGTGGTAGTTGTGGTTGTGGCATGTGTGTTGGGGGTTGACAATTTGACATAGAGAGCCTGTTTACACGCTAATTTCCGGAAATTTCAATACATCTTTTCTTAAAGATACAACAAATTCTCGCAAAACCATAGAATGGAAACAGCAGGGAAGAAGGAAGAAGTCACAGTCAAATTGCACTGGCATTATTATTAGACTAGGTCATATTTGACTTCACAGCTCTAAACCCCAACGTGATTAACATTCGTAGTGTCTTGTCAACCAAACAAGGTCATATTAGAGTATTAGAATTTAGACATGGTCATTTTTTTGTTTAAGAGAAGAAAGAAAGCAGCCATACAAGTATAACTAATTGCCAATTGCAATTAAATTAAACCCAATACAGTTCTTAGGTCACGGTCAGTACTACCCAATACACAACAGGATACAACCCTTAATGTATAAATTATAATATAAAACATTTTTTCATCAGATAAGATATTTATTTTATCTAGTAAGATAAGATAGGACCACGTGACAGATTTTGGTGTTGGTTATCCTTGCATATCGTTGAAACTTGAAACATATTATCCATTTTTTGAATACTTGAAATACCATTTTGAGGAATTTAAAATGAATTTCAAATATAATATAAAAAGATCATCTTATTTCATTTACTATATCAAGCTTCCCCAAATCAGGTATACACGCGTTACATTGTATGAAGTGTCCTAATATAGTAATGAAATAACACAAAATCTCAAAAGAAAGATATTTGTTTCCAGTTTATAATAAATGCCAGAAACTCGTTACACGGTCTGCGTTTGAACCACGGCACCAAGAATATATATACATGCACTTGAATTTGTGGCTAAGGATTTGGGACTTGGCCACTTGGGAGTAAGTTAGGAACCGTATTCTCCGCACTCATTTTTATGAGTATTCTTTGCATTTGTTAATTTGAACCGTACGATTAAATTTTAATGACTGATTGTCAATTATATGATTCAAAAAGATTTTTGTATTATAAATCAGATTCATTAGATTCTGATCGGACGGTTCAGATTAATGAATGCAAAGAACATTCATAAAAAAATATATGCAGAAGATATCGTTTCGAGTAGGTAAGAGCACGAGAGAAATTGGTCCCATCTTCTCCTTTCCTAACCCCAATCTACCTCTACCATCCATCTTCCCTTCCATTTAAGGCCTTTCCGTTTCACAATTGATCTTCTATGTCCATAACTTCAAATTAACACTTCAGATCCAGTGTTTTAAAATTGGTTGCCAAGATAGATTAAAAGCTCGATTAGTGGTAATTGGCAGATCACTATGTACAGTGTATACTCGTATTTTTTTAATAAAAATAATTAGACCGCCATAACATTGGATTAATCATCTGTCAAACTGATTATCGGCCACCAAAGTCGATTATTAGTCAATTAAAATTTCATATTTATTACATTTATTAAATATTATAAATATATGAATATTATATATTAAAATTACTATTATGAATTCATACGTTTAAAATTTTGTTTACATTTCTTAAATTAAATTAATTAATTAATTTTCACTTTTTACTGAATTATTGATATTTTATATATTAAAATATGAAAGATAAATTATTCGTAAAAATTCGACTAATCGATCGTACAACGATTAGTCTCTTGTACTCTCTCTGTTGGTGGAGCGCATTCTGTTTTTTAAATACTGTTAAGACCATGATATACAAAAATAATGTCTCAGGCCAGGGATAGAAGATCAGTAACCATATATTTGGGGTACCCGGATTTGCTTTAGCGCAGTAGCGCGCTACAGCAAATGGACGGTCCGAATCGACCGTCAATTTCGCGATCGATCGTCCGAGAGAAATCGGGAGGCCTTTATACTTTGGCATGAATCTTGATACAATCAGTAAAAATCAGACGATTCAGATGTTGCGCTACACCGTACAGCGCAGCACCAGATCACGTTCCATATTTGGGGTATTGTCTTGATTTGCAAAAGGTAGGTTCAGCCTCTTTATTTGACTATTCTTCTTCAAGTGTTGGTGTGGTGGTGGTGTGACCTATTTTCTATTCTATTAAAATCTACTTTATTACTCTTTTACTAGTTTAGAACTTTAGAATCTTTTGATCACTTTTCTATTGTGCGCCACACCAGCTTTCACCTCCAAGATTTTGTTCAAAAAGGACAGATTCTAACAAAACCCCACATCATTCTCTTGAATTTAGAATTTAGGGGGCACCAATGGCAATTATGCGGATATAATTGCAATAATTTGCATTAAAATTAGAGCAAGTTGAGGTTAAATCTTTTAAATATATGATGTTGAAATAGGGGAAAAAAGAAAGAATATGGTGTGAAGAACTTGTTCTTGTTGGTGAATATATGCAAAGTTGAGTTGTCAGAGTTTGATTGCTCTGTAATGTTATTCCTTGGTAGAAATTTCAAGAGCAAAAGATTATGCATTTATTCTAAATAAATGGGAAACATCACATTCATCCACATTTCAAATTATTCTCTTGATATGATTAATTAGCACGTGTTGAATTTGAAGGTGATAACAATCCTGTACATAAAGTTATTTAATTATAATTAAATATGGTGTTTAATCGCAAAGTTTATATGGTTCAAATGCCACCATAATAAAAAAATTAATTAGATTTCATTTGTGTTTTTATTGGTCATGAAATCGTCTAAACTCTTTCAAAGTTTCAACATAAAACTGTGTATACATTACTAAACAATATTCTAATCATATTGATTTTATTACTTTGAATATTAAACTTAAAAATGTTGTCAAGATTTTAAAGCTTTGAATTTAGTTGAGAATTAACGCCCACATCGTCAAATAGAACTTGAGATTCATCCTTTGTCTGATATTTTTCTTCTCCATTTTTTTCTCTGATTTATATACTGAACTATTTACGTAGTCTAGTACAAAGGCTGATTTAGGATTTACGTTCAAAGAAAAATCTATAATTTTTTTCAGGAGATAAAATGCTGTATATTTTTAAATATATATGATTATTTTATAAAAAATTGATAAATCGTACAAACATACAAAATTATTTTGCAAACAATTCTCAATCCGTCCCTGGTCTTATATGTAATTTCATAATTCAAACGACTCAGCGGAACCATGCAATATCTTCTCTATATGGAATCTTGTTGGAAACCAAATTTTTTTATTTTTTTTCTCTGATTTTTAAGAATTCTTGATCCGACTAGTTTTAGACCCTCTAATAACAATATATTTTTAAAAATCTCCAAAAAATAATAAAACAAATGCAAATAATATATAATTTGATTTCTAACAAGATTTCACTATAATATAAAGAAGACACTAAACACATAGCACAACCCAATCTAAACTATATTTTTATACACACTAAACATCATAGCCTAACCCAACACATATCCATATTTATATGTGTTTGTTATGCAATATTTTCGATAAAGATGAAAATAAAAGATCGAATCAAATCTATTAACTTAAATATTCCTCGAACAAGATTTCATATGTGCTGTCACTAGCACAAAAAAATAAAATTTTCTAATTTGGTTCTTAGAATACTATATCCATATTACTTATTGGCAAGATACAAATTATTGTTAATTGTGATTCTTTAAGTGGACTTGTTATTTTCCCCTTTTTTAACTTATTTTTCAAATTTTTTTATTCATAACTTTTTTTCAGTTGGTGATGATGGAAATAATTATTTGCGAATGTGGGTCATATTGAGTAACTCTGTTGTGTAATTAAGTTTTTCCGATTTGTGGACTTAATTTCACGGATTGAATTTAATTTATGTCACAAATAATTTATTTACGTGATGCATTTGTCAATTTGAACTAATATAAGTATAAAACAACCTAGTCAGAAAAATGAAAAATTTGAAGTTTATTACACCAGTTGCTTTATTTTAATATTTTGATCAATTAATTTTATATTGCGTGAACGAAAAAACAAGAAAATTGTGTAAATAAACTTCAGAACTTCCATTTTTTGCTATATGAACTAAAAGAAAATTTAACACGTTAATGCATCACTTATTGATTTGAAGTTGATATAATAAGTTTGAGTTTAGTTCATGAATCATCTTTTATGCGATTAAATTAAAATAATTTTAATCGCAAATGTCTTAAATTACAATTGTCAATGACTGAATAATATTTTACAATTGGTAAACAATTTTTTCAAGTAACAAATTTTGCTGTATTGTAGAACGATCAGGACCATTATTCATTTTTTTTTCAAGTAACTTGCTTTTTAATAAATAAGATAGCACTTGGTTTGACACATTTACAAGAATTTTTATTCACTGCGTTATACCGTGCAGCGTGGAATTTGACCGTTTGATTGCATTGAGATAGATTATTGTTAAAACATTTGAATTTTGGGTCGATCCGAAATTATAATTTTTAGCCCAAAATTTTAAAATAAGTTGTTCAATAAATTATTTATATTAAAGCTAAATTTCGTGTTATAAGAGCTTACAAGCTATTTTAAAATATTTTAAAAAACAGTCTTGAAGAGATTTTTTTAAAATTAAACAAGATTGTTTTTAAATAATAGATAGAAAGCTCTGAAAACTTATTTCTTGTAAGAATTCAATTTGAACAATTTATTGAACAACTTAAATTGAACTTTCGAACTCCAAAAAATATAGTTTGAATTGTTTGTAGTTCGGCTAAAAAGCAAATATTTCCAAAAGAATCTATTTCTGTAAATATATACATATGTAAGTTTGTGTATGTGCACGCGCAAAAGAAAATTATAGCGTGACATGGGATTGAAATCTTTAAAACTACAAAGTCATATTTAGTGTAGTGGTAAGTCAAAAGATTTTCATTGGAGAGCTCTTTCAGTGGAGATTATTGTTTCACAAGTTTTTTCTTTTTTTCAAATTATTTATTTATTATTTATGAGTGTGCATTGTAAGTCTAAAGTAATGAATCAAAAGAAAAAAGAAATCTTTAATACTTACTTAGCATTTGTGCATTACATTTAGAATTCCATGTACAAATCAAATGATGCATTGGTTAAAACTTTTTTTTTTTTTCTTGAAATGCATTCAGCCGTTAAGAGTAAACCTGAGATTATCTTATTTATTTCAATAATCCCTGAGCAAAGAATGAGTCAATAAAATATGGCTAAATATCGTTATAAAAAAATGGCTAAATATTATATCTTAGTAATTAATCTCGATGCAGGTTCAATGAAACCGATGATATGCATTAAATTTTTTTTAATGGAATAATTTACATTTTTCCCATTTCCTTCAAATTTGCTCATCATAAAGTGATATTTTCGTTCAAAATATGTGAATCCTACTTGAAGAGAAAAATATATAACATATTAACACGTGGAATTTGATCGATTTTTTTTAGACGGTAGTTAGCAACTTTATTCATTTAATTGAAATATAATATGTCATAAAGTAAGAAAAGTAGTACAAAATCTGAAAAGAAATATAAAAATAAGAGAGGTTCTTCTGTGGATTAAAAAATGAAACGTATGGACTTAATTAGTCTATGATATAACAATAGTCATACAATCGCACTCCGCGTGAAAAAATTAAATTTCATATTTTATATTACAATTGTAAAATTTATATTGAATCTAAATTAGAGCACCAATAAAAATACTGCTGTCAATCTTTCGTGTCAAGAAAATAAGACAATTAAAAAAATGATACTGTAGCGATGAGCAGTAAAACAGTGAGTACTGTAGCGGTGAACAGCGGTTTCATTTCCGGCGAAACAAAATAAAAACTGCAGCAGTGAACAGTATAAACAGTGTTTTACTGTAGCAACGATCAGTGAAAACACTGTTCATTCGCACGAAGAATGTTGAGTCGTGAGTGTATTGAATTAGATTTCCACTAACTTGATAAAAAGACATGTAGCGATACCTGATATAAGTTCATATTAGCCACCGATTATCAAAATTCAAGAGCTCATATTGTTTTTGTTTTATAACAGAATTCACCTAAGAATAATGGAATTTGCACTTCCAAAATTCAAGCTAGCGTTTTATTTTTCACTTTTTATTTGCAACATCCAGAAAAATGCTGGTGTAAGTTGAGGGATTTGTTGGTTAATCGGATCCTCTCCACATGTACTAAAAAATATCTCTGTGATTTGACAATAAATTAGAAATGAAATAAATAAATGAAATGGATAACGAGATTCCTTGAAAATGGAATAAGCTAGTTGGGAGTCTGACAATAAATTTTTGGACCATATGCTTATCTAATTCGACATGTATTGTCTTAAAGAGATTATTACAAAGGAGATAAGAATAAAGAGGAGGTTTCCATGTCTATTTTTTTTTTGCGCATTATCATGTTTATTAACTTAAAAAATTAATTAATTAATGTTTAAGACTTTAAATCTCAAAACTAATTGATTGAATATTTCATATATGTCATAATACATGTGTATAAAAAATATTGTAACATTTTAGTATAATTTCATTGGTCATCTAGAGCTAACAAAATCAACAGTTCAAATCCAATAATTTTGAACCGTTGATTTTGTTAGCTCTAGATGACCAATGAAATTAAACTAAAATGTTACAATGTTTTTTATACACATGTATTATGACATATATGAAATATTCAATCAATTAGTTTTGATATTTAAAATCATTTCTTCCTTCTGAAGAATAAAATGTAAAATTCGAATATATATGTATGATCCTGCTAAGATTTGGTCACGAAATCAAATCAAATCTGTACGGAGAATCTTATCAGAAAGATTCGCTATCATAATGGTTAATGGACAATTTTTGCAAATATTTTGTTAAAGATTCGGATATATATTCATACAATACATGCTTCAATAATTCACATGTCAAAGTAATAAAATTTGCGTTATATAATAGTTTGTCAATGTTATGTGATTTGATCTCTCCCAGATCGATACTGAATTATAATAATAAAAGCATCGTGATTATCTATGTTTTACTTAATAATGAATGCTTAAATATGCTTGCATTAGCTTTAGCTATCTCTAGGGGCCGGGGGCAGAATTTTAAGTTGGAGTGGTTCATATCTAAAATATTAGTTATGAATTTTATCGGGAGTGATTAGATCTGTCAATAATCATGAAATATACAAGAAAACACTGTCTATGAATTTTATGCGAAAATATTGAGGATGATGAAATTCCCTCCAATCCCCTCATGTCTCCGCTCCTGGCTATCTCTAACACTAGTGAGAGACCGCATAAGCTTCTATCCCGTCTCCATGTCATTTTGTTCTTTACATGTACGAAAACAGACTCGTTGAAAACGAGTCGTAGGATAATAGGATCGTGTCGTGTTTGGTTTGTCCGGACCAAAAGCATATTTCTTTGTTTTTTCTTTATTCATTATTCGAAAACTTAGAACATGTACTTACAAATAAATCAGAAAATAAATTTGAAAAACACGCCTCTTGTTGAAATCTTATGAATAACTATTGAGATTTGCACGTTAATAAACGGTCGAAGAGATTTGCACGTTAATAACAATCGTGAGTTTTATGATATTTATTGTCGGATTTTCTTCCGACATAGTAAAGAGGACAATAAAAATAATAATAATCGAGAATAAAACTTTGATTTTTATCACTGACTTTTACTAATAATCGATGATAAAAGTAATTTTTATCATTGTTTTTTTATTAATAACGATGATAATAGTCACTTTTATCGCCGCTATTATTAAAGAAAATCGGTGATACTTTCAAATAGAAAAGAAAAAAATGTACGTTCTTCAACCTGACAGTTGGTTGCAAAACGTACAACTTTTGATAGATGTCAATCGCCTAGATAATTCATTTTAAAATTTTAAGTTTTAAATTTAATTAAAAACAACAACAAAATTATAAGTAAATAAATTGAATAAAAGACAAGAAAATAGAGGATCAATTAAAAATAAAAAGTAAAATAGAGAAGAAAGAAAGAAAGAAATAAATAACAACAAAAAAATAAGAAAACATAAATAAATATATAAGAGAACATGAATAGAAAGAAGAGAAGAGCCGGTGTTTCCATATGATATTGAGAGAATAAAAATGACGATTTGTCACTTCTCCGAACCTCCTCTCCTCATTCACCATTTTTTTACGAAGAAGAACAAAAACAACAATGATAAATATAGAGATAGAGAGGAGGGAGACATCAGGGACATGGCGGTATATATATAAAGAGCTGGGAGAGACCGAAAAATGAGTTGGAGCGCAGGTTTTCTAAATTTGAATTTTTAATGTCGGATTATTTAAAAAATACGGTGATAAAAAATATTTTTTTATCATCAGATATTAACAAATAAACGATGATAAAAAATTTAGCACCAATTTTGAATAAAAAAACCGGCATTAAATTAATTTTTTTTAACTTACAAACTTTTATTATCAGCTTTTTAGGTAATAACCAAGGTTAATACCACCGAGTGTTTTTAATTTCGGATATCACTAAGATTCGGTGATAATTAGACGGCACTAAAGCCTTTTTCTGTTGTAGTGGTGATATTTTCTCTTAAATATTATCAAAGTGATCTAACGTCTTTCAGAGATCTTTGACTTTTACTGAATTTCGAATCCTGAACGTCCACTTGAAGTCCGTTGCTCTTTTGTCACTAGGCCAAGAGATGTTCTTATATATTCAACTTTTTCCCTGTACTTATGTTTCTATGTCCTTTATCTGTATCGACTTATTATGGTCACAAATATTTTTCATTAATTAGTGAAAATTCAAATCTCCAACCAGAAACATACAGTTGATTTATATTATTTTTTCTATTTTCATACATTTTAACAATTATGATTTTGTACGTTAATGTGTCACTTGAATTAAGTTTCCAGCTTAAGGTCCAAATTTGATTTTTATTTTCTCATTCGTATTGTGATATTGATATAACATCAAGTCTTCCATAATTAGACAAAATTCCTTTTTTTTAATGAAAATATAGCAAAGAAAAATTTAAGTGACAGCATTTATTTTTTCTCAAAGAGGAAATAAATAAAAGAAAACAGTAACATCTGATGCACGAAACAATAAAGAAATTGGATAGATAATGGAAAGAGAGATTTGGTTCTGAGATCACACAGATTCTCAATTCTTTGATAAAAATTGATACATAAAACCTGTTATTTGCCAAAAGACACGACCAACTTTAAATAGAAAAATATCAATCCTTAAAAGACAGAAAATACATAAAAAAATGCTAAAAGACCTTAAAAACTCTAAAAATTGTAAAGAAAGGTCCAAAAGTCCATGAAGGAGGATTCGGATCGCGAATCCGGGCCCCAAAAATGAGCGAAACGAATCATAGATTTTTTTGTTTCGGACTTTGGACTGTGAAGTTCCTGTCAAAATTTCAGTCCGATTCGACGGACGGATCAAAAGTTACGTCTCTTTCTGAAAAACGTACGCATGACCACGTTGCATCAACATCTCTATCCTCTTCTAGTGGTTCAGATAAAAGTGGGGACCCTTTTATAAATTCCATGTGGTTGTCGGTTTCGACGTTATTCATGTTTTTGCTAGCATCAATGTCCTAATTTTCTCTTAAAAATAACAACTAATAATTCAAGTTGCTACCTCAATTTAATGTCTAGATTTCGGTTGTACTGATTTGTCAATTTTGTCAGTAAACTATAAAGTATAAACTTATTCTGGTCAAATGTTAAATGTTAATACTTAATATTAAATCATTGTCCTTTTAAAGTAACTGAACTCCAGTATATTTTCTTGGCATAAATCATTTATTTTTAAGTGGGGCTCATTATTGGCGACTTCATGTTGTGTCGTGTGATTCTGTACAGTACAAATATTTTCTTCTCGGCACAGTTGATTCTGACGACTTTTGGTTGTGTTTGTTTATTTAGTAAATTTAATCCGAATTGAATTAATTACTTCAAGTTAAGATGAAGTAGGTTAATCATGTTTGATGAATTAAACTAATTCACCTAAAGAGATGGAGTAATTTATTCCGAATTAAATTTAATCTTACTCCAACTTGCTCCATCAATTTTACTTCACGTTTGATAGATTAAGTGTGGAGTAAGAGAATTAATTCACCTCTTATTTCACAATGTTAAATCATAAACGCTTTAATGTTGTTTGATAGTTGATACGTACAACCATTAGTTTTGTCTTCACTTTATATCCTTAACATCATTGCCTTGTTAAAATCTTTGATATATTTTTAGTTCAGAACAAAGATCAAGTAACCATTGTGTACTTATTTTATTGTATTGTTTTGGACCCAAGCAGAGGGAATGATTCAAACGAACAAGAGAAGAATATGTTATGTATTAGAATATTATTTATTATAATATTACTCAGGTAACATATCTAATTGTTACGAGTTAAATTTATTTTTGAATTAACTAAAAAGTGCATCTGTATTTTGAAGAAAAATCTCATGCATATATCTGATCTCATGAAATTGCCTTAGAAAATGATCTTTCCTTATCTTATTATTTGTCATTAAAATATTATTATGAAAGAGAGAAAAAAGTAGAAAGAATTGCTACTTAATTTATTTGAGAACAGAAGCAGCCCACTAATTCTCTAGTCCACAATCAAACCTCACAAAAAACTATGAACCGACTGCATCCTTCGCAAACACATAAAACACCGTCATAATTTCTAAGTAAAACCACTTATGATCGATACTAGTGTGACAGTATTGTAATTTCTATATTTTCTACTTTTGAAGACGAACTTACGCTTTCGCTTAACTACTTATGCTCTTCAATTATGTGAGTTTTTTTAGTAACTATTTGTTAGCTTACATGAATTACGTGTTTCTTAAGATTTTGTTAATTAGTTAAATATTATTATTAACGAGTATTATTATTAGTTTTACTTTCATTTGATATTAGAACAAACGTAATTTCATATAAGATACAATAACAATTTTAGTTGAACAATTGATTGTTTTTTACTATTTGTGTGCAAGATCACTTTTTATTTTCGCTGCATTATCCGTCATATTTTTTAATGGCCGTTTTTGTTTCTGATGTCGATCATAATTCATAAGTAATCTCTGAATCAAACAAACATATTTGCGGAGCCATTATGCAATGAAATTGAAATATTTTCGTATGGTCTCTGCTTCCGTTTCGCCCAAAATTGTGCGCAAATCGAAGTTTTAGAATTATTTGATGTTGTATACCAGTTAGATTGCATACCAATTTAGATTGGTCTTAATTAAATAAATCTAGTGAGATATAGTATTCCACTGATAGCAATTAATTTGGATATCGCAGCATCTGAATTGTGCCAATAAAGTTTGGTGTGAAGTATTTGATTAAGCCTTAATGTCTTATAATTGATTTTAAAACTTAGTTTTGATTAATTCATGTTAAGACTCCGGTTATAGAATTAGGAATTTAATAAGTAAGTCTTTGAGATTTTGCTATTTACGGATGATATTATTATGAAAATTTCTGATTACAATATATATTTTAGAAAATAATTAATGTATTTTATGTGCATAATGACGTTAATTATTTTCTAACTTAAGTACAAAAATATGCATACGATATATATCCTGATTATTGGACTGGCCCAATAAAAATACAGTAATGATGTATTGTATGTGTACTAGTGGTAATGAATGGATAATAATTATTAAATTTGAATATGATTAGTTGACATATTCAAAATTATATTGTGATTTTCTATGCATTTATATACCGAGCGGTCCAATGGAAACCATATAAAGTTACTTTTAATGATAGATCATTATATTTTTACCAACTTTAATTATAATTGTCATATTGTTAGAAGGAATTATGTGATTTTTCACAATTATGTTTAATTAGTTGTCAGTATATTTTATTAAATAGAATTTTCTTTTATGATTTAACTTATTTCTGTCCAACAATAATATAAATTGACTACGTGAGAATTATTATGTTAGAATTGAAATATTTTTAACATATTTATGTGTATTTCAGTTTGATTAATTGATGATTATTTTCTTTAATGTGTGAATCATTTTTGTTATAAATAGTAAGCATTTCTTAATGAAAACTTGCTTAAAGACTTCAATGAAACAACACGAATTTTTGTTGTAAAAGACATAGAACGTATGAGATGTCGACTGAAACATTCTATAAATGAGTTAAAGTAAATCTCACGTGGTATTTAAAGTTTCATGAGCTCAAAATCATGTTTGATTTAAGAAATACAATAGATAAATCATATTTCAGAACTAGTAAGAGTAAATTCATCATTAATTTCATATCTGTATAATGAGTGAGGTTATGGTGTTTCGCGAAGTACCAATTTTTTGTGCTTCGCATGTATTTTTTTTATGCCTTCTATTTAGAAAATAAGGATTTATCTAATTTGGAATTAGGCATTCTTTGGTCGCCTGTTATCCCCTTCTTCAGTTCTGTATTAATTGTTTGATATGTCAGCAGTTATATTGATTTTGCTTATGTAACTATGTAATTACATAAAGTCAATTATCCTTAAAAAAATTTACATAAAGTCAATTAGCTACCTACTAAACCAAAACCACTCAGAAAAACAGGAGAAGGGAAGGTAATAAATTGTGTGGCACCAAGCTGCAGTGGGCCCACACTTTATGAGCTTGTGTGTCTATATAGACTATATACTTGGTAAAATTTCATTCATAAAATTTAAATAAAATAATAATTACTGATATGAATGTATACATAAATTTATATTTAAAAAAATAATGCTCGAACAATATTACTGTCAAACAAAGATACATGATTGATGGGTCAAAAGTAACTTGAGTCGCAGCATAACAAATAAATATATGTTTTTTATTTTAAATATTGTGTACATATGTTCTTAAAGTAATATACTCATTTATTTCTTATATTTCAAGTTAAATTACAGAAACTATTATATCCTACAGTAATTATTTATTATTCAGTTAATATCCATTAATCTTAACAAGTATGAATAAAACTATGATGCTTGATGACAAAAAAAAACCACAAGAATATTTTATTTAGTAAATTTCAGACCTCCATTCCTGTAAGTTATTTTTCTTTTCCAATTGTAATTATCAAATCTCTTCATTAACAAGTTATTGCTCTCATTGCACCTACTAATCCTCCAACCACATATAATTTGACAAATTTCATATGTCATTGCATATGTAAATATGTAATCAACAAATTGTTGCTACTCAAACTCAGAATAGTCTTTTTAACCTTGTTCTTTTCTCCCTTTTTCAAATGTAGGAACTAATTCAGCTTTAATTTACCGAATTCTTTGACCCATCCCCTTATTCATTGAAATCAACCCCACCATATATAATTCTCTTCTTTGTGCACATGCATGATCTTTTCATGGATGGTTTCATGATCATGACTCATAGATTGAGGTGGAAAATTATGATCTCTTGAAAGGATAGAGACGATGGATGGTGGATGAACAAAGACAAATTACTAAATTAGCCTCTGGCATTGTTACCTTTCAAGCCCCTTGTTGTTTTCTTTTCCCAGATTTTGTTTTTTTCTGTGGGTTTGTTGCAGATTCACATAAGCTGTCTCTATTCCATTTCCTTAAATATATATATATATATATATATATATCTGGTGGGTTTGGTCCACAAATTTTATACTATTATTTTGGACCTCACATTTTTTATTATTTTTACTGGAAGTAAATATTGTTAATCTGGTAAAATAAATTTAAAGATAGCTCTAAACGTAACGTTCATTGGTCTTCGATTAATTTTTTTTTTTTCAATCAATCAATTCTCACATATATTCTTTCTAACATTTATTCAACTCAATCAATCTATTAATCATTGTTTTAATTTGGCAAATATAATTGTTATTAAGGAGAAAAGTTCAACCCATTTGAAGCACTATACCTAACAGGAATTCTGCGTATTTGTATAAATTAGGAATAGGTCCAATATAAAAAAATTAATACATATGTAATGCCTCAGAATGTGAAATGCAATTTGAAACTTTAACCGAAAGTGGAACTGGTAAATGGTATTTTAAAGCTAAGTTATGAGTTAAAAAAAAAAACTAAACTGAGTTTTGTAATTTACTTCTTCTCTTGGGGCATTGTTGACATTGCTTTCTGTTCGCTTACGCAGCTTTGATGTGATATGCTTTTATTTCTCTTTTTTGTTTTTTCTTTCTGCCTTTTTTTGTGGTTTAACGGTTTGATCCAATAATATAAAAACATAATTCCTGTCTTTTCTCAGAGAAAATAATACAAACAAATATACTTTTCTCATTGTAGCAAAGGTAGCTACATTAAAAAAGCATGTGAATGACATTTCAATCTGAAAAATCAGCTGTATTGAAAAGAAACCATGTGGAAAAGGGCTGAAGTAACAAATCCAAAACCAACCATAATTCTGAGAGCATGGCTAAAATAATATGCATAATACATCCCATTTTGTACTATGCAGTCATTTATATTTAATTTGATCATTAAATTGAGATTTAAGTTGTTCAATAAATTCTTCATATCAAAATCTTGTAAGAAATAAAACTGTTGTAATTTTTAGAGCTTTCTTGGCACTTTTGTAGTATTAAATCTGGACTGTTTTTAAAAAATATTTAAAAAATAGCAAGAAAGCTCTAAAAATCACGAAAATTAATTTCCTACAATATTTTCATATGAAGAATTTATTGAGCAACTTAAATCTCAATTTATTGACCTATATCAATATGCATAGTACGAAATGGGGTGTACTATGCATATTATTTTAGCCATGCTCTTCTGCATAATTGGAGTCTGTATATGTACCTCAATGTGAGAACAAATTAATTTTCTTATCAAGTTAAAAAGTTTCCAGATGGCAATTGTGTAAAAGGAGAAACAATGACTAAGCAAAGCATACATGATACAAGCAAATACAAATTTATTTTTCATCAATCATAATTAAACTGGTATTTTCCAGAATTGAGTTTAGTTTGGTGACAATAACTTTCTCATCCAACAATCTCTCTCTCATCTCATTTCTGACAGAGAATTGAGAGTTGACACAGACATGTACTGATGTACACTTGTAGAGACCAGCTAAGAAAGTAAGTCAAAAGGCTAATATAAAAAGTTGCATTTTCCTTTGTTTTTATTTCTTTATTTTTTTAGGTGAGCATCTTTTTGTTCTCTTAATGCCTAAGGGTTAGATGCATTTATTTCACTCATTCAAAGTCACAGTTTATAGTTAGTGGTTGTGAAAAAGTTCAATGAATATTATTGTTTTTTGAGGTAACTTTAAACAAGATTTTGAAAGGGCAAACCTCAATTATTCTGAACGTATGACCTATGAAAATTGAAACCCTTTGAGTCTAGAATCCAATGGTTCAAGTTTCAAGTCGTTTGGAGTTACCTACAGAGAGTTATGGCAGATTTAATATCCAAAGGTCAGAATTTCAGTTTTGAACTTCTTTGCTGAAATTTGCCTCTCTCTCTCTCCCAATTTGTCTCTCATGTGTTGAGACCAAAACTCCATTAAAATTTTTGAAATTTTGAAGAAGGTTTTGAAACTAGGATTAATGTACCATTTGTTGTTCTCTTACTAGCCTTAGAGATACAAGTGTTTCTTTAATTTTTCGGTGGATACCTAAGGAGGCTCGACGGTTGACAAGCTAAGCACAACCAACGAAACAAGGCATGGGGAATAAGAAGTTGCTAAGCTAGACAACCCTACTCGATTTGATTTGGAGATCAAATCATAAGGTATAATATTATTTCCTAATTATTTAGGCAAATAAATATTGTCTTTACACTTATAATAGTTAGATCATTTGTTTTGAGATGAATAAAATTTTGTTTTATTCCTTGCTTTCGAAGCATCAAAACTTTCATTTCCATCATGTCAGGGTTGATTTGCAGTCAGATGAATATGCGACTCAGATTTGACTTCATCGTAAACTTATGTCTTGATTGGTTATTTTTTATCAGAAGTTAACGTCGGAAACAATTTTGATCGTTCTTTGATCGCTTATCAATCTTGACATGATGGAAATAAATTCGAATATCTACAGCTCTATGATTGCGACAATAAAAAACACCAATTACAATTCCGACGAGAGTAAGCGAAGTTGTTATAAAAATTATGAAGTATGGTCCATACTTATTATTTTTTTACGAGCGTAACCGAAGTTTTGACGAACGTAACCAATTACAATTCGAATATCTTTGATCGCTTATCAACATCTGGATGATTTGGACGATAAAAATTACTAATTACAATTTTGACGAGCGTAACCGAAGTTCATATAAAAAATACCACCTTAAATATAATGAATTACTTGAACAAAAAATTGAGGGCAGTAATAATAGTAGTGTCCCAAATTTTTTTATTGGCGGTGAAAACCGCAAAATAGGAAAAATTCGAAGAAATATAGAAAAAAAATGAAAAAACAAATTGAAGGACAATAGAGCTCTCGATCTTTTGTAAAATTTTACATAAATTTTGAGCCATTACTTTCATTCGATTCCGCATTTCATCTATTTTTAGAAATTTCCCAAATTGTCATCTCCAGAAACCAACCTCTCCAATTTTAAGTAAATGGCCACAACTTGCATATATTTTTAATTTCTAAATAAATATTTTCGATGTTGAATTGGAAAGGGGAGGAGCAACCACCATTGTCGTGCCGATAAATTTCACGATGAGTCTAACTTTGAGTCAGATTAAAAGTAATAGTATAATACTCTTAAAAAAATTTACAAATGGCTGGGGCACTGATAACATTAGCGTCTCTAAATTCCATCCAATATTTTACTATTTTCATATGTTTTCTTCTTTGTTTGGGTCTTACTTCGATGCAGAAAATAAATGCGATATTGTTAGTCGCGCCCGTAAAAAGTTGATATAATTTTGGAACATTAGAGATCATAGTTGAAATTCAATTAGAGGAGCTATTGTTAATCGCGTTCTTATTTCAAAAAATTGAAAAAATAGACAAGTAGAAAATAAAAAAATAAAAAAATAATTGAAGCAATAGGGTCTCCGGTTGTTAGTAATTTTTTTTTAAAATAGAATATTATTTTTATTCTGACCCAAAATTAGACATATTATGAAATTTTTTCCTTGCCCTGCGAGTTGGTCATAATGTTTCAATTGCATGTCGAACCTTAATAAGTATATAATTTATCAAAATCCCAAAAGGTAATTATTTTTTTCCAGTAGAAAGACCCCACATAGCTTTGTTGTTTGTATAAGTGTAGTTTATATGTTTCATTGTCTTGTATGTATGTATGTATGTATGTATATTAGCAAACAGACATTATTTAGCATGCTAAGACTAAAAAACTAAATATGAAATAAATGTTCAAATTCACTAATCTTGCATTAAAAATGCTGTAGAATTAAGAGGGAACGTAAATTCTGTGTGGGTAAAAAGGTCCTGTGGTACAAGTAGTGTAAAAATAAAATGAAACTTAAAAATGTCTTGTGATGAGATTATCAATAATGTCAGTATTTTTTTTTTTTGGTAATTGCAAAAATAGCAGTAATAAAAATAGCCAAGGAGTACAGATTTTTCGATCAAATAGCCAGAACGGTAGATGTTCTATCGTGCAGTATTTTTTTTCCGCACGGTAGAATATCTACCGTGCGACATTTTTTGTTGTTGTGGAAAATAGGTGCACGGTACCACCAGTACCGTGTGAGTGAAATGGTATTAAAATGTACTATAGAAATGACCTTGTATAAAAAATATTTATGATAGTGATCATATATAGTAAAATATTTCGACTATAACCATTAAATGTATTTATTAATGCATTAATAAATAAATCAATTAATATAGTTCATGCTTGAGATAAGTTTATGCATCAACACGTATTATTTTCTTAATGCACTAACAAATTTATTTTAAATTAAATTAATTAATTAAAAAACTTATGGTCATAACTGAAATATTTTTGTTTGCATAGTCATTGTCGAAAATATCTTTTTATACATAGTCATTACAAAATATACTTTTGAAGTTGAATTTTTGGGCAGAAAAAGAATTGTGCCACGGTAGAACATCTACCGTGCGGAAAAAAAAAACCTGCCGCACGGTATAACATCTACCGTTCTGACTATTTGATCAAAAAATCTGTACTCCTTGGTTACTTTTATCACTATTATTTTTGTAATTACCAAAAAATAAATTTCTGAATAATGTTGCCCATTAATAACTCTTCAAAAAAAATTGTTGTCCATTAATAATCGTCAGATTTGGAAAATATGGTTTGAATTGGAAAGCATAGAGTAACTGTACTTGATGAGGGGTATTTTTGTGGTTAATTATCCATGGCAATAATGGTTTCTGGGGATTTACTAAGGGGTATCTTTGTGATTATCCATGGATTCATTTCTCCTGGCCACTTGGGTTGGTTGGTGCCATGCACCTGTCAAAAATATTACGAGGCAAGAAATTGGTATAATAATTGTGATTTGTGAAGCAGTGGTAGGTCAGGGAATGGGATTGCTCAGCCGGAACGGGATCTGATGTTGCGCGGGACGGTGTAGCGCAGCATCTGAATCGTCTGATTTTTATTGATTGCATCAAGATTCGTGTCAAAATATAAAAGTCTCCTGATTTCCATCGCTGGCTGTCGATCGCAAAATTGACGGTCGATTCGGACTGTCCATTTGCTGTAGCGCGCTACAGTAGATCCGGGTCCTTGCTCAGCCTGTTGTGGGTTTGTTGGATAGAATCTCTGATCTCCCTTGTAATTTAATTTGGTAAGGGATTAAGACATGAATACCCCCTCTCTGTTATTATATCCATCCTTTGCTATCTTTCTAAAACGATGTCATTCTAACTGTATTTGATTTGGAATTTTGTTGGAAGAATATAAGGTGATAACTTTATATTTCTTTCATCCTCGCACTGGCAAATTTTACTCCTATTAAAGTCTCTACTTGTGTTGACTAGTAAACTCTATAATTTTTGTTGTTGTCAAATACAACTACCAAACAATTGATAGCTCAATGGAAAAGAGTTTACATTCTTCACAAGTTCCTGCATCATCTCCATCAATTTTATATTTAAGACTATAGATGTTAGTATCTTACGATACGCGATGCGTATTTTACGGTTCGATACGAGTCAAAAGGCGAGAGATACATATCTTGTGATTCAATACGAGTAGTAAAATTCAAAGGTGAGTCATCATTTTTCAAGATAAATATCTTAATATGCAAAAAATTTACATTGATGTAAAGTAACACTTATCAATATATTTAAAATTACGATGATTTCTTTAGTTATTTAGATTTTTTGTTAGATAATAATTATTATAATTCTTTTGTTATTTTGAAAATAACTTAGCGTATCTTACAATACACGATACAAAATCCACCGATACATCTAAAGACATTACCGTGTATCAATTTTTCTATTATGAGATTCAATACAAAAATAACTTAGCGTATCTTACAATACACGATACAAAATTCACCGATACAAAATGACCAATTATACGGTGACAAACATTTGTTTTCAAATTTCAAGACAGATTTAACAAACATTATCAGATTATTATATTATCAAGGAAAAAACCATCATAAGTCAAAAATACTAGAAACTAGTCGTCAAGTGCTTCCAAACAAGATCTACTTTGACACTGGTAATATTAAAAAAAAAAAGCCCCTCATAATCTTGAGCATTTTAGAGGCTAGAACAAACAGTATGAGGCTAGAACAAACATACTGTTTGTTCTTCATTGCATGGCTACAACAGATACGGCTTGTCTTTAGACTTTTTGAAAATGGTGGAGATGCTTATCGTTGTCTCCATACAAAGCAAATTGGACGGCGAAAGCGACTTTGCATTCTATGCTTTTTTGTTGTTGCCTCTAGATAGAAGCCTGATCCAGAAAATGAAACAAAATGAATAAAGAAGTATGAGTATCACATTGATTTGTCTCATTAGGTGGCATCCACTAAGGTTAAATCATGGGCCAATGTTCTTTTCTGATTCTATTCTACAAGGTTTGGGCTTTATAAAATCATCAAATTCTTAATAGATCTGTCTTCAGCCCAATTAAATCAATGCGCTGTGGTCCAAATCCATTTTTTATTTGGGCCTTATGACAATTTATGTTTATAACCTAAATCACTCATACACAATTTCCTTTGGAGGTGATCAAAGGCCCGTGCACTACAGAAATCAACTTCTCCACAATTTCCTAACGAATCATAGCTGTCAAGCGCACAAAACGGTGACGCAAATAGCTATTTGCGTTAACCATTGCATCTTAAAAACGTAACAATTTTCTCTTGTATTAAACGTTGTGTTTAATAAATGTAAGATTTTTTTTGTGTTGAATGTTGTGTTTAAATAAACGGTCAAAACGTTAAATACATTCAATTTTTTTGAACGTATGCTAAGTGCACAACAAAACTAAAAGTTCATAAAGTTTGCGTCCCATGAAACTTACAAATTTCTAAAATAAGAAGGATTTATGGAAAAAAAATTATGCATCATTAAAATAGACTAAGAAAAATTTGTTATATGATGAAATTTGATACAAACCTAATCATAAAATTCACATCTTACCGACATTATATCCCACAAATTTTAAAAGTAGAAAATTTCGTCAACTTGGGCCTTGTTGGCAAAAACAACTGGTTGTGATTGAGTTTGCATCATAAAATAATGTTTTTATGTTGTATTCAATCTAGGAGAGGAAACAGATTCTCACATGTACATGTAAATGCAAAATATATTCTTAGTCATTTCAATCTGCAAAAGCAATTAAGTCTTTACAGTTGCATTTATTTCAACTCTGCAATTCAAATTATTCCATCTCAATAATACTAAATGTAAAAATGCAATCAAACGAAATGAAATTGATAATTTGCGTTTACGTTGCATTTAATTAACACAACCAAATCACTTGTGTTTACGTTGCGTTTAATTAATGCAACCAAAATTTCTTGTGTTTAACAGTGCATCGTTCGCGAACAAAACGCAAAACACATTCCGTTGACAACCCTACTAATAATTTAAAACAAATTTCTTTGGTTTGTTTTCTCACTGGAAGGTTTTTAACTTCAATTAAAACATACGCATGAAAACAGTCCTGTTGGTAAGACAATTGAACTGAAGTTGTGTACTTGGTCGGTTGTGCCAAGATAAAACTTAAAAGAGGAACGTAGTACAAATAATCCTAAAGTTCAATCAATCTTCCCAAATAAACATGTCTAAAACGCATTCAGAAGCTCACTATCTATGGTTTCATCCAAACAAAAAAGTAGTCAGCAACCAGATCACATATCACCGAATAGAAACCAATGGAACACAACAGCCATGGGTCATCCATAAAATAAATGTCATGTTGACTACAAATTATAGCACATATGCAAGTTAAATATCAAAGCAAACCTTTTACATACCAGATAATAACGAGCATAAACTCATAGGAAAAGCAGAAAAAATATTTAGATGAGAAGGAATGAGAAAGGAGAGATGCAGAACTAAAGCACCACACTCACACCTAAAGCAGTACAAATGGCCATTATACAACACCTCTCGCCCAGCACAAAGCACATAATTTGGAATCCTTACATGTCTTGCTCTGCTTCCTCTTCCTCATACTCACCCTCCTCATCGGCTGTTGCATCTTGGTACTGCTGGTACTCTGACACAAGATCATTCATGTTGCTCTCGGCCTCAGTGAACTCCATCTCATCCATGCCCTCACCAGTGTACCAATGCAAGAAGGCCTTGCGCCGGAACATAGCAGTGAATTGCTCACTAACTCTCCTGAACATCTCCTGGATGGAGGTCGAGTTACCGATGAAAGTCGAGGCCATCGACAGACCCGTTGGTGGGATATCACACACACTAGACTTAACATTGTTGGGAATCCACTCAACAAAGTATGACGAGTTCTTGTTTTGCACATTGATCATCTGCTCGTCGACCTCCTTTGTGCTCATCTTGCCCCTGAACATTGCGGAAGCGGTAAGGTAGCGACCGTGGCGGGGATCGGCAGCACACATCATGTTCTTAGAATCCCACATTTGTTGGGTGAGCTCAGGGACGGTAAGTGAACGGTACTGCTGGGACCCACGAGAGGTGAGGGGTGCAAAACCCACCATGAAGAAGTGGAGACGAGGGAAGGGGATCAGGTTGACAGCAAGTTTGCGCAGGTCAGAGTTGAGTTGACCTGGGAAGCGCAGGCAGCAGGTAACACCACTCATGGTTGCAGAGATCAGGTGGTTCAGGTCTCCAACTGTTTCATTGGAAGTGCAATATAATTAGGATAGAACTCAAAATAGTGCAGTCTTACATAATAATATTCATCCCGAGCTTTGAATTTTGTTAATATTTTGTGATACAAGACTAAGAAAGCAAGAAGTTACACTATACTTCATCTTTGTTTAGGGAACATTATAATGACAGGTCTACAGCAAGAAATCATACTGACAATGGATTACAAGACAAATATTGATTATATAAAATGCCAATCAAGTTTCTGTTTTGACTTTTCACTCCACTTGAGAATATTTAAATGGCTTAAAGCATCTATTTTGGTTTTGAAGATAGCGTTAAGATCCAATATTCATGTTATAAAAATGCTTATCTCCAAAATCAAAATAGATCTTTTTAGGTCGTTTCAATATTCATGTTAGGTGGGATTGGTCAACTACTACAAGCAAGCACAGTCCAATTACTAATGTCTTGTCAGGTTTTATACAAGGCAGAGATAATTCAGATCTGCAGTTGTCTGCTCACTAAAACTGAAATCCTATGCTACCATTCACATTTAGATCTGACAACAAGTACAAAAGCCTAACAAGTTCTGATGTGAACCCTTGCAGATCTAAATCGACCAAGTACAAAGTCCAACATGAGACAAGCAACTACAGAACAAAAGTGTGACAACTGACAAGTAGGTGGATCCTTAATAATTGCTATTACAATATAAGAGGCCAACCTGACTGGACCCATTCACCCCCATTAATATAACTGTATGGTCGGCCCAACCACATTAAATTATATATTCCATTTACAGACTTAATGTCACACTCACTGAACTAAACTTCAGAAAACCCAAATTAAATGCACAAATCCAAAGACGGACAAAACATTTTTATCACCCATCAAAATAAGAAAATTATCTGTTCTACTAATTGATTAAATAACATGCAAGCAACTTACAGCTGGGTGTGGTGAGCTTAAGAGTACGGAAGCAGATGTCGTAAAGTGCCTCATTGTCAAGAACCATACACTCATCAGCATTCTCAACCAGCTGGTGAACTGAGAGAGTTGCATTGTAAGGCTCAACGACAGTATCAGAGACCTTGGGAGAAGGGAAGACCGAGAAGGTAAGCATCATGCGGTCGGGGTACTCCTCTCTGATTTTAGAGATCAGGAGGGTTCCCATTCCCGACCCCGTACCACCACCAAGTGAGTGGCAGACCTGAAAACCTGCTCATTACAGAATAACATTTTTCTAATTCAGCAAAAAACACAGAGATACCATACTTGACAAACAAGATCTGAAAAAAGATGTAATAATTAAAGATGATTGCAAAATGACCTTGTAAACAGTCACAATTCTCAGCTTCCTTCCTGACGACATCTAGAACTGAATCAATCAGCTCAGCTCCTTCGGTGTAATGCCCCTTGGCCCAGTTATTTCCAGCACCTGATTGTCCAAACACAAAGTTGTCAGGCCTGAAGATCTGACCGTAAGGTCCAGTCCGCACACTGTCCATGGTGCCAGGCTCAAGGTCCATGAGCACAGCACGTGGGACAAACCGGCCACATGAGGCCTCATTGTAGTAGACATTGACCCGCTCAAGCTGGAGGTCTGATGAGCCAATATAGCGGCCAGTCGGGTCGATGCCATGCTCGTCACAGACGACCTCCCAGAATTTGGAACCGATCTGGTTACCACATTGGCCACCTTGGATATGGAGGATCTCTCTCATCTTATATATAATTGGTTAAGCCTCCTTTCCTGTTGTAAGAGAGTTTTGTGTTAGATAAAATTTAACAATGACGCAACATTTTGAGGATACAAAGTAAAAAATAGTTTTTTTAAGCACTTTGATTGTTCATGCAAGATGGAATATAACAAGACTAAACGATCAATTACAAAATGCAGTAATTCCTGGACAAAAAAACTTTATTACCAATGTAAGGAATTTCACTGGTGACTGGTTAGTTTTTAAAAATATTTAACATTTTATTGCAGAATGTAGGTCAAACACGGGAAATGCTAAGAAAACAAATTCACAGTTTAAACTTTTCGCCAACCAAATATATGATCAGCTTCGTGAATTTTTTTTTAAAAAAAGAGAAGGGGATTATGATCAGTTGAGTGAGGGGAACTTTTTAGAGGAGAAGTACCAGATAACAGAAAATTCCACCAATTAAATGGAAGAAAATTTTCAATATCAAAGGGATTCTAAGAAAGAGAATCGATCTAACCTCCAGGCTATCAGATCAAGTATTCTACAAAAAAGGAAAAATCCTTGGGACAAACTCCAAAATTCGCGTCAAATTCCTGTCGCATAAATGAATTCTACTAAAATCTAAAAATAGAAAATTACAACGTGATCTTCAAATGTTCAAAAAGGAACGGATAGACCATATAGTTCCAACAAATAAACTTCGGTTTGAACCAACAGATACGAATTTCCAACAAATAAACAGCTAATACTATCTCAAAATAGGAGAATTTTCCTAACTAACACACACAGTTAACATATACTGCTTGTACTCTCTTGCTGAAATTCAGATCCCCGTGATCAGATCCGGCGACATTTAGCAAATAAAATAATAAATAAATAAATAAAGATTGAGAAAACTTACTGTTCTAGTGTGGAGAGGGAGAGAGTGCAAAAGAGAGAGTGAGAAGCCCTAGCGAAGAGAACTGGGGATTTATATAAGAGGCAAAGGGCAAAACGTGGGATCGGACGGCTGAGGTTCTTTCCCTCCTTTTCTCTTGTAACTGATTGGATACCGTCGGATTCTTTGATCGTAGGATTGCTGTTGTCTGTTTCGTGGGGTAACCGGTTGTCTCGGGTTTTGAAAAAAAAAATTCGGACGCCGTCACTGCTCTATGTTAGTATGAAATGACAAATTTGTCCCTGACTGTGAGTGCGGTTACGGTAACATTAAATTCCGTTGACTGGAGTCAAAATCAAGTAAATATCTCTTTGTGACCATGTGGGATATTTATAATATTATTATTATGTGATTTTAATTATTTCATTTTAATTTTTGTATAGGTCCCATACCAAAACATGATAAATTAAAGATCATTGATCAAACGACTTAAATTTTTTAGCGACTTATTAATGCAGGCCATATATATAAAAAACTGAAAATGTTCGACTTTTTTTAGTTTTAACTTTCTTGAAATTTTAAATAAATGTATCTCAAAATTTAAGTGTACAACAGCACATTTCTACTATTCGTTTGCCTTGTTCTTTTTATTTTGTATAACATATATTAGCGATTTGAGTCGTTCTCATATTTACGTAAAGCATATCTTATTTGTGTGTGGGTGTTTGTGTGAGAGAGATTTGAAAGAATTTTTATATGAGATTTAAACATAATAATTTTACAATGCATGTATAAAAGAGAAACTTTAGAAAAAAATATGTTCTTACATATTGGATTACAAAATAAAAGCGACAACCCTTGAAATTATTGTTCTATATAAATGTTAGCTTTAAAAAGTTAGATAAAAACTAAAATGTATTATGCAAACTTAAGAAGAAATGTTGACGGTTACTCTCCAGATGTCTCAGATTAAGACAATTGAATTTTACTCCTCTTTACTTTTATAATCTTGGTTGAATATAATCTTGACGAAAAAAAGAGACATAGAGAGGACAATAGATTATTAATTGAAAAGTTGGATCGTTGTTTTATTTAAAAAAAATCACATTAATGTATTTTTTCCCTTTGTTTGTAATCATTTAGGCCACCCAAATTTAATAATGGATAGCATGAATATGTTAGATTTTTCAATTCAGAATCAAAGTCATATTAAGTTGTTATTCGTTAGATTGCTCAAGTTTAAGACATATTAAGTCCCAACAATAGTTCTTATGCATAGAATCGTTGTGGGCTCCATTTATTTCTTAATTGTTTTATCTTGACAACATAATTCTCTTTTACACTCATGTGGTTACTTTCAAGTAAATTTGAGGAGTAGTGAATTGAAAACAACAGAAATATTATTGGAAAATTTAGTTTTATGCTACTGCAAAATTTAAAATTGTCAAAATATCAGTCAGAATTTTTTTTGTCAAAATATCATTATGAACACGTGATCTCATTACAAAAATGATCGGTATGACATTTTAACAATTTTAAAATTTGTAGTGACAAAAAATCAAATGTCCCAATATTATTACTATCAACCAAATTGTTCCAATGTCATTTTTCAACGACGACAGATGAAGCTTGTGTTGATGGATTTGAAATAGATTGTTTGAGTTTTTAGAACAAAATATAGAAGAAAAGGGGAAAATTATCGTAATGATTTAGGCCGAGGCAAGAAACAAACGTAAGACAATCATTTCTAATGCCATTGCATTATAATTTATAAAATATACTAATTTTATTTGATACTAGTATTGTGGTGCAGCCAAGCTAGACAATTGTTATTTTTCTTTTAATATTTGATACGGTACTTTTATTTGATACTAGATGTAGATGGCATTATTTTCTCCTTAGATAGTTTTCAAATTCTTAATTATTGAATCTTGATATTTTTGAGACCTCTCATGGATAAATCCTAGGAGTCAGATACCAGCCCCACAATATTTAGCTGTTTGCATGATGGTGGTGGGGACCAACTCACCAAGCTCACTACAGTAGATGAACTCCATTGCAAGAAAAACAACACGAGAAAGGGGGAAAAAAAGGTAAAAATTAAAAATAAAAACATTTCTGAAATTTTCAGATTTGTAGTGTGACGTTAGAGTTACTAAATGAATTTCAAAAATATAAATGAGTTTATTATTTAATAATTTTACTTCTGAGTTTTTTATTTTAGCAACTTCACTCCAGAGTTTATACACTGTAACACGACTTTATAATTGACTGAAGTTGATCCATCTCTCAACGCTCTCTTTTCTATAATTAGCTGATGTGACAATTAAAAAATTATAATTATAATTCAGATATGTGAAAACTGATGTGACAATTATTCAGAAACTCCAAAATGAAACTCTGTAAGGCACAACTTTAGACTTTGGCCGCACAATTAGCACTGTCAACTGATGAATTTTTTATGTTATATCGTTTATTTATTTATCTGGTGTAGGGATCATACATGTACAAGACAGAGGAAGTCAAGAGCAAGAAAATTCGAGGTCACCAAATTGGTAAAATTGACAAATAATACTTTTTAGATGTCAAAAGTTCAGATCTAGTTCTTTATAATTTTCTGATTGTAAATGACACTTGTTATTTTCAAATTTTGAACGGGTATTCATTTTTCACAAAATCTGATTGTAATATGCATGTTTGTAAAATGAGGAACGTATAGTTTCGGTATTTATGTTGTTTGGAGCAATTTTTTTAACGTTATATCATTTTTAACGTTTAATTTAAATGAAACATAAATGCAACAAAAATTTCCTTCATTCAGTGCAGTTAATACGAACAAATTTTGTTTCATTATTTAAACGAAAAATACAATTTTCGTTGCGTTTTAAACATTTGACAGTCATGAGATGAGATGAAATGGAACATGATCTTCTACTGCGCAGCATCGACACTGTGCGTGCTGCGCAGCAAATCTCAATCTTTGATTTGCATCGAGATTCGTGTAAGCTAAACTTTATAATATCAGACTCCCTAAATCAAATTTGGACTGTCTGTAGCTTACAGCGAAGAAAATCTGAACCGTCCGTCGGTGCTGCGCGGTAGAAGAATAGCTTCCAGATGAAATCAGCTAGATTTCTATTAGAGTTTTAAAAAAATCCGGGCGGGCCTACCCGCCCGTGGACCCGCCCGTGCCCGACCCGTGCCCGACCCGTACCCGTGCCCGGATCCGTGGATCCCGGATCCACCCGGATCTATCACGGGTCGGGTTGGCCCCAAATCCTCCAAATCCGTCTAAACCCGTGCCCGACCCGTCCGAAGACCCGCCCGTGCCCGACCCGTGGACCCGACCCGTGGATTAGATCCGTGCAAAAATTCAAAAAAATTCAAAAAATTAAAAAAAAATCAAAAAAATTCGAAAAATATATATATATATTAAAATATTGTGCAGTTTTAAATTCAAAAATTCAAAAATTTCGAAAAAAATTCAAAAAATTCAAAAATTTGGACGGACCCGACCCGACCCGCCCGGATCCGTGCCCGACCCGTCTGAACCCGCCCGGGTTTATCACGGGTCGGATTGGGGGTTTTGGGTTCGGATCCGTGCATACCCGCCCCGTCGTACCCGTGGATCCGGACGCGTCGGATCCACGGGTACCCGACCCGCCCCGTTTTGAGAACCCTAATTTCTATTGCTCCCCTTTCTCTCGCATGTGAAGTCCCTGATTCGCCAGCCCATTCTCCCTTGGCTCCATCCCATGCTGTTTCGTAGTTTTTGGCAACCAGTTATTTTCAGCTTTTTTTATTTTTACAGCTTGTATTGCATAAATAAATATATATACTTTATGTTAGCTTTGATGTCATTTTTTATTGTTGTATATTTTGGTTTTTAGAGGGAGTGCCGACGAAAAAACTGTCAATCTAACAATTTTCAATTTTGTACTCTAAAAAGAGAAGTTATTAATTTAACAAACTATATTTGTATGCATAGTATGTATAAGGGATTGGTTAGATCGGTACTTAAGACTTAGATGTGCAAAGAGAATCTACATTTTTATTTTCACATCTGAATCTTGTATCTGAAATTAAATTCGTTATATATCCAATGAATAATATTATTTTAAAATTTCTAGATTTTAAAAATAATTTTATAATTTTTGTAATTATAAATCTTTGATTTATTATAATTGTGATCCATATGAAATTCGTTAATATAATGGGCACATATTTGCATTTGTATTCTCAAATCACAAATCTTATGAATAATTAATGGAGCACCCTCTTAATATTGTTGAATTAGCTCGGGTTATTCTTCAATAATAATAACAATAATCATCATCATCACCATCTTTACCCATAAATCTCTATTTGACAATTTTAACATTTTCATTATGCCAACAATATTGTTGATGCAAGTAAAATTTCAAAAATAAGATTCAAGTTTATATATATTTTGTAGCCTTTTATATATTAAAAGATAAGATAATATGCGTCTTATCTCATGCATACCATCAAAGCAGGGGCGGATGTAGGTACACCCAGGGGGCAAATGCCCCTGGAAAAAAAAATTGCAAAATAATTTAGTGTATTTGTGCGATTTTTCAAATTTTTTTGCGAAATAACCATGTATATTTGAAAATCTGTGTTATTTTGCCTCCCCCTGAATTTTTTTTATAAATTTCGCCTCCCCCTGACGAAAATTCTGGATCCGCCCCTGCATCAAAGATCTAAATAAAATACAAGTACCGTATGCATTTTAATATTCAACGGAACATAAAATATGCATAAAACTAAAATTATATAACAAATAGATAACACACATAATTTTTTCGATATTATTAATAATATTGAAAATTAAATATTTAAGAAAAAGAATAACTAAATCCTAAATATACTTCGATCGCAACTCCTAGTTGCGGACCAAAATCCAATTTCCTTTTTTTCGGAATAAATTTTTTTTCTTGGAACCGCAGGATACAAGATAGGTTCGTTTGTAATTTAATTAAAACTAAGTTGATCGATTAAAAAAATTAATGATTTTGTTGGAATTATGGTAAAGTTACTTCAAAGCCATGTATAGTATATTTAAATATTTAGGAAATACATTTCTTTTTTTATTTTTCTTTCTAAATTAAATTAATTTTAGTTTAATGCATAAATTATTAAATATAAAACTTTGTTATAGACTAGCGCTGATTATTATTTTTATTTATTTCTTTGTTTTATATATTTTGCTTAGTATCATACTTAGTAACTTTTTATACTAACTCCAACTACACTCGTCAGGACTGTAATTATTTTTTATCATCACAAACCATCGAGCTATAGATATACAAGTCTATTTTCACCGCGTCAATTTTTTTTCGATCGGAAGAAGGTGTGTCGCAAATTTGGCTCTATCGTAAACTTATGTCTTAATTAGTTATTTTTTTATCAAAAGTTACCGTCAGATTCAAATTTGAACAACACGTGAAAATCAAACTTGACGACGCTCAAATATCTACAGCTCTATGACTCGCGACAATAAAAAAAACACACTAGTTAAGGTCCTAGCAAGCATAGCTGAAATTAGCACAAATAATTACTAAGTATGGACTATAATAAGTAAGTATTTATGCCAACTTCTGCGACGCTCGTTAGTACTATAATTATTGTATTTTATTATCCCAAGCAAGTGAGATATAAATATTCGAGTCTATTTTCACCACATCAAGTTTGATTTACTGTCGGAAGAACGAGCGGTTCAAATTTAATTCTGACTCAAACTCTTGATAAAAGTAAATAATTAAGTTTACGATGGAGTCAAATTTGAAACGCATCTTTCTCCGGTCGAAAATAAAACTTGACGGACAGAAAATAGACTTAAACATATACAACTCAATGTCTTGTGACGACAAAAAATAAATACAGTTCCTACAAACATAGTCGAAATTAATAAACAAAAATCACTTAAGTATGTAACCAATAGATACAACCATGGGAACAAAAAAATCGGATCGTAGTAGATATGGAAATTTAATTTTTTTTTAAGTTTAATTTTACAATATTAATAATATTTTTTGAAATATTTTTTTGTATTTTTGCTTTTTATTAATGAAAGTTGGCTATCTAGCTTGGGTAGCTGCAATAAAAAAAATAATATTTTAAAAAAATCTCGGGATAGCCCAAATTATATGCTAAATTTATTATAATTCTTGTGAATGCTGCCAAACAAAATTTAGACTCATCATAAATTATTGATTAAATAACACTTTGTGTAATAAATTGCGAACCGAACGCTTTCCAACTCTTATCTGAAACCAGATCCAGTCTTTCCCGTTTTAATAAAGATAGGAAACCAAAAGTAGGCTGAAGTGAGAGATCAGAGATCATATCTTTTCTTAACTAGGCTTTGCTTGATGTGTAATTCTGGCATCTCTGATTCCTGATCTATTCTAGTTAATTTCTAGCATTCATTCCAGATGTGGCTTATGCTTCTTTAATAAATACTAAATTCAACAATTTAATGGGTCAAGTGCTTGATCAATTATATGTATTTTTTTAGAAGCGATCAATTATATATTATTATTATTATAGGGATAACAATTCAAAGGGACAATGAAAGCCCATGTGTAGTGCATGTGCTTGTCAAGTGCTCACTGTTTAGAAGCTCAAAAGCTTGTAATGGGAATATATACAGTGCCAATGATTCTTAATTAGATCTTCTGTGACACTATCTGTGTTGTTGAAACACAAGTCTTGAACGTTGATTTCAAGTAATTAATGAGTGTAATAAAAGCTCGAAATAATGAAATATGTAAGTTACTTCGCTATAGAATGTCGTTGTAACTATAGGTATGATCAAGTTAAAAATTGACATTTGTAGTATTAAAAATGTACTTGGTACAATTGAATGTACAAGCAATATTGAGTATACAATATATTTTTTTTAATAAAAACCCCAACTTGTATCGAATCAAATAATTATTTTGCGAAATCATGATTTGTAGGAAAAGAAAAACATTCTAAGCTAATTCCATAAAATTGATTTTGGACAACTTTTTTGTAAAATATTAAGGAAAACAAGAAGGTAAATATAGTCCAATATTCTAGAAATTACAAATCTAAAAATCTAAAAAGAAAACAATTATTTTTATTGAAAAGTATGAATTGTCTCTACATTTCTTTTTTATCAAATGAGCACTGTATTATCTTAGCACAAACTCAATATTTTGGGACAACACAAAATTCTCAAAATCAAATGTGACAACACAATTGGCCATTAAAAGAAGCGTCAATAAAATGTGGGATTGCCAGTTGAGTGGCACGTGCAAGGTCGGATGGCTGATTCAACATGTTACTTCAGCCAAAGAATTACATTTTCTTTTCCATTTCAATATTTCATCAATTGCACAGTTTTTCTGTTTCACAGGAGATCTTTAATGTATCCATTTCCAAACTGTCATTTCAAAATAAACGCCTGCTTGAAATTGGACCGCAAAATGTATTATTCAAAATACAACTTGCAATATGAAATTATAATAACAAGCGAGATGCATTTGCACTCTGCAGTGGAGAAATTAGGAATGATTATTTGTTAGATGACATGTACCATTCAACCTCTGGCTTGATTTTTGGAACTGCTATTCAATTTTTCTCTAATCCAAATTATGGTTGGAGACAGCTTGGCTCTTATCTGGAAATTGAACTAACGAATACTAATTATCTTAATTATTGGTGCGGTATTATTATTATAGAAGCGGGGACCCGAATTTTGTCACTTGTTAACAAAATTCGTATCTATCCATTGGCAATGACAATGAATATCAGCAGGGGCGGATGCATGTGTATACAGGGGGGGCAAGCGTCCTCCCTGGAAATTTTTTTTGCAAAATAATCTAGTGTATTCGTGCGATTTGTCAAATTTTTTTTGCGAAATAACTATGTATATTTGAAAATCCGTGTAATTTTGCCCTCCCCTGAAAAAAAATTATAAATTTTGCCCCTCCCTGACGAAAATACTGGATCCGCCCCTGGATATCAGAGATGCAGTTAACCTATCGGCCATTTTTTTTTTATTTTAATCGAAAAAATTCATAAATATTTACACTTAAACGGCGGTAGAATGATATCAGATAATGAATAAAAAAAGAACGATATCAGATATCGAAATATGAAGGATGAAATCAATAAATTTGTACCGAAAACATAGCTATTATATTTTTTATACGATGCATACATAACTTAGAACATAACGTATTAAAAATATTAACTTATCATAGGAGGAATGCACTCGTCATGTAATTTCCGATATCTGAAAACATATATTGAAATGTTTAATATATACAATAACAACAACAACTTCGTCTGAATTGTTTCAACATAGTCGGTCTCAAGTCCGAAAAAAAAAGAGGGTTATACTAGACGTGACAAGCTAACGTAAAAAATCAGTTACTCTCGTGAAACTCAATAAACATTTGAGATATATGTGTAGATATTTATTCAGTTTTGTCTATTTAAATAAAAGATTCCGCTATCAGCTTTGGGGAAGGCTGAATGATAATACTTTTGTCTTTTCTAAGTAGAAACCCGAATGAGAAAGGCCAAAATTCTTCAAAGCACAAACATAATAAGAATTGATTTTTCTTATAATTAAAGTTTATGACAAGAGCATCATACAAGTGTGCCTTGGTAGGCAGGCAGTCTATGTCCATCCAGCAAGTCAATCAGAGATTACAATCATAATCTTCATATTGAAGTTTTTAATTAGAAATAAAGATTCTAATCAAGAAAAAATGGGACAACAAAGCATAAATAAATTAAAAGTAGTTTCATATGTCTGTGTATTATCAGGTGTACCTACCTTACTAGACTTCAATTTTACTTCTCTTATATCATATCAAGCGCACTAAGATAATGACTACTCAACACACGTGAAAATAGAAGCTGATTTGCATGTACAATTCTCAAACCTATTAGGAACAATTAACTGAAAGAAGAAATATGAAATCCCACCAAACACTGAAACACAAATAAAGCTACCCAATAATGAGGGTACATTTTGAAGATAATTAGCAATAAAGTATTCGGATATTTCAATATTCACACATTTAATAAAGATCCGATATTTGGTTCATGTAGCTATTTATTTCTGTTTCTGAGTTGCAGCAAGTGCTCCAAAACCAAAGAGGATCAGACCAAGACTTGTCGTGTATTCTACTTTATTTTCTTGGTTTGCTCACCAATTTTTCAACCATCTCTTTTCCTGTCTAAAATCTCAATCTGCACATGGAAGCAGTAAAAAAAACAGAGCAGGATAATGCTAAGAACTGACATGGCAGGAACCCAACAAAGTCCAAGTCTGGTACCAATGTCTATGTCCATACTGAAAATCAAAACATAAATATCTTGTTACCTAAATAAAAGAACGATTGTTAGTTTCCTTCATCATCTTTCTGGGCATCCTTGTAAGAAAATAAGATGTCATTTTCCATGTGATATGCAGTCCTCCTTTCTTTTTCTTACATGGATATCTCAACTGTCATGAAGACTCCAGTAACCCACATGCTTCCAATTATGAGTTCTTTCCTACTCTATACACTTGCTCACAACATGAACGCATCCATGCACACAAAGTGATCCTTGCCTTCCTTGTGTTAACTAATTGATAAATATTAATGATATCCATCATTAATCTCAACAATTATTCGCAGTACATATTTCACAAGTGCCAAAAAAAGGAAATGAAGAAAAGAAAACTCTTCTCCTGCTAGCAAGAACTAAAGAATATACAAGTTCCTTGAAATCTAAGAAGGATGCCTGTCAAGGTGCTAATACCGAAATGGGACAAAAATTATCATCAAACAAATTGCCTAAAAACCCCACAAATCTAACACCAGGAAAAGAAAAATGGGAAATGAATAATCATTCAATGTTGTTTTGACTGTGGCTCACAAACTACAGCATTGCATGTGCCATCTTCATCTAATAACCACAAGGAAACTTTTTCTAGCTCTCTTGCAACTGGAGATAATACTGACCAGTAAACCACAGTATCTCTACCCTTTGCAGTACTATCTTTGTTGTAAATACCTAAATTAACAAGTTCAATCCATTCATTTAAAGTACCCATCTTTACCTGACTACTCTTTTCTAAGGCTTTGCTAACACGTCCTACAAAATTTTCATCTTCTGAACTTCTGCTTTTCTCAGGCAATTTTGAAATAAAAAGATCATTCCAAACATTTCTGGTCTTTAAGGATGTCCTCAGAAACATCAACTCCACATCACCTTTTGCGAGATATTCAAAAGACTGATCTGACAGTTCAGGAAACGCACTGGTGACTGGTACAATGTTCCCATCCATAAACCAAATATTGTATCCCAATTCCAAAAGCCTTCTTATCAATTTTCCTTTAACTAGTGTCTGCTTTGTGTAATCTGTACCACTGACTTCACTGCCTAACAAACTATTCCCGTAGATCACAGGATGGCCTCTTCTTGCAAGATCACTCAAAAGTTCCAAATCATCTCCCAGAAAAACATAATTTTGCAGACCAACCTTCTCAAAATGGCAAACCAAATTTCTAACCACTAATCCCTGAGTTCTATACAAGCTAACCAGTGCCACAGTTTTGTAATGTTTCACTGTTTTTAACACACTTTCAAGTTGATTTATACCATTCACAATTCGACCGGGAAAAACTTCTTTGAAGCAGAAATTGTACCACTTCAAAGTGCCTAAAGGCTTCATCTCATACAATTCAAAATCAGTTGGTTTTTGCATGACTAAAACAGAATCAGGGCCTGCATTTCTCCCATAATTCACACCTGCATCCCTGTGGGAGACGCTCAATGCTCTCTCTCTTCCAAAGTTGGTATATATGTTGAAATAACTTCTAGTGTGTATGAATTTGATAAACCATGGTGTCCAAATTCTATCACCCATCTTCTTGTACCACCCAGTTGTTACCTATATAAAAAACAATTCACTTCAGGTGTAGATATTTTCTCTTTTTCAAACTATACTGCGCTTTATTTAAAGCAGATTCAAACTAACAATCTCCTTATTTATTTATTTTTTGCAATTCACAAATAAAAAAGGCCATGAAAGACAGGATTGTTCAAATAATGAAATTGAGAAAGTACTAAATTAAATATACTTATCTAATATACTCATAACAAGCTTATGCAAGCTTGACAGCAACCATTAAAGCTCATTTGCTAAATTTCAGTTTAATTTTCACATAGAGAAATAGGAAGGAGTATACACAAACATGGGGGAAAAATATCAAACATTTAATGGAGTCTACACATCAAATTAAATGAGCTAATTTTCAGGATATATCTGTATATATCTCAAAAGTGTTCAGTGCTTATGTGATGATTTCAAGTCTGGCATGCTGTTTGAAAGTAAAACATTGGTCTTTATACAAAAAAACATATATAAGTAGTGTCCACAAACATTGACAATGAAAGCTAGTTTCTCAAACTTGACTTGGACCACCTGGTGATGACTAATTGGATACCAGATAATTATATTGGTGTCCTCAACTTTGCAGTTACACACAAATTAATGAATTTGAGTCCTCATTTTAAGACCAATTAAACCCATTCCAGACCAAAAGGATCACAAATTCATTTTGAAAAGAAGTGGTTACCATGCCTTGGAGAAGTGGTTTAATGTCTTTTGCCTTGTGATCATTGTACCATAACCTGAACTCCTTCCAGGGTTTAGGAAACAAAAGTTGACCCCAAGTACCGACCATCTGGTACAAGATAAGTCGAGTGTGAGTATCCAGCTCAATTTTGTTCCCATGCTTTCCTATTCACGCAAACAATGTACAGGAAAAATGGCTTAAACCTTGTAGTGTAATGTTAAACAGATAGTTGGTCTCTTCAGTTTGCTGTCCAAAACGTCAGTCTTTTTTTTTATATAGTTTGCAAAAATATAAATTATGGTTGTTGGTTTTCTTATAGTAACTAAAGATCATGTAAACTGCTAATTACCTCCCCCCCCCCCCCCCCCCACCCCCACCCCACACACACACCCACCCCACCCCACCACCATCACAAAAAAAAAATAGAGAATAATATATTGCCCTAGAAAATAGACATAATATGTCTTATTTTAGCTAGCCTAGACTATGATATGTTACTTAATTAATAAATGCTTTTCGCTAAACTGAATTACACAAGTTTTCCAAGCTAAATGAAGTTCAGCTTGCCAAATACTGGTTCAATTTGATGCTGGACCGAAAAAATAACAGTACTGCTTGCATGCTGAGCAGAGAGAGAGAGAGAGCAGACCAGCTACGAACCGAGGGCGTTGGATAGAAATCCCGAAAATGGAAGGATGATAATTGGATTTATCATAATAGTACGTTATGATCGCCTTCTTCAAAAATTTGTAAAAGAGAGGCGAGAGCTCCAAATCATCCTCCACCACAAATGCAAATTCATCATCAGACTGGGGCCACCACGCCTCTACCCACTGCGCCTGTAGCCCTCTATTTCCGCTATTGTATATTATCT
This sequence comes from Eleocharis quinqueflora, assembly GCA_964058865.1. Taxonomy (NCBI): domain Eukaryota; kingdom Viridiplantae; phylum Streptophyta; class Magnoliopsida; order Poales; family Cyperaceae; genus Eleocharis; species Eleocharis quinqueflora. Next base: position 321,875 of record CAXKVX010000571.1, read on the forward strand.
GCTTCTCGCCATTCGTCCAACGAAATCCGTCCAAGAATTGTAAAATCTGATGATCTGATTCGAGCTTTTCCTGCACTACGGATCGGTTTTCGGATTCGGGTTGCTTGAAGTGGTCGAGATGGATGTGGAGATCGACCCGGTCGGAACCGTAGTCGGCTCTGGAAAGGGAATGGAGGCAGCGCTTGAGAGGAGCAAGGCGGTTGTAGGCCAAAATCTTTATTACGAACTTGAATTTGGTAGGATTAGGGCTTGAATTAGGGTTTGAAGTGGACGGCGGGAGTGAGGAGTTGTAATGGTAGGAATAGAGGAGAATGGCAGCGAAGGAGAGGAGGGAGAGGAGGAGGAAGAAAGAGAGAAAGGGACGGCGCTTAGGATGATGCATCTAGGATTAGGGTTTAGTGGTTGCGACACTAGTTAGTCGGAGAAGAGAGAAAGAGAGGGATCCGACATCAGCAATCGAGGTGGTGAAGGTGGTGAATACAGTTCACAGGCGAACAGATTTGTTACTTTTCTCATTTCATTCGTGTTTTGATGTCAATAGAATAGAGGGATTAAACTGTGCAAGTACAAAACGAAATCCTCTGAAGAGAATTAACGGTCCTGATAATAATATCAAAACTTCACAGAATCATATTATTGACTATCGAGCGTTGATCTTTTATTTGACGGTCAAGATGATCTATCCTAAGCAGAAGCTATTTCTTTTGCAGTTTTGCTGATAATTTCAATATTGAAGCGGGCCTCAAGGCCTCTTTAGGAGCATAAGAGCTGGTTATCGCATTTTAGATTACGAGAAGTCCAATTTGAAAAGTCCGAAAAGAGAGAAAAAAAACATATCTGGTGCTCAAACCTTTTTATTTAAACTTGAAAGTAAAATAATCATTAATTTACATATTTTATTTAAAAGAATATTTTTCACCTCATATTTTGCACTTTTTTATGCATCTCAAAAGTATTCAAATATAAACTTAAAATTGCTTACATCTAGTACACGAAATGTTAACACATTTTTCTTTTCTAAACGACTAAAAAAGAAATTCAAGTTAAATACTTTCTGAGATATATAAAGTAGAAGTTCAAATTTCAAAATATTTAATGCTAACCATATTACATATAAGACTTTTTTAAATTTAGCGCACACGGTTTTCAATAGATATATAAACAAGTTTAGTTGGGTGCACACATAAGGAGCTGGAGTGCAGTTATATCATTCCACTAATGACTATTCCAACATGATGAAGTGTACTCTAATCAATCTGTATCATTAAAATGCACTAAAATTCACACCACACATTCCAATCAAATGATACAAATTGATTAGACTATCTAAGAAGCACTTGAAATGGCTTACTTTAAGTTTTTGTCAATAATTCTACTTTTATATTGAGGCAAAGTAAAATGATTCAATTAAAATAGATACCAACTAAACAATTTTCATCTACTCTAATTTAGAAGATCTATTGCGGAATGAAGACTTAATTCAACGTTACTCCACTTGGATAGACACGGATTCCTTTAATTTCACTTTTTCAGTTCAAAAGAGAATGTTTTCTATTGAGGTTTCCTTGAATAACAAAGGCACCTTATCCATTGTTATAACCAAACGATGAAAGAAAATAAGTACATTTATAAGATGGCCGATAACAAACAAACTATCGACTCAAAATTATTGTTATCCGAAGGTTCAAACCTAACCTCGAACAACTCTGAAACGAGATTCTCGCTAAAACAACTCAAACAATTCATTAAAAGAAGAGACTTAAGGACATAAAACAAAAGCCAATTAATTCCACACCCTAGTGTGCTGGTTTGGCACTCAGCTCAGGAGGCACCTCATGCGCTACACCAAGCATAGAGTCATGCTCTTCATCCCTCCTAGCTAACTTCTTGCGCAAAACCTTCTCAAATTCAATTTGGTCAGAGGGCTTTGCATTTTCTTCAGCATGGGCTTTAGCCAGGTCAGCATAGTTCTTAGCAGACTCCAAAATGAATGCAGTCTCGTCATCTGTCAACTTCCTCAAGAACCGTGCGGGGTTGCCTCCCCAAATCTAGCAATGATATAGAAATTGAAAACGAAAACAAATTACAAGCTGAGACTAAAACAGTTCAAGAGGCATGCCAAGCACCTAAACTAGTATGGATCCACACTCTTATCCATTTTTGGGAAGTTCCGTAGTGGTTATCAATGAGACAATGACTACTAATTTAGACAATACATCTGCTTGGTATTTCTGGATCACATAAAAAAAATATAAGAAAGTTACATAAATATAATCGACTGTGTGTGTGTCCCCCTCAATTTTTAATGTTACCTCAACCTAATATGTTTTCAACATAGAATATAGACAAAGCAGAAACAAATCTCTTCAGAACAAATATGTATATTTTGAATTCCACAAGTAAAGAAAAAATTACTCATCAGATTCAGCTAGACATCATCAACAATCACATTAATAAAATGTTACATCATCCATATAAAATTTTAATTAGGTAACTTTTTCACAATTGTGGTGAAACATATCGGGAATTAGATTAAGGGATATCAGCTGCCATTTAAAAAATATGGCAAATTATAGGGTAAATAACTAAATATGTGACATTTATAAGTACCTCTCCACAAGGGATGCGAGTATTCTGTCTCACAAGGGCTCCAGCAGCAACCATGCCATTCTTTTCAACCACAGCACCATCTAGAATAGTTGCTCCCATACCAATAAAAGCCTCATCTTCTACAGTACATCCTTGTAGAATAGCACTGTGACCTGAACAATACACCTCATTAGTAACTTAGACATGGTAATGTGTGTACCATATACCAACAGTGTCATACAGCTCAGTTCCAATGGAGAACACTTGAAATTAACTCAAAAATTATTCTATTCTTTTTGTTTCATTTCTTTCTTCCTGAAGTAACTTGCAACTTTATCGAAACAAGAATCATTTAATATGTAAACATCAATGGAGGCCATATCATACACAAGGAAAAGCCAAAAAAGGTGCCTATTGTTTGGTCACACTGGCTTATTTCCAGTAACAGTCACCACCAGAACAACAGAGAAGTTCATAAAACTATGTTGTTTGGTTCTGCCCTTCTGATCTAAACTCAACCAGTTGAAGAGACACAGAAAACAACTATTAAGTCCATTACTTGACTTCCTTGGCATTGTGTTGAGAAAGAAAGTAAAATATAATTACCAACAGTAACATTATCGCCAATAATGGTAGGAAAGACCTTTCCAGCTAGGTTAGATTTAGCCACGTGCACAATGGAGTTATCTTGAATATTAGTGCCAGAGCCAATGCTAACGCTGTTCACATCACCTGAATAAAAAAGCAATTGAATATTACAAAATTAATGGTGAGACCGAGATAAAAACTGTTACGAAAAGAAGCTCAAATATCGTACACATGACACCGAGTATAACAGCATAACACCTAGACATTGGTAGTACAATATTACAAGATTAGTAACTACAAAAATCTGAATAAATGTTTCAGTCCGTACAGAATAGTTATGGTTTCTCTAAATATACTTGAACAATTTGCAGTATTACAGAAAACACTCAAGGTTTCTTATACGGCGACTGAAACCCAACTATTCTAAGATGTTAAAATTCGCCACAAGACCTTTAGATTTCTGTGCTGAGAAATGTCCACCAAATAGACAAGTTTTACTGTGATTCTAATAGTTAGTTCCAAGAGATGGCAGAACAAGACTAAATAATAAATTTTGTGTGTGCCTTAGAAATTGGTTGCAAGACAGTTTGAACAAATCAAATTAGAATACCGATGCAGATTAGTCACATCAGTTATCAATGTGATTTTGTTTATTCATTTGAGTTATTTCTAAAATGGCCACAAATATTGGGTGTTTGTTGCAAATATGAGAACCATTGAGAGTTGTTTTTTAAATAAGGTAAAATTACAGGACGCAATATGCAATACAGCAACCAGCAAGTATACGACAAACATACAAAAATCCAAAGGTGACAAAAAAAATCAGTAAGTACTTGTAAGCTTCCAGATGGTATAAATGACTATAGTCAGTAATGGGCACGTGTCCAGGTATAACACTTAGATCGTAGAAGTTCTAACAAATGGAGAATCAGTAAAACCTGTATCCTTCAAAAATAAAAGAAAAGGAAAAGGCAAAAGCCGCACCTCGTAAAACACATCCGTACCAAATAGAGGAGCCTTGGCCAATCTCGATGTCACCAGTGAGAGATGCACTGGGGGCCACAAATGCATCCTTGTGCACTTGCGGCACCTTGTCAAATATGTTCATCACAGTCCGATGTCTTGACACTACACACAATTATTCAAATACCAGCAATGTATTATAGAAATTACCCCTTTATACCCTTTGTAGTAATTACATAGAGATTTTTTTTGTTGGTAAGCTGAGCTCCAAGAATCAAGAAAAAAAACTACTAATACATTCTGCAATGAGAAAATCAAACAATATAACTTTGATGACAATCAATTCTCCATAAATTTGCCAAAGTTAGGTTTGCGTCTTACTAAGCCTTTTGGTCATATAGTCAACAAAGACCAGAATGGTATCTCTCTCACAAATAAGGCTTCAAAACACAAGCATTCTATGAATTATGAAATAGGTAATAACTCTAATCATTGATGGAATGATAAAGCCTACTAAAGGTAAAAGATAATGCAATTTTCAAGTCAGTAACAAGAACTAAATCAATTAATCAAATAACAAAAACCCAAAATCAGAAATAATGAAATAACATTGCAGGGAGCAAGCAATTTTGAGCTCAGATTTTAAGGATTAGAATCAGCTCATAAATCCTAACTCTACAAAATCAACTTATTTTTTACTTTATTAAATATCGAATAGATAAGCAGTCAATTCTTAAGTATCGCACAAAACCTAGCATTGAGTAACAACATATACCAATCTAGACAGTACGAACAGATCTTTGTAAATTATAATACAATTTGATCAAAGGAGCAGGCGGAGCGGACTGGTTGGTGACAACTGGGAAGAGAGAAAGAGAATACATACGCTGTTCCTTGAAGAAGTAGTTGCCCTGGAGGCGACATCCGACCCGGTCGAGCGCCTGACCCGTCTCCCTGATCCAGAATCCGACGGAGTAGAACGCTTTGCCAAGACTCATCGTCTCTGGCGGTAGACAGAGAAAAGTTGAGAGCGTGCCGAGAGGAGGCGGTGTTGGATCGAGAGAGATCGAAATGGAGAGGAATGGAGAGAAACGAAGCGAAGAGGACGATCCGAGGGCGCTGAGTGGTGGCTAGTGTTCAGGTTTGGGGTTGGAGAACTCTTTCGGGTAAAGTCACCTGTACTTTCTACGATTTTTTACTCATCATGACGTGTTATGATGTATGGTTTTATATGTTTGCCTTTTGGCGTTGATAATTGGTATAGGGTGTCATTGCAAATGGACCTGATGGTCCATTGCGTTGTTCACGTTTAAATGTGCGTAGTTGCTTATATTTTATTTATTTCATAAAAAATATTGTACACATAATAATACTATAATAGTATGTGAATTTGTATCCAAATAAAATTACAACATATGGAGACGTATAATTTGGTTTTTTTTTTCCTTATATAAGAAACGTATAATTTGTAACTCAAAAAGTTGTTGATCTTCATTTTATCCAATATGCAGTAGATTTTTTTTATTCAAAGATTATCAAAATTCAAGTTGAAAAATGCATTTTAGATCTTATAATGATAATGTTATTCGCAACTGGTACAATACTTTGGTACCAACGCTGTGAACTTGTGTTTTTTAATGGAAGTTGGTACTGGACTGATAAACAAGAAGAAATTATCTGACAATACGACAATATTTCTAAATGCTATATTCGGTCTACCTGATCCAAGAAACCTACAGTTAAGAGTGTACTTTGGGATGAAAAATTATGGAATAAATTGAGTTTCTATCTGATAATTATTGAGAAATTTAGTTTTTTTTTTAAAAAAGAAAGATGAGTGATCTTTGTATCAAATATTATCAAAGTAATCTAAATTTTTTCATTCATCTAGCTTTCATTATATTCCGAACACGAGTCCTCTGTTTGAAGCACATTGTTCTTTTGTCGCTAGACTAAAAACAGTTCTCTGAAGTTTAGTGTTGTTACAGAGCAACAGCAAGGTTTGCTTTTGCCCTTTGTAAGTATCAGTAGAGAAAATGACAGAAGCAACATAGCTTGGCCTGAAATCTCTTCCATCGTTCGTTTTCGCAACCTCTTCGATTTAATCGGCCATACAAAAGATGAGCACAGTAGAAGTTCGACATTTGTACCATACATGAAAATACCGGATGCTAATCGGCCTTTTATCCTGCCGTTTGGTTTCTAATAAAAAGGCCCAAATGTTTGGGCTTTTTTCATAGGAAAAGTAATCCAACTTTTACCAAACTAGAACCTTTTTAAGGTCCGTAAACCAAAATAAAAAGAGGGGTAACGAAGCCCAAAGTTTTATCACTGTGGAAATGTACTCCAAAGCTTGGGATATTTCACAGCCCATTTTTTATTTCCTGGTTCTTAGTTTTAGTTATAAAGCCCAGTATGGCTTTAAAGCTTAGCCCAGTCCATATTGTGGCATAGCAAATAAAATATTGAAGTAGTCTAAACCTGAAAGAAGAAGTAATGTTACTGTTTATCCTTCCTTTTTGTATATTTAGTCTATTTTATAAGAAAACATAAACGACTCACAAAAAGACGTACAAATGCAAGATTTGCATGTTGGGCGCAAGGATTCCTGTCTCTGAGCTTTTTCTTTTTCTTTTCCTGTATTTTGTTTGTTTGATTTCTGATAACTTGTTATATACACTTAGACATTTGATAATTAAATTGCATGTGAAGTCCTTTTCCACCGACTTAAAGAATCACTGTGTATGAATCAGAATATCAGTATGACAGTATACCTTTCCAGTACTTGTATTTGAAGTGTAGAAGAAAAGACCCAACCTTCCTTTCCTTTTCATATATAAGATTTATTGCTAATAAGTCAAAAGGTTTGTTGCAGGACCACAATGCCCATGCATGTCTCCTCTTATTTTTTTTCTTATCAGATTTTGTCAACGACAACTTTCTTAAATGTTTTGCTTTGGACAATTTTGCCGGTATAACCCTGTATTGTCCCTAGCAGAGCTGCATTGGATACCTTTATAATAGTATTAGGAGGGCGTGCAGTTAATTAGTTTGAAGAGAAAATTGGTTATTTGACATTCTAAAGTTGGGATTGGTCAAATGTTATTACAAAATTTAAAATTGACAAATTACCAATAAATTTTTAATTGAGTAATTTCACTGTCATTAGCATTATTTTATATTAATTAAAAAATAAAAAACTTTATAATGCCCAAAATGACTCTGACAGTCAGGTTTAATTTTTCTTTTTTTTTTATTTCGACAGACCTGATCTGATGTGATCGCTTCGATCGATCCCAAACACTAATCGATCAACTCACATAGTTAGAAAGAGAGAAACAAACGAACCCCTAGCGGTCGAACCCAAACACTAATCAATCGAACCTCACGACGTGAGCTCGCTCCGCCACCTCGCGACGGCAGCTCGCTCCGTCATCTCGCGACGATAGCTTGTGAAAGTAATTGGTAAGTTTTTCACTTTGGCATTTTCAAAGTACCTCACATCGCCCTAGCAGCAGTACACTTAGCAGCATATTGAAAAACTTGGATATAATGAAAATCAGATTATTGTACATTGATTTGAACAGCTGCAAGAATCGCAGTACACTAATTTGAAAATCGCCCTAGCAGATTATGAATGTCCAGTGTATAAAATAGTGATGCCTGTTTATAGTTCACTGTGATTGAATTTGTTAGAAATATACCGAGTTTCATATAATTAATAAATTTGTTCTCTGTTATCAAGTTTTGAAGAATTTGTGTATACGGTCACTATGGCAGTGTCATCAGATGTTATCCGAGCATGGATCATTCATGACGGGTAAGACATTAAATTAAATTTCATTTATTTTCAGCTATGATTTAATTGAGGAAATCAGTTAGTAATTATTGGAAATCATATTTTTTTTGTGTAGGGTTGATTCAGAAATTTCATATGAAATAAAAGTTTTTTTTTTTTGAAGAAACATATAAAATAAAAGTCAAGTTGATGGATATTAGAACAAGCAAGATGATGGTAAAAAATATAAGTGAAGGATAGAACATTAAAATGAATTGTTGATTCGGATAAATTCTCATTGTGTGAGTTGAGAAGTGATTTATTAGGGAGATTAAGATGGAGAGGCTTCAAACAACACATATATGAATATAGACAAAGATGAGGACATTAAAAGAGCATTAAAATTTTGGAGATGTTTAAATCAAAGGCTCGTACTTTTTGAGCTGTGAGAATTCGAAATTTATGCATGAGAATTCGAAATTATGTAAATCATTCAACTGTTATTTCATCCGAACATTTTGATCTCCATGAATGAGCACCCACTGAATAGTGAATAGTGATCCCCATAAATGAGCGATGCAAGAAGGAGAAATTCATTTTCTTTCCGTGAAAGAATTAATTAACCTGTCCCCTAAGTTTTGTTTGTATGCTATGTGATGTAAGAGCTGATTTCTCCTGTTCACTGAACGGATTGCCAGGGTCTTTAATTGGTATTGCACTATTGCCAGGCAACACACGGTTGTGGGGTGTAAATACTGGACCCGAATCTCCTGCTCGTAAATCTCTGCTTGCTTTCCTGTTTGTCTTCGATCCGACCGCTCGATCGTCACGGACGGCTGTGATTTGATTCAGAAAGCAGATACTTTGGCCGTTAGATTAGTTTTGAACGGTCCAGATCGAAACAAGCAGAGAAGCAAGCAGAGATTTACGAGCAGGAGATTCGGTTCCTTAAATACTGCAGGTCTGAAGGGGGGACTGATATTTTTATAGTAAATATAATTTTTGTATTTGCTAGCTGCAGTAAATTAATACAAAATATACTATCCGAATGTAAGAACATTGTTCGTAATTTAAATTCAACGGTTCAGACTGAACCACGTCAAAATATACAAAATAAAACAATATAGAAGATCCTAATTCGTGCAAGGGGTAGGTAGTTCACTGGTTTGCTATCTTATTCGCGGTAGAATTTTGATCCTTAATTTGTAGCACTGTATTAATTAAAACCTGTTTCATTTTATTCGTAAGGGACTAAGGGGTCAAAAGCCAGCATACGCCGAACAAATATATATAAATACGAATTTTAATATTGAACGGATGATAAGATACAAAATTAAATTTATATTTTATCTTGACGACAATTAAATATATTGACACTTCTAATTTTTAAGAAATTAGGTGGTAGACCATGCTTCTGATATAAAGACTAATCTGATACAAAGAGAACATTCAATAAAATAAATGTTAAATAAATATGAATACTGAACAAATAATTAACGAATATGAATTTGTTTCAAATATGAATTGGAATTTAACATGTATCAACCAATAAATATACACATATATTAAAAATAACTATTTAAAATCTATAATAACAAATTCATAAAAAATACATATATTGATTAAATACTCATAATATATCAAAAATTGAGATGCGTAAATAATATTCTGGACAAATTTAGCAGTGTAATTCTTATATACACTTGCTATTATTTGGGATTCGAAAATTTCAAAATTATTTTGACAACTCAGATCAAATTTATATTATATCCACATTTTTTATGAATACAAAATGAATACGTATATAATTTTTTTATGAAGATAATACATTTATGAATGATTTTCAGATAGCAACTCTAATCGATCGTATAAATAACCATGCCATTTAGCTCCTAGTTTGCATTGATTCGATTATTTTATGATACTTTAAGATTCAAATTAAAATATTACAATTATAGATATATTATCGTTTATTCAGCGAGACATCAATTTTACCAAAAAAGGAAGACTGCATAAAATCCTTTTATTTTTTTTATTGCCTGTATTTATTTGATTTAAAGGATCGTAGTGGGTAAGAACCAAGAGCCTGCTACTCCGAAAAACATAAAGAAAAAGAGGAAGACACTCCGGAAAGAGATTATCGTACCAGTACCTCTGATCGAATACTCAGGAATTCAACCCCATCATATTTAAAAATAGGTACATAATAACTATATACCAGAAACTTAATTGCATTTTAAATTCAAGATTCAACACTCCAACAACTCTGAGTCTCTGACCAGGAAGTAAGAGCCAAAATTTCATTAAATGATAACCTTGTTTCCAGTGTCATAACTGCCTGTTGCAGTTACTCACATCACACGAGTAGGCATCAAAAGCTTACAAATTGAAGCCTAATGTATAAAAAAATGCATGTAATCTATAATAATATATTGCTTTAATGATCAATATCTACTAAATTCAAACAAAAACCACATATATTAAGCTAGAGCACACTTTTATAATTAAGCTATAACTAGATTCCATTTCATCACAAAGCTTAGGTAGAAGGGAAAAAAAACAATGAAAAACTTACACACACAACAACTAATTAATGCATACAATAAATTAAACTAAACACGCACATGCATGATGCATAACACCACAACCCTTGACCATACGTGGTCAAACACAACACATCCACCTGAAGCTACAGTTTCAACTACTAATATCAACAGTTATCTGACTACACCTCATACTAATTCTGACCACATTAACAACTAAATCCTCTCCATTTGCAAACAGAAATGGAAGCATCTTACTATTATTATGAATTTATGATAGTGATTAGTGACATCAATGTATTAAGGAGAACCCAACACAAATGCATTTGACATATCAGGCAGTTGTTTCCAAATGTTATTGGATTCCACCTTAAAATTGGCATGCCAGCTTATTAGAACATACGAAAAGGCGTTTAAGCTTCCATTGTTAGTGTCAAATGGAAATGATTAACTTCCATTATAGACTTAACTACTATCAACGGTTATATCGGGAACAGTTGAAGGGGCAGTACCAACGGGGACAGTAGTTGTGGTGGTGGCGGTTGTTGTATCGGCCATACCATTGTTGCTCATGCTAAGACCGAGCAGCATTTCGCGAACGGCTTTAGCATACTCGAGCAACTTATCGACGGCTGGGATTGTCTCCTTCACTTCATCAATTGCCTCAAATTCACGAAGCCATGCGTGAAAGAGGGGGAATGCTTCCGGGTCGACAAGCTTGACACCCTCCATGACTTCTTCAAATACTGCGAGCCAGTATGATCCACACCCGAGCACAATGTCAAGGAGGCCAATCGAGTCACCACCGAAAAACTTCCTGCCCTTGAAAAACCCCTCACGGAGCTCACGCTCAATCAGTGCCAGGCTTTCGTGGACCTGGTCCACGGCAGCCTTCTGGGCCTCGCCGGATGATGCAAACACCGCACCTACTGCCGGTCCAAGCTGCATTTCATAGTAATTGAAGATGTGTATTATACTATTATATACTTTCAGTAACACTGAAAATTTTGCAATTCATTAATTTTTAAAGATTTGGTATCAGTTGCAAAGTTGTGACATATTTGCACTGCCAATTGGCAACCAGTCAATATATTTATTCAGCTCTAGGATACATTGGATTCCATATTTTCTTTCTTTCATTCATTAACCAGTTTGCTAAGTTGGTAGCACTGTTAAGTACAAAAAGCTGACGACAAACTGCATACAATGCTATCTAAAAGTGAAACAAAAAACAGAATCAATTCTTTTTAGTTAAAAAACAGAATCAATTTATCAAGGAAAAAGGAAATTTCTTTATGCACAGAAAAGAGAATTTATCAACGTACAGTCATACCACCTTCACCAAGGTACACCAAAATGAGAATCAATACCTTGTCATCAGTAAAGTGACACCAAAACCTCGCAACAGCACGCTCGTACGGGTCGGCAGGCAATACGGGGCGGTCGCTCCAGGCCTCGTCAACATACTGCAAGATAATCACCGACTCGGCCATCGGACGGTCGTTGTGAACGAGCACAGGGACCTTCTTGTAAATAGGGTTAAATTGGAGGAGTGCTTCACTCTTGTTTGAGAGATCCTCTTCTATGTATTCAAATTGAATATTCTTGAGCTTCAGTGCCAACTGTACACGGTGAGTGTAGGAGCTAGCCCATGAGCCAAAGAGCTTGAGAGAGGAAGAGTTCTCCATGGATGGATGCAAAGGATTGTGTTTGTTTCTCTTGAGTGTGTGAGTGCTTTTGTGATGTTGGGTTGTGATCACTGATCAGTATGTCACCTTATATAGAGAGGATCAGAGAGAGGGTTACATTTTTACAATTAAATAATTTAGATGAACATTTTTTTTTTTTTGGAGGTGGGGGTAGTGTGTGAATTGTAAGGAAGTGGGCCCCGAGATGGGAAACTTTGACTTGATGGGCAATTGATCATGCAGGCTTCTCAGCGATGCTATACTGACTATTCGATCTTGCTTTGTAAGAATGATATCTTTGATAAGTCAGGAACTAATAGTGGTTTAATATTTATTTATGGATTTATGGATATGGTCGGTGTTAAAGGTAACATTTGACAGATATTATTTATGTTGATAATAAATACGGAACGAGTTCTCTTTCTATATAGTGTAGTTAGAAGCCTAGAATATTTCTGACCGGAAAATCTAGAAAAGTATTATGATAGTTTTTTTTTATAATTATAAATTGTTGTAATTTGATCTTACAGAAACAAAATCAATTAATAAGTTTGAAAATATGTTCATATAAATATTTTTATTTTACAAATTATGGAATTTATTAAAACATTCATTATTAAGACAGTCAAAATAATCAACATACCAATAAATAATTGATCACATTTTTTTATTATATGGGAATATTCATTGACATTTGTTGCTTGACTACCTTCTCAAAACGGAAAATTTTCATAGAGAGCCAAGCAGCAACAAATTTCAACAGATAGGGTCAGAGGCACCCTAATAATTGCACAGAGGGTCAAGGGCGCGACTAATAGTCGCGCCCCTAAGAGATTCGATTTTTTTGGCTGAATTCATGGCAGTTTGCAGTGCATTAACCAATTGTGGGCCCTACATGTCAGGGGCGCGACTAATACATGCGCCCCTGACATTCTGGGCATTTTTTTTCTATTTATACACATTTTATTAATTATATTAAAATAGTAATTTTAAATGCACTTATTATATTTATTATTAATAGATGTGATAATATATTAAATATAAATATTATATATTTAATACAAGTAATGATATATTTAATTAAGTAATAATATATTTAATATAAGTAATGATATATTTATATTGAATAAGTAAAAATATATTTATTATGTATAAGTAATAATATATTTAAAATAATATTACATATGAAAATTTATTATTACATTATTATATATTAAAAATATTAAATATATTAAACTTAGTTATTAAATTATTAAATATATTAAAAATATTATTACATTATTAAATATAATAAAAATATTATTACATTAATAAATATATTACTACGTTAATAAATATATTACTACGTTAATAAATATATTATTACATTAATAAATATATTATTACATTAATAAATATATTATTAAATATATTAAAAATATTATTACATTAATAAATATATTATTACAAATAAAAATATTAGAAGTAATAAATAGTAGTTATTAAATATATTAAACTTAATTATTATAAATATTTAGTTAGTAATTATTAAAAATAGAAATAATAAAAGATTAAAGTGTTTTTTATTATAAGTGGAAAGGTTTATAGCCTATTAATACTAACGATGTTACAACTATTTCGAGAAATACAAATGGTCCAGTGGTAGGGGGTTTGAATAGAGGCGCTGAGTTTGTGTGAGGGCATGGGTTCGAACCCCCCTCCCTACCATTTTTTCGTATTTACTTAAGGGCGCATGTATTAATCGCGCCCCTAAGTGCTGAAACAATCCAGAGAGCTGTTTTGTGTTCGGCACTTAGGGGAGCGATTAATACATGCGCCCCTATCTTAACACTCAAAATTGCAAGGCAATTAAACAAGTTTGAAACAAGGCTTTTATTGTGTTAGCTTGTTTTTTGTTTAATTTTCATTTTCCTAAATGTATTACAAGGCAATTAAACAAGTTTGAATTTTTTTTTGTAATTCTTTAAGTTTGAAACAAGATTTTTTTGTTTACTTTTCTTTTTCCAAAATGCATTACAAGGCACATAAAAAGTTTTCAACATCGATATAATTAAACAAGCAACATAACAAGTAATTAAACAAGCAACATAACAAGTTTTCAACATCGATCTAATTAAACAATTAAACAAGTTTTCAACATAACAAGTCTCAAAATAGCACAAACATAAAAACATACATCAAAGATGCATCGATCTAAATAATATCAACCCCCTACCCCGACGACCCCGACCGCGGCGACGTGTATCATAAGCGGAAGTGGTATAAGCACTAGGCGCTCGAGCTGTCATAGTAGTGCGCCGTAAAGGAATGATGTCCTCGTCTTCATCATCAGGATTGTGTGCTTGGCTCGAAGGGCCAAACACGTACTCCGATGCACGGTCCACCGCATCCTCTACGGTACGCTCATCATTTGGTTCTGATTAGGCTGCTCCGGATCCTTGGTCGGGTTCCCATACTCCGCCCTATGATAGATGTGAGTAAGGAGGGTGAAAGAGTGGCGCCTCGGGCATCTGACTCGCTTGCTCCCCACCCACCAACTGACCCAACCAGTCGTAGTGCTCCAAGTCCTCATCCCTCAAGCCATGCTCCAACATCAGGTTGCGGAAGACGACTCCTTGGTCGACGTCTTCGATGTTTCCGCGACAAGTTCGAAGAACCTTTCTCGCGAAAGTCTTGAAGACACTGTTGGCGCTTTGTGCAATCACACCAATTGCTTCCCTAGCGAGTGTTAAGTTGCGAAGCACCTGATTAAACAATTTAGTTAGTACTTTTCATTCTTTTAAAGTTTAAATTGAAGGAAAAAAGGCAATGAATTTATCGTTCGTTGCACAACTTCGCCTTGCATGTTGAAGGTTCGCTCAACTCCACGCCCTTGATGTGCAATCGGGTTGCAGGCATTTCTTGCGGTTGTACCTCTCTAGTAGATGGTGCGCATGCCTTCCCGGTTGAACCATGCCAAGTAATGGTCCCAAGGGTCGTTCATGAAATCGTGCCCCAAGTCAATTGTATTGGCCAACCGATTCCCCCAAGTCTGTATGTACCCCTCGTGATAAATCTCCCAATCACGCCCCTCAGATTTATTGTTGTGGCATACCTTATGAAGGCATTTGCAATCAGGAGGTGGCAATGGAGGAGGCACTTGGACTTGGAAAGATAATTGCCGCGCGACTCTAGCAGGATCGTGCCACTCGACAATCCAGAAAAATATAATTGGCCCCCGATAATGAAAAAGACTCATGTGAACTTGATCATTACATATCGGGGGCAATATAGCCACCACATCTTCATCGTACGGCCACCGTTCTGGACCATTCTCATTGAGATGCTCGAGTCGCCACCTATATAATTTTCAATAATGTTAGAATATATAGTTATTACGAAAATTGGAGATTGTTAAAATAATCAAAAAGTACCTGTAGAGAGTGATACTCCTATGCGGCTCATCGTCGTAGTTGTGCGTCGGGCCCATCCATCTCACCCCGTATGGCATGTCACCGGGCAAATCCTTCGCTCTCGGATGCCCAATCGGGAGCCTCGTCCACACCCACATCTGCAGTACCATCAAAGGACCCCCAATTTGCTTGTTCCTCATGTCTGATGCATCACATAAAGCACGATACAAACGTGCTAGCACCGTCGAGCCCCAACTATACCTCGGTGGATCATGGATGTTCCTTAAGAACTGAATGAACATCGTTTGTATGTAACCGGACTGGTCCGGAAACATAACAGTAGATAAGAGGTCCAACATGTATGCTCATGCATACATGTCGATCTCCTCGGGTGGGGCATTGGGAGGTAATCTTGCCTTCAAGTGTCGTCTATCACTGGGGCCTTCTCTTTGTGGCTGCCAAGGTTCACACAACCAATCTTGTCGCATGTGGAAATGACCCGGCGGCCTCCTAAAGGTTTGCCACTCAACTCGCCCAAACAACTCCATGACGTCCTCCTCCCAATCTTGATCCACATCGCCTGTCACGGGTAGCCCGTCCAACGGTAAACCCCATAACATCAACACATCTTCCATTGTGATCAACAACTCACCCGTTGGAAAATGGAAGGAATGTGTTTCCGGTCTCCATCTCTCAGCAACCGCAGTTATTAGGTCACGGTCTACCTTAATGGTACCCAACCGAGCGAGATGGTTAAGATGAAATCGGTCAAGAATTGGAGCAATTTGGTCGTCGTACATGAACGACATTGACCCGGCCTTGGTCTCCATAACAAAGGTTGGCTATTAACACATATATGAACATGTGTTATTTATGAAACAAAATTAAAATTGCGAAATTGAAAATAAAACAATATAGCTATTTTTTTACCTCATCATAAGCCCGGTTGGATGCATGTGTTGGGTTGAGAGCTCATAGTAGAGACTCAACGTACGGAATGTCGCGTGGAGGCGACAAATCGCATTCACCTCGACCACCCCTACCGGCTCGGCCTTGACCTCTACCACCTTTATTGCCATTACTATATTAATTCAACAATAATCAACAATTGGTACGATTAATCACCAATAATTCAACATGCAATAATCAACAATAATCAACAATACTACTATGTTAACACCAATAATTCAATTAATCACCAATATTCAACAATAATCAACAATTGGTATGATACTTTGGTACATATATTAACACATATATGAACATGCAATAATTAATATAAATGTACCTTAAATTCAACAATATTCAAATTAATCACCAATAATAACCAATAATCAACAATAATCACCAATAATTCAACAATAATCAACAATAATCACCAATAATTCAACAATAATCAAATTAATCACCAATTATTCATATAAATGTATAATAAACGATAAAACTACAACTAAAGCAATAATAACGTACCACAATCAATAATCATCAACAAATACTACTAAAAACACTAAATTAATATCATGCAACTAATATGTCTCAATTTTACAAAAAAGTCCAAAAATTACCTTAAATTGGAGAGGAAGATCTAGGAGAGGAGAATGAGAGCAAGGAGAGGAGAGGGAGAGAAAGATTTGGCAAAAACCTTGAAGGAGAAGAAGATGGAGAGGTAGGGAGTAGAGGGGGCGATTTAGAGAGAAAAAATAGGTTAGTGGCGGGTTTGGGCAAGAAGAAGGAAGGAAGGTTTTTTTTTTTGCTATTAATAGCAGCAAAGACTAGGGGCGCGCATGTATTAATCGCGCCCCTAAGTGCTGAACAGAACAAAAGCTCTCTGCAATTGTTTCAGCACTTAGGGGCGCGATTAATACATGCGCCCCTAATTAAATCCGAAAAAATCGTAGGAAGTGGGGTTCGAACCCTTGCCCTCACACAAACTCAGAGCCTCTATTCAAACCCCCCTACCACTTGACCATTTGTATTTCTCGAAATAGTTGTAACTTCTTTAGTATTAATAGCTATAAACCTTTCCACTTATAATAAAAAACACTTTAATCTATTATTATTTCTATTTTTAATAATCACTAACTAAATATTTATAAAAACTAAATTTAATATATTTAATACCTCCTATTTATTACTTCTAATATTTTTGTTTGTAATAATATATTTAATAATGTAATAATATTTTTAATATATTTAATAATTTAATAACTAAGTTTAATATATTTAATATTTTTAATATATAATAATGTAATAATAAATTTCCATATGTAATATTATTTTAAATATATTATTACTTATACATAATAAATATATTTTTACTTATTCAATATAAATATATCATTACTTATATTAAATATATTATTACTTAATTAAATATATCATTACTTGTATTAAATATATAATATTTATATTTAATATATTATCACATCTATTAATAATAAATATAATAAGTGCATTTAAAATTACTATTTTAATATAATTAATAAAATGTGTATAAATAGAAAAAAATGCCCAGAATGTCAGGGGTGCATGTAATAGTCATGCCCCTGACATGTAGGGCCCACAATTGGTTAATGCACTGCAAACTGCATTGAATTCAGCAAAAAAAAATCGAATCTCTTAGGGGCGCGACTATTAGTCGCGCCCTTGGCCCTTTGTGCAATTATTAGGGTGCCTCTTGCCCTATCTGTTGAAATTTGTTGCTGCTTGGCCCTCTATGAAAATTTTTCCTCTCAAAACAAACAGAATTATAGTTTTAAAAAATTAAGTTTTATTTCTTCAAAATAATAGTTTAATTTAAACCTTTACAAATTCTTATAATTTAAATTTTTTTATGAATCAAACAACACTTAAATTAGTAGAAATTTAAATTACAGTAAAGTAAAAATGTTAAAAATGTAATTACACTGATTTACTTTTAAGTTTTTTATAACTTCATTTAAAAAGTTTCGTCAATTTAGCCGTTGCAGATAGGGGTGTAAACGAGCCGAGTTCGAGCGAGCTGGGGCGAACTCGAACTTGGCTTATTTCTATAAGTGGTCACGAGTTGAAACTCTCAAATCGAGCTCGCTGGCTCGTTTGGCTCGTTTGTAGCGTGTTTGCAAGAAAAATGACAAAATAGTTAAAAAAAAACATAATAAAATTATAAAATCGTGAAAATTCTCTATGGTAAAGATCTATTCAGAGATGGTGGTAATCAATTCGACGGTCCAGATTAACTCGTTAAGGTCTCGACACTTATACGAGCCGAGCTTGTCAGAGCTTGAGATCGGCTCGTTTACTAACGAACTGGCTCGGCTCGGCTTGTTAACACTCGAGCTGTTAGCGATTCAGACACGAGCGAGTCACGAATATTTTGTGCACTCCTAGTTGTAGATGGATCCCGCTCCTTTTTTATGCACCGAATAGTGTACATGTATAAGTATAAATAATAAATAACTTCAATAAAGAGATTTTCTGCTTTCCAGAAATTTTGCAGTTTTTTCTGTTAATTTTAAAATGATAGTGATAAAAATAGCTAAGGAGTATGAGTTTTTCGATCAAATGGCCAGAACGATAGAAAATCTACAGTGCGACAATTTTTCTTGGTGCCGTAAGGTAGATATTCTACTGTACGACATTTTTTTTAAATCAAGCACGGTGATTTTGCTACCTTGTCGTAGAAATTTTGAAAATATACTACAAGTTCGACCATGTATAATTTTTTTTTACAATAGTGACTATAAGTAGCAAAAATTTCTGACTTTTTAATTATAATTGTGTATTTTTGCTTTGAATCCACAACAGCTGCAGTATATATTCATTTATATTTATCGTATTATTAATCTGAATCGGTCTGATTTAAAATATTTATGATCAAAATCATAATAATTGTTCAAAACTTTTGATACTTATAGTCACTATTGTAAATATTTTTTATATATGGTCAAATTTGTAGTACCATTTCAAATTTTCTACCACACGGCAAATCGTGCCAGCATTTTAAAAAAAATCGTACTGTAAAAATTCTACCGTACGGCACAAAAAATTATTGTCGCACGATATTTTCTACCGTTCTGACTATTTAATAGAAATTCTTTCACACATGACTATTTTTATCAATACCATTTTCGTTATTATAAAAAAAATCTGGAAATTTTGCCCCACATTCACGAAAAAAATGAGGAGATAAGAGGTTCGTGTTATTGTCACACGTGATGTGTAAATGCAAGTCTGAGTTTAGAATTATAACTAAATGTTTAGAAATTGTTGCTACTTATGGTCGATATTATAAATATATTTTTAAAACGTTGTCAGAGATGCAAAAAAATTCAAATCTCTTCCCACACGGTAAAGAAATACCTGTGCTTAATTTTCAAAAAAAAATGACACGGTAGAAAATCTACTGTGGTACAAAAAAACCGTCGCACGATAGAAAATCTACCGATATGACTATTTCCTAAAAAACTCCACTCTCTTGACTACTTTTAACAATATTATTTCTGTAATTACAAAAAAAAAATTCTGACGCCAGCACCACTTTCTTTCTGATCTTCGCTCAATGGATGATGTGGCCTAGCTATGTTCTACTTCTACAAGAGGTCATGGGAGATCTAATCAAAGTTCAACTTACGAGCTCTATTTTTTGTATTTTTTCAGAAATAGAACATTTGGATCCAAAACATTGGATTTTGAAATCCAATCAATACGTGTAGCGCAATAGTGGAAGGTTGTCGGATTTTTTTCAGCTGCATCAAGATGCGTGTTTATAATTTGAAACTCTCTGAATTTCATCGATAATGATCCATACGAATTTGAAGATCAATCTGGACCGTCAACTTAGAAGTAATAAAGAAGGTTGGTATCTTTTTGTATTGGATCCAAATCCAATGAAATAGGACCCGAATTCGGTAACATTATACACTGCTCATGGATGGAAGTTGGTGCTTCCTTCATCTTTTGCATTATTATCATTATTATTTTGATAGATGGGGACATGTTTTGGTCAAAATGGCTCTCAGATCGAAGTGCAAAATAATGCAATAGGTTAAGTAACCTAGTTCCTTAGCGAGTACTTTGTGTCTATTTTGATTGGAGATCTAGAATCCGTATCCGCTAGAACGGCAACCATTTTAAAAACATAAATGGTAAATTTTTGTATGTTGATACTGTAGCAATTAATTTGTGTCGTTGAAATAAATGAAAACACAAAAATCGCCGATTTTTTAATAATATAAATTAAATAAATATTTATATTTAGATAAAAAAAATTACGTCGTAATCTTCAAAAACTAAAAAGTCCGGAGTTC
This sequence comes from Eleocharis quinqueflora, assembly GCA_964058865.1. Classification (NCBI taxonomy): domain Eukaryota; kingdom Viridiplantae; phylum Streptophyta; class Magnoliopsida; order Poales; family Cyperaceae; genus Eleocharis; species Eleocharis quinqueflora. Next base: position 342,704 of record CAXKVX010000571.1, read on the forward strand.
AAAACTCTAACCTTTCGGAAAAAACGATATTTCGAACTCCGTACTTTAATCAAATACTAAATTCTGTCGCCATCGACACCTTTTCAACCGAAAGAACAACGCTTTTTATTGACGTGTTGTCAACTCCGACAGACCGACTAATGTCAAGATTCTCAATAGAACGTTGTTGTCAATATCGTCCAACTCACACTCTCCCATTATAAAAATTGTGTTCATCTCCTTATCTATCACCTTCATCTCTAATCTATTTAGTAACCAAAAAATTTTGTTCACTACCGACAAAATTTGAAAAAAAAATCATTAAATTATAAGTTTTTAATTTTTATTATCTGAATTTATTTTTTATGTAGTCATATTATATTTAATAATTTTATACTTTTATTATTGAATGTATTTTTTAATTATTTTGCTTGTTAGAAATTTAATATTATAGGCAAATCAACTTAAAATAATAGATTGTAATTTGTCATTGTAAAAAATTATAGATATTATTTATTATGATTTTGCAATTTGTTACTTTAATTTTTTATAATTTTTGTACTGTATTTTGTAGTAATTTTATTATTAGAAATATATTTTTTGGTTAAAATAACTTAAAATAATAAATTATAAAAACTTATTTATTGATATTTCTGTGTATAGGTTATTACTAAAAAATGTTTGTAATAAACATGTATCACGAAAATCAAATACTGAGAGGACTTACAGGTGTAGAAAACAATATACGTGCGAATTTTTCGTTTCATGCAGCCGAAAAAATTTGTTTTGCAAATCGTCAAGTTAAAGAAATTATTTAGGACAACACTAATAAAAAATTAAAATATGAACATGCTAAAGAAAATTGCATTTTTAAATTACCTTACATGGAATTTGGAATTATCTATGTTGCTCCATTGGTGGAAATAATACCTGCGGAAATTCTTGAGCCATTTTGTTCACTACAAATTGGCACATCATTCGTTAATTTCATACTTAGTTGCAAAATTTTACTATAATACATTTAACAGAACTTATTGACACAATCTTTGTTAATTGGTATTTGATTAGTATTTTATACTATGGTAGCAAAAATTCTACGATAATATGTACCACAATTGCAATTTTTGTAAAATTTGCAAAATTACCCAATATGTTTTTTTCAAAAGTGCATTTAACAATCACATTTTCCATCCAATTTGTTGTCTATTAACAATATTTTGTACTTAATTACCCAATATGTTTTTTTCAAAAGTGCATTTAATGAAAATTAAAAAAAAATTACCTTGAAAGAGAGTAGATCTAAACCAAGTCCAGTGTTCTTGTCTTCTTTTGAAAGTTTTCTACCAAAAAAACTCTAACAAATGACAAAACTATTTGAATTTCTTTACTTCAAGACAGAGAAGAGAAAGGGGAAAGAAGAAAATGCAAAGAGGGAGAGAGGAGAAAGAGCTCTCTCGCGATTTTGGACAAAACCCCTAAAGTTGGTGTTGTGAATAGTATCCTTTTGATTTTTTATTGAATTGGAAGGTGTTCACAACACTGTCATTTCTCTTTTTTTTTCTTTTCAATTTCACACCAGGAAATTTAATATTTGATTAAAAGGCGAGGTTCGAAATTCGTCGTTTCCAAAAGGCAGGGTTTCTAATCAGACCATTTCTATTTTTAGAGCTTCCATATAAATATCATTTTTTATTTTATTCTAATATTAAAAAATCGACAAAAACCGTCAGATTAATTTCTATTTTTTGGTGCTTCCATGTGAATACTATTCTTTTATCTTTTCCCCCAATCCTATTGAAGCAGATTCCTTGGAATAAAATTGACAGATTTGAGATTTCAAATAATTTTGAAATTTTGTAATTCTGATAAAACTGAAAAAGTTTTTATTTATACATAAAAAATATATAAAAATATTAAAGTTATAAAAAAGAGAATTAAAAAATAGAATAATTTTTCTGATGAAAAAAACACAAATAAAACGCGACTACTTCATAAGTTTGTATTATATGCGAATAAAATACATTATATATTGGCTAGTGCCAAAATTCGAATTAACTGCGAATAATTCATGAATCTTGTCAATATGTTACCAAGTGCTTAGCGATCTTTAAGTTGAAAATGAGTAAACTTAATGATTTTGACAATAGTGAAAATGTATTTCTAATATTAAAATGTGACATTTCATTCAGGGTGAATTCAAGATTTTCGTCTGAAGAGTTCAATATTTAAATTTTTCAGGGGAGTTCAAAATGATGTATATTTTTAACTTTTTTCAATCTATAAGCATATTTTTCAGAAAAAAGTTCAATTATATGGTAAACTCTGAAAAAAAATTTCCAGAGAAATTCAACTGATCGCTCATGGCAAAACATGACTCCGCAGCAGATTTCAATAGATTATGTTTGTATTTATATGTTATTTACATAAATATGAGAATGTTGATATAAACAATGAGAGATCAGTGTTATTCCCCTTAACTATACCTTTACGAGCAGGGGCAGATTCAAAATTTCCGTTAGGGAGGGACAAGATCTATTATTTTTTTCAGGGAGGGACAAAATGATGTATATTTTTAAATATACATATTTATTTTTCAAAAAAAAAAACAAATCGTACAAATATATACAAGCTTATTTTGCAAAAAAAAAAATTTCAGGATGGAGCGGTTGCCCTCCGTGACCTCATGTAGCTCCGCCCCTGTTTACAGGTCCTTTAACTGGTTTCTTAATTGCTTCTTTTAATCGCTCTCATTAAATTCTTCTATTTTTAAATTGAATATTCACAATTGCCGAATAGAAAACAACTTATTTTGCAAATTTTATTATGTTATACACATTTCATATATTAACTTAAAATCATGTTAGTAAAAAATAATTACTTTTATTTAGCAAATAGTTGGAGAATGAAAAAAATATTATAAAATGTACATTTTTTAAAATTAATACAATTAGAGTTGTAAGTATAATCACTATTTTCTAAAAAAAGAATACAAATATTTTCAAGTTAATCGATTTGCATTTAGCAATTAAAAAACAACATTTCATATATATTAACTTGATGAAATATTTGTAGTATTAAGTATAATTATTTTTTTGCGTGCGAGGTTGCATGAAATGGATATCTTTGAAAGATAGTTATCATGACCGATAAACATTATCGTCAATAAAATATTTTAAGAAATTTGAAACTGTTTACATTTAACAATACTTTAAAAATATCTAATGAAACCCGAAATGGACCTTGGTGTACAACAATATTGTAAAACCACTGGTATTTATATTAAATTTTAGTCCTATTTTTAATTTTTTATATTCTTTGATTGGAAAACTACTTTTTAATAATTTGGTTCATTATTAGTGAATTTATATCTTTGAAATATAGAACTCTGTAGTTATTTTGGTAAATCCAATCGAACTACTACAAAACAAGTTGGCTTTATTATATTATATATAAATATATATATATATATATATATAAATATATATTAATATATGGTGATGCCAATATGCACAAAAATCATGGAAAGTGTATTTTGACTTGACCAAAGATCCGTTCATTCGTGACGAGTCGTGGAAATAAATGGAAACACAAAATTGTTCATGCAGAGGAAATTCCTTCCGAGATATATTTTATTCTTATTCTGGCAAAGCATAAAGATGCAAACTATTCCTTGCTGTTGATTACGTACCAGAAGTACAGTGTTCTGCAGTTCTTTGGTCGACAAACTATATAAAAATATGGGAACCGGATCTGCTGCTCTTAAAATTTCTGTTTGTTTTTTGTTTGTTTCGATTTGAACTGTTCAAAACTCATCTAACGGTCAAAACATCTGTTTTTTGAATCAAATTACAACCGTCCGTGACGATCAATCAATTTGTGGCGGTCGGATCGAGACAAACAGAAAACAAGCAGTAATTTTACGAGCAGCAAATTCGGACCCAAAAATATGAAGGTTTTTTTTTGTTTTTTTTAATATGAGTTTAATTTAATGAGTTCGAGAACCGTAAATACAAATATACAATCTTCAAGGTTATTTATCTTTCATCTTCTCTTCTGGTCCATATGTATTCCGATTATGTTCTTCTACAGTGCGATACCGCACAGTATCGCGTCTTGACCGTTCAGATAACAATTACAAAGGGTTTTGATCTGGAGCACGAATTACGAGAAAATCGGACGATCATTTTTGCGTGCAACGCAGTGCCGCGCGTCACCTGATCTTGTTCTATATGTATTCATCAATTCTTTAGTATATCTTATAGATGATAGATCCCTTAACAGTTTAAATCCTTCCACATACATATACTTCACTTTTTAATATATGAATTATTATATTTAAGTTTGAAAAATATATCATAGTTACCCATTAATTATCATAATATCTGACATTCTTCAATTACTTTAATAAACTAAATCGAACTGTTCTGAAACATTGTTGGCATTAAAATTTGAGAATTGGATGATGTCATAGATATCCCCTGTTATGATAACTAGCACAAAAAATATCTGTTATCGGCAATTCATTGAATGTTAATTTAATACCACTTAATGATCGTCAACTAAATTATTTTGTTGGAATTGATAAAAAAGCAATGCACCAGTGAAAAGATGCCATCCCTAAATCGGACCCGGATCTGTTGTAGCGTAGTAGCGCACTACAGCAAATGAACGGTTCGGATCGATCGTCAATTTCACGATCGACCGTCAGAGATGGATTTCAGAGAGACCTTTATACTTTGACATGTATGTTGATGCAATCAGTGAAAATCGGACGATCCAGATGCTGAACTACATCGTTCCGCGTAGCATCACATCGTGTAGCGCAGCACCAGATCCCGTTCCCCCTAAATCTGATCTCTAAACCCATTACCTCTTTCAGTCCAATAGGACTTCTTCTCAAAGAAGCACCTCCACACATAACAGAGATGCAAAAAAAAAAAATTATAATAAAACGAGATCGTCAGTCCTTTGAAAATAGAATTACTAAAACAAGCAATTATTTTAGAACGTGAGGTTTAGTAGGACACCAGCAGGGACGGATTCAGGATTTTCGTCAGGAGAGGGCAAGATTTATAAATTTTTTTCTAGGGAGAGCAAAATAACACAGATTTTTAAATATACATGGTTATTTCACAAAAAAGAAACATGGTTACATCACTGAATGGTATAATAATTATTTTAGCAAGCAAAGAAACATACATATTGATGACGGGATCGACGACGAAACATTTTTCATAAATTAAACCTCCCGATTTCTTCCATTCAGTTTTGGTATCCAGCAACCTGCGGAAGTTGTGCAATTAATTGATAGCAAAACAAACATAAATAAATAAAAAAGCTCCTTGCTATTTATAAACAGAAATAATTAAATTGCTTTTCATTTTATCTCCCAGCAAAAGCTGCACTTTGTAGCTGATAGCACGCAACCAATCGCATCCTTTTGTGTCTTTTGGTCGAGTATACATGGTTTCCCTGTGATGACAACAAATAGGAACTTGTTTAGCTAAACTAGGCTAACTAGTATACCTGTAATTAATATTCAATGAATCAAACTAAAGATTTTATTGGAGGTCAAATTTATAGTTAGGTAGACCCTCCAAATTCCAATCAGATGGATACCAATCTGCATGCTATTATTTTGAGGAAAAAGAGTGTTCTATTATTCGCTTGTAAATCGTCAGATCTTAAGGACGGACGGACGGATTTGATCGAGAGAATATATCATTTATTCAATCTTATCTTTTAAATACCATCAACGGTTAAGATTAAAAAAAGTAGAACTCTTTTTGAAAATGAAAAGTAGATGATCTCAATTCATACCTGATTGATCATGAAATATAATTGCTTATTTATAAATAATTTATTTTTAAGTAAAAAATGGTATAATAATTATTTTATTGTCCTTCCTTATCATAAAATTTTGGCTCTGTCTCTGATACTGTCAACAATGATAACTCTGTAAATAATACCAACTTTTGACATATATATATACAAATGAACATCAAACAATTATTGCTTAATTTGAATCTATTATGTATCATTCGGGTTGTGTCAATCTGTAACCATCCAACTAAAAAATCTTTAGATATTACAGATTTTTAGATTTTCTATCCTGGGAGATATTATTGAGGTTCTATCGTGGGGGATATTTTTTGCTACTTATGATCACCAAATATGTTTTTATACATAATCAGACATGCAAAAAAATTCAAACTCCTCTCACACGGTACAGAATTATCCGTGGTTGAATTTTTTTTAAAAAAAGTGACACGGTAGAGCGGCACAAAAAAACTTGCCGCACGATATAAAATCTACCATTCTGATCATTTCATCGAAAAACTTCATCCCATTGATCAATTTTGTCAGTATTATTTTCATAATTACAAAAAAAATTCTGGACATATAGGCCTCTTCTCTCTACGTAGAGAAGCATGTTCAAATTTATGTGAAGCGTGTACAAATATCGTAGTGAGATGCGGCTTCAAATTTATGACATTTATTTAAGCAGTAAGATATCGGAACTAATGAAAAAATAATATTATTTATAAAAAAAAGTAAACAAGCACTTTTGCCAAATTACTTATAAATGATCATGATTTGAGTTTAAAATTTTTTCAACTCTGTTTAATATATAATATGATAAGATACAAATATTAATGATATAATAAATAATTGTATTTACTAATAATTGTTAATTTGTCTTATAAGTTTTGATTTTAAAATATTAATTCGTAATTTTATCAGTATTTATAATTTTCACTTTGTCTGAAAGTCTCAAGTTAATAAATAATTCATGTTCTAAAATGACAAGCTAATGTTGATACGAATTCTTAATTTGAACTGCATAAAAAAATTCAAAATATGCTCACATTTTTTACGAGTCAACTCAACTCATATATTTCATAAGTTAATTTAGCTTGAATTCGACTGTATGCAATCTGTGCACAAATTTGCCACTTCATTTGCCTAAGAAAAACGGAAAAAAAAAATTGCACAGTGGAAAGCACTGTGCCGCTCTAAGAAGAGAAAATTAGTTTTATGTCAGTAAAAGTTTTGAAAATTATCAAAATGTCACTAAAACAATATCTGAACGTCATTGTCGACATTTGACTTCCATACAAAAAAATGATCCATAGTGATATTTTGACAAACTTTTACTGACATTTTGACAAATTTGAAGTTTTTCTAAGGAAAGTAGGCTTGACCTACTAAAAATTTTCATTAAAATTATTGACAATTACAATGCGGAAAAAAAGAAAAAAGAACAATAAGAAGAAGAACGAGTATAGGTTATAGATTAGGATGAAAGAGAGAAGAGGGGGAGGCGTCATCTATAATTGTGTCCTATTGCTATCAAACTAGTTAGTTGATTTGTGGCGTATTGGTGCTCTCCCATCTTGCGCATTCCTTATTGATCTCAAATGCTAGGAGATCTACCGGACGAGCTGTGGTTCTGAAGATGCTTTGTTGCGCTCTTTCCAAGTTATCCAAAGCGTCGCATGCATTGTCAGATCCCATTGCCTCCTGTCCTGCCTTGTGGAGGTTCCATTATGGCACCAGAATTGTAGGACGGCGTCTTCTGTCTGGAATGAGACATCGGCGGCGACCGTTGTCTAGTGTAGTGCTAAAACCCGTTCGGGTCCCGCCTGACCCGTCCCGCCCGCGCCTTTTACCCGCCCGTTGACCAAACCCGTTGAAACCCGAACGAGTCGCGGGTGCGGGTCTAAGGGCGGGTTTGGGTGGCGTCCTTGAAAAATCGCCTGTTTAAACCCGCCCAATCTAAACCCTTTTCAGAACCCGTCCCGCCCACCCGTTTGACCTGCCAACGGTCAAAATTAAAAAAAAATTGAATTTTATTGGAGGGAGATCCGACCAAACCCGTTTGACCCGCCCGCTCGTTCCCGCCAACGGTCAAAATTAAAAAAATTGAACTTTTTTGAAACTCCCACTTTTTACCCCTATAAATACACCCATAATATCACAACTTATTTCCACACAAACAATCTATCATATTCTTAATCTCACATACTCTCTACATTCAATCTCTCAAATTCCAAAGCTATAGAAATATTTTTTATATTTTATTTTAATTCTTTTATTTCAAAAAATAGTTATATTAGTTATTTAGTTACATTTAGTTATTAAGTTATTGCACAAGATAGCCGAAAATCCAACATCTTTCCGGTATTCTTGCAAAAATAGAAGGTATGAAATTCTAATCTTATTATTTATTTTTTTAGTTGCATAATTTTTTTTTCATAATATAGTTGCATAATTTTTTTTATAGTTGCATAATTTATCAATCTTTTTTCATCTAAAATAGTTGCATAATTTATTTTTCTTCATTTGTATAATGAAAAATAGTTGCATAATTGTAATATAATTTCATAATATAATTTATTTCTAAACTAGTTGGATAATTTACAATTCTTTTTTATTGCAATAGCATTTTTTAAATTTCGATTTTTGTTTCTTTTAAAAAAATAGTTGTATATTTACATTTGTAATAAAAATAGTTAACTAAAATAGTTTGCATAATTTTTCTTTTCACAATATAAATTTTTTATTATTTGTATAGCATTTTTAATATTCGGTTTTTATATATTTTTTTTAATTCAGATTCATTTTGTTATAGTGAAAAATGGCATCTCCATCTAACAACAACCCTCAAAACACGTTTGAGCCAACCATTGAATATATTGGTCAACGATTAGGCGAATCTATTTTTGGCGCTCCAACCAATTTTTCACAAAATCCCAATTTCCCTCCTACTTATCAACAAAATTCCAATTTCCCTCCTACTTATCCACATAATCCCAATTTTCAACAAAACCCAAATTTCATATCACCTCCGTATTACCAACCATCACCACAATTTCCACAAGACCTCAATTATTATCCTCAATCCTCCCCGATGAATAACTTTTCAAGTGGAATGGGTGGTTCTAGCTCAACCGTTGATGCCAACACTTCCAATATCGAAATTCGAGTAGACCCGGGAAGTGACACGCTGCCGGAGCCAAAGAAAAGAAAGAAAGCAAAATACAATAAGTCATTTTGGTGTTTCTTTGTGATAACACTCGATGAGAACGAAAATTTGGTAAGCGCAAGATGTAAGGTGCGCAATTGTAAAGCCGAATATGTTTATACTAGCTCAAATGGTACTAGCACATTTAGTAGACATGCCGAAAACCATATTCATGCTAAAGAAGAACCACAAGAACATGCGGACCGTAGTCATGTACAAACCCTACTTAATACGGATGGTACAAGAACTCACCAAAGATACCACGAAAAAAGAATGTTGAGTGAGTTTGCCCGGTATATTGCCCACAAGGAACAAGCAATTAGAATGGGTGCTTGTTTGAGTGCCCGTTTAATAATTAGGGGTTGCGGTCCACTATAGAAAAATGACCAAAGAAATTAAAAGGCAATTTCTCGAGCATAAGAATGAATTGCAAGCTATATTTGCAATCGCACCATTCAAGGTTGCACTTACATCCGATATTTGGACCGCCGGTAAGCATGGTCTTTCTTTTTCTTGTATTACAGCACATTATATAGATGACTCTTGGGTTTTACAAAAAAGAGTAATAAGTTTTCGTGTAATAGATTACCCGCACCGCGAAAGTAATTTATCAGGCAATTATGGGTGTTTTAAGAGAATATAATTTGAAAAATAATTTAGAAAATAAAATTTCTTCCGTTTCTTTTGATAACGCTAGTAATAATATTAAATTGGTAGAATATTTGATCCGTGCCCTAAACCCAATTATGGATGGGGCAATATTTCACCAAAAATGTGCTTGTCATATCCTCAACCTCACGGTAAAGGCGGAATTTAAAACGTCCGGTGTAGAAGCTTTGATAAAGAAATTTAAAGATAGTCTCAACCATATTTATTCTAATAATGTAAGAAAACAACAATTTCATGCTTTATGTCAAAGTTTAAATTTGAGTAAGTTAAGGGTGCCATGGGATGTACATACCCATTGGAATCCAACTCATAGAATGTTAGCTCGATGTGTTAATTACCGAGAAATTTCTAAAATATTGAGGAGCCCCAAATACAAGTTTTGCTTGAAGAAATGTTTACCCAATACAACACTCGACGGAATGCCGCACAACCTATGCCCTCTACGAGTAACACAATGAGGTATATATTTTTAAAATTCATGTTTTTTTATAACTTATTATTTTGTTACAACTTAAAACTCATATTTTATTTACTATATATTTTTTTTAATTTTTAATAGGTCTAGGAGCCGAAGAGCATTGTTACTCGAGTTAGATGACGAGGAGAATGCGATGCCAATTAACACAAATGAATTACAAAGCTATCTTGCATTACCGGGGGCGCCGGAGGGAGTCGACGTTCTAGATTATTGGAAGAAAAATGCAAACATTTTTCCAACTCTATCTATGATTGTCCGCGACATATTCGCCATTCCCATATCAACCGTGCCTTCCGAATCTTGTTTTAGTTCGGTAAATAGAATTCTTTCCGATAAAAGGTACATGTTTTATTTTTACTTGTTATTTATTTTTCTAATTATTAATTTTCACTTATTTTTTCTTATCAATAAAAGGAGCAAGTTGGGGCCAACGGTTTTTGAGCGTCTCCTATGCCTAAAAATTGAATTGATGCGGAAGAACGAATCCAATATAAAGAAATTGAAGCCAGTTCATCTGGTGTTGATACTTAAGCATTGGTATATGATCATACCGGCATCACGGATAATGATTCGGATGATGAATGCGATCCCGAAGAAGAGAACGAGCATTGGTATATGAGATTCCGCAATCTAGGAATGTAGTTTCGGTATGAAATATATGCACTCTTTTTTTCTAATTATTAAACATTTTTATACTTAGTTTAAATCTTTACTAACAAAAAAAAGTTAGAACTCCGCCTATGTTATTTTTTAACACGGTAACAGTCTCAAGCCCGGATAAAGGAGGAGAGTAAAAAAAATTTTAAATAATTTACTTAAAATTATTGAAAATGTTTTATTATTCATATTTTTTATTCATATTTTTTTCAAGTATATTTTACACTTTTTTAATATTCGAATTTTTATTTCTTTTTAAAAAAAATATTTGTATACTTTTGTTTGTAATAAAAATAGTTAACTAAAATAGTTGTATATTTTTGTTTGTAATAAAAATAGTTAACTAAAATAGTTGTATACTTTTGTTTGTAATAAAAATAGTTAACTAAAATAGTTGTATACTTTTTATTCACTTTTTTTTATATTCGGATTTAAAAAAACTTATATGTCTTTGAATTATTTTGGATTTACGAGTTTGAAAAAAGAATTTTTTTTATAAAAAAAATTAAATTCATTTGTACTTTTTCAAATATGATTTTTTTAGATTTTTTGTGAATATTTTTAGATTTTTTTGGAATTATTTCAATTTTCGGATCAAAACATATCACATTTTCATATTTAAAAAAACTCGTGCCCGCCCATCTCGCCTGCCCGCCCGCCCGACTTGTTTGACCCGACGGGTCTAAGGGCGAGTTTGGGTCACCCTTCCCAAACCCACCCGTCCCAAACCTGATAGGATAGTGAATTAGTTGACCAATGATTAGTCAAAACATACAAGTGTAATTAGTTTAGTTAGACAGATTGTTAGCTAAGCAAAACAGACAGAAATGCAGTTAGTTAGTTATGTTGAGATGTGTTTCGGTTCAGCTCTGTTTTGACTGAAACGCACACTGTCTGACTGACAGTTTCTATAAATACTCATGTACACAGTGTATTATACAAGAAGGAATAACATAATTCATTTCCTCTTCATCTCTCTTCTTTAATTCTCTATTCTTAAGTTTCTTTATGGTATCAGAGCTTAACTGATCCATGGCGACCCCTACTGCTCTCTCTTCTGCAGTGATTGCTTTGGAATCGACTATCTCTATCACTACTCCTATCTCTACAAAACTCTCTGATAATAATTTTCCCACTTGGCAAGCTCAGATCTTACTTCTTATCACTGGTCATAATCTTTCTCGCTTCATCGATTCTCCTCCACCAGATGCAACTCGATTGAACACCACCACTGGAAATGTCGAAATAAATCCAGAGTTCTTCATCTGGCATCGTCAAGATCAACTCCTTGGATGGATCAGATCTTCTTTAACCGATCAATCTCAAGCTGAGGTGATCTCTTGCAATACAACACGAGAGCTGTGGGTCACACTGAAGAACAATTACACCTCCTCCGCCAAATCTCGCATCCTTTCCCTTCAAAGACAGATTCAATCTGCTAAAAAAGGATCTCAATCCTGTGCTCAGTATCTTACAAACCTCAGAAGAATCGCCGATGAACTAGCCTTCATTGGATCACCTATACCAGATGAAGATATGGTCAACTATGCATTCAATGGCCTAGGTTCTGAATTCAATGCAGTTGTAGCAGCTGTCAATGCTTCAAGTCGTCATGATCCTTTCTCTTTCTCAGATCTGAAAGCTTTCATCCTGAGCCATGAAGCACTGATCAAAGTTCAAGAAGAAGTACCTACAACATTTTATGCTGGTAAAGGTAACAACAAATCACGCTACAACAACTATAGTACTCAAACCAGATCTGATCCCAACCAGTCTACTCAGTTCTCTTCCCTTCCTCATACTAGTGCTTCTTAGATCAACAATGGTGCTAAACCTCCTTGCCAGATCTATCTCAGACCTCATCACTCTGCAAGGTTCTGCTACAAGAGGTACAATCCTGATCCAGAATGGAATCCACCTCCTTATTCTTCGAGATCAGCCTCAAATCAACCCCCATTAGCACCTCAGGCCTTCACTGCACTGACTAATCAAGGCAATACTGACTCAGCTCAGTGGATCCTTGACTCTGGGGCTAACAATCATGTTACGAATGATTTGAACAACTTGTCCTCCTTCTTCAATTATGGAGGACCTGACAAGTTACAAGTTGGCAATGGATCTGGCCTAACAATTCAAAACATTGGTAACACTTCCTTTCACATCTCTTCTTCTTCTATCTCTCTTCTTGGAGTGCTTCATGTACCAGCCTTCTTAACAAATCTCATAAGTTTATCTAAACTCTTACTTGATAATCCACATCTCCATGTTGATTTTTCTTCTTCTAACTGTTTCTTAAAGGACCACCTCACCAAGACACTCCTGCTACAAATACCTAGTCAACATGGTCTTTACACTATCCAAGTCAAGTCTTCTCCTCAAGCTTTCACCGGATCCAGAGTCTCTCCAATTGATTGGCATGCAAGATTAGGACATTGTTCTAATTCTGTAACTAATCAAGTTGTATCTAGTTTTGGTTTATCTTGTAATTCAAATAAAGTAAAGGTTTGTCATGATTGTGCTTTGGCTAAAGCACATCAGCTGCCTTATACTGTGTCAACCTTTTCTTCTACTTTTTCCTTGCAATTGGTGCATTCTGACGTATGGGGTCTTGTCCCTCTTGTATCCTCACTTGGCTATAAATATTACATAACCTTCATTGATGATTTCACTAGATTCACATGGATCTATTTTCTAAAACAAAAGAGTGATGTACTGACAGTGTTTAAACAGTTCAAACTCAAAGCTGAGAATCTGTTAAACACCACAATTAAACCTTACGCACTCATGGTGGCTCTGAGTACAAACCTATCACCTCTTACTTCCCTCAAATCACTCACCAAATCACCTGCCCATATACCCCACAGCAGAATGGTGTGGCTAAGCGTAAGCACAGACACATCATTGAACTGTCCCTGGCAACAATGTCATATGCTGGAATTCCTGTCATTTACTGGGATGAAGTATTTTCCAGTATAGTGTACATCATCAATCGACTACCTTCAAATAACTCAATTCCTTACAAAGCTCTTTTCCAGCGAGATCCAGACTTCAATTTCTTAAAAGTTCTTGGCTGTAGATGCTTTCCTTTGACAAGGCATTATAACAGCAACAAGTTACAAATGAGGTCTAACCCTTGTGTATTCATTGGGTATTCTACTCAACAGAATGGCTACAGGTGTTTGGACCCTTCAGCCAACAAAATTTTCATTTCTAGAGATGTAGTCTTTGATGAGATGTGCTTTCCCTTTAAAAATATGAATCCTCTCTCAAGTTCAGTTTCTTCTGACATTTCACACAATTTACCATGCCTTCAACTTATCTCTCAAGCTCATTCTTCATCACTACCTTCTATATCTACTCAACTATCTTAATCTCCTTCTTCTCAACTTCATACAACTTCTCCAACTTGCTCTTCTCAACAAGCTCCTTCTTCTCAAAACATATCCACTGCTCAACTCATTACCAGACAACATGCCATGACCACCAGATCTCAGGATAATTCCAGAAGGCCAAAAGTTTTCTCTGATTTTGTTGCCTATACGGCAGCCTTAGAAACTGAGCCTCACACCTTTAAACAGGCAAACACTTCTCCAAATTGGCGCCAGACTATGGCTTCTGAAATAAATGCACTGGCACAAAATCACACATGGACCCTAGTACCTGCCCCACCAAATTAGAAGGTTATAAGGTGCAAGTGGGTCTACAAAATCAAAAGAAAACCTGATGGATCCATTGAACGTTATAAAGCAAGGCTTGTATCCAAGGGATATAATCAGGAAGAAGGTGTGGATTTTCTGGACACTTATAGCCCTGTGGTGAGACGTTCAACAGTAAGGGCAATTTTGTCCATAGTTGTTGCAAACAATTGGGAATTAAGGCAGCTTGACGTTCAAAATGCATTTTTGCATGGTGATTTGCAAGAAAAGGTGTTTATGCAACAGCCACCAGGTTTTTTGGATTCAAACAAACCAGACCACGTGTGTCTTCTAACCAAATCACTCTATGGGCTTAAACAAGCACCAAGGACATGGTTTCAAAAATTAAGCTTAGCCTTGATTCAATTTGGGTTTAAGCCATCATCTTATGATCCTTCCTTATTAGTGTTTAAGCCCATACCACAATACTCCTTGTATATGTGGACGAAATTATCCTTACTAGCAGTGACAATACTCAATAACAAAAATGCATAGTTCGTCTTCAGTCCAGTTTTGCCATTAAAGACCTTAGTCCTTTGAATTATTTCTTGGGAATAGAGGCCTTCAGATCTGACAAAGGCCTTCACCTCACTCAAACAAAATATATGCTGGATTTGCTAAAAAGGGTCAACATGGTCACTACAAAACCTTATGATACACCTATGGCCTCTGGCATAAATTTGTTCCAAGGAGATAACAAACCTTTTGATGATCCTATGCTCTATAGAAGTGTGGTTGGTGCCTTACAATATGCAACTTTAACCAGGCCAGATATCTCCTTTTCAGTCAACAAAATATCCCAGTTTATGCATAATCCAACAACTAATCAGTGGGCTGCAGTAAAACGCATTCTGAGATATCTCTGTGGAACTCTAGACCATGGTTTATTCATCAATGCATCCTCCTCAAACTCAATTCATGCATATAGTGATGCTGATTGGACTGGAAGCATTGATCATAGACGATCTACTTCAGGATATTGTGTGTATCTTGGTCGAAATCTCATTTCCTGGTGTGCGAAGAAGCAACCGACAATTTCGAGATCCAGTACTGAAGCTGAATACCGTAGCCTTGCTCTCACTTGCACAGAAATCCTATGGCTTCAATTTTTACAAACCGAAATTGGTGTTCATCTTGCACAACCTCCAACACTTTGGTGCGACAACATTGGCGCAACCTTCCTTGCAGCCAATCCGATGTTCCATGCACGAACGAAGCATATCGAGATCGACTATCACTTTGTTCGAGAAAAGGTGGTTGCTAATCAGTTAGTATTACGATTTATTTGTTCTAAGGATCAAATTGGAGATGTTATGACAAAACCTTTGCCCGCTGCAAGATTTCTTCACATGAAGAACAAGCTCAATGTGGTTTCCAACCAAATTGGCTTGAGGGGGGTATGATAGGATAGTGAATTAGTTGAGCAATGATTAGTCAAAACATACAAGTGTAATTAGTTTAGTTAGATAGATTGTTAGCTAAGCAAAACAGACAGAAAGGCAGTTAGTTAGTTAGTTATGTTGAGATGTGTTTCAGTTGCGTTTCGGTTCAGCTCTGTTTTGACTGAAACGCACATTGTCTGACTGACAGTTTCTATAAATACTCAGGTACATAGTGTATTATACAAGAAGGAATAACAGAATTCATTTCCACTTCATCTCTCTTCTTTAATTCTCTATTCTTAAGTTTCTTTATACCCGCCCGTCGTAACCCGTCCAACTCGTCGACCCGTCACCCGTCTCACCCGCCCCCTGTTCCACCCGTTTCTCAAACCCGCCCGCCCGACCCGTTAGCACTACACTACCGTTGTCCATATTTGAAGAGTTTTGGGACAATGAATGAAGAGGTGTGATACGATTTCCAAGACTCCAGAGTTGCACATCACGCAGTTGGTTTCAATTTGACATCCCCTGTTCTGTAGAATTTCCCTTGTGAGGAGTCTATTCTGGAGTAGTGTCCAAACGAAGATCTTGACTTTGATTGGTGACTTCGGTGTCCACATAATTTTGTATGTTCTAGGAGGTTACACCTGGGTTGATTAGCATCCGATATGCAGACTTGAAAGAGTATATTCCTGATGTGTTCCATTTTCATACTATCGAGTTGGTAGAAGGAGAGAGACCCATTGTCGATTTTGCTAAGGGGAGTAGAGAAAGGATTTCCCTAAGGAAAAAGGACGGTTGGTTACACACCGCAAGGGGGTCGAGGTCGCATTGAAGGAACGGGATATTGGGGTGCCTTCTTATGTAAGCGGGGAGTAGAGAGTTATCATCCGAGCAGATTTTTCAGATCCATTTGAGAAGTAGGGTCGTATTTAGTGTTCTTAGGTCGAGAATTCCTAAAAATCAAATGTCAACAATAAAAAAAACAACGTGGGAGGAAATGGTGATTAAATTATTGCTTTTATTGCATACTAATGTCATCTCTTCGTGTCATTTATAAAAACTTATAAATATCAACATGACACATGCAAATGCAATTTCAAGAATATCGATCAAACTGAAATGACACGTCATTTTAAAACTTCTTTATACGTGATACGTGTTTTTTTCTTCTTGCAATTGCAAAATATCTTTTACCAATCAGTAATAAATATGCTGGTGAAATAAAAAAATTTGATAGCATTTTGAAATGAAAATGCAAAATATTACTAAATTATTTCTTCTAAATTATGTTTCTCCTTGTTAATATTAATTCTGACCGAATTGGCAATTATTTTTATCTTGAACAAATTTATAATATTCCAATTGAGTACTATTAATGTATTCAAAGATATCATAATAAATCGGATGTGAATCAAAATATCGTCCAATTGAGTATTATATGTGAATTCAAAGCACTAGAGTGTCGGCAACAACGTGAGATATATTGATATTTTGTTTCTGAAATCTTTGAGGGCTTGTTCGTTTGTTTTCTATGCGTGAAAATAGATACAAAAATTACATTGAAATTTATAATTCGCATGAAAAAAAAATCATTCGGAGTGAATTTTCGATTTTTCACTCGCGTGAATTACCGCCAAAGAAGCCCCGATTGTTCTGCTGAGAAATATAGGTACATGAATAATGAATTAATTAATCATAGGCAATAAGCCAATAATCGATGGGGGAGAGAAAACACGTGAGCCGTGACGTGCATGGTCCCCTGATCTGTCGAACCGTGCAATTATAACTAGATTTAATTTGATTTGGAGGCATGACAAGAGACAGAGAGCACTAATTGGCAAGCGTGCAACAACTTGTTGCCAACACTGACAATTACAAAGGACACTTATTGGCTAGCTCCTTGTCCTATTCGTTGAGAATTGTTGCATTTTTTTTTTCTGCCCCGTTAAATTTTGTAATGTGACAAGCATCGAAACAACCGTATATAGTTGAAACAACAATAAACTCGACTTTCTGGAATACATATTTCTAAAACAGTTGTCTGTTTTAAGTATATTTAAAGGATTCATCAACAAGAAAAAAAAATATATAGAATAATGCTTAAATAATATGCAAAGTACACCTACTTTCGTCCTATGCGGTTATTTATATTTAATTTTCTCAATAAATTTTTCATATCAAAATCTTGTAGGAATTTAAATTTTGTGATTTTTAGAGTTTTAAATATTTTAAAAACAACTCAGAAATGACACTTTTGTAGTATTAAATCTGAGTTCTTTTTAAAAAGTATTTAAAAAATAACAAGAAAGCTTAAAAAATCATGAAATTTGATTTCCTACACTTTTATGATATGATGAATTTATTGAGCAACTTAAATCTCAATTTATTGAGCTATATATATATATATGCATATGACACCCCTTTCCTCCAATTTATTGTAGAAAATTTAATTTCGTGATCTTTACAGTTTTGTTGCTATTTTTAAATATTTTTTCACGCTACAACTCAGAAAATGATATTTTTCTTTGAAACAACAAATAAATATTTTAAAAATAGCAACAAAGTTCTAAAAATCACAAAATTTAATTTCCTACAATATTTTGATATGAAAAATTTATTGAGCAACTTAAATCTCAATTTATTGGACTATATATGCATATGACGATATGGAATGTCATATGCATATTATTTTAGCTTATATATATATATATATATATAAATTCTACTTTTCTTTTGTTGTGGTTTAAACGCTAAAATTCGAGTGGTAAATGGACGTGTTGCTTTTGATCAATGTAAAACTTGGAATTTATTTTATATATAATTAAGAATAAAATATTTATACTACTCAACCGAAGTTTATTTATTCATGATTTCAAATTAAGTAATTATGATACTTCCACGGCAGTTATAATTCTTATTTTAAGTCATTTAATCTCTCAAACTAAAAAAAAAAACAAATTTCAGATTGTAATTTCGGATATTAATTTATAGATTGGTGTTTTATATTTCGAATTTTTAGTTCTAAACGGTGATATTTTCATCGAATATTATGAGCATATTAATTTCATCTGCAAATGATTGTCTGGTTCCAAAAAATATTTTTAAAAGTGATTTTGTGTAACCGCTGAAAATTTTCATTCCTGGTGCACAGTCGGAGGTCAATAGCAAATCTATAAACTATAATGGACAAGAGCGCAAACCGACTTTATTGGGCTAAAATGCACAAATAGTGAAGCCCACTCAAAATATCAGGATCGTCTCAAATGTTGAAGTACACTCAAACAGTAGAACAAAGATCTAAACCACCTATTTCGTTCAAAAGAAAATCTAGATCGTACTTCTCAACATAGCACGCACGTATCTATCTATCTATGATTTTGATTTGGAAAAATCGGAACTGCTCCACGTTATGCGATTTGACTCATCTCCTTTGAGATAACCAATCATATAACCACAACCTGTCGGGTAGTATTCCGAAAAGTGACCTTGCTACAGAAACGGATACGAACATATATGATATATCAGTTCCAAAACTTCCTTTTACAAAACTTTCTTGTTTTGACATATAAATTATTCTTGGCACTATTATATGCGCTAAATATATATATACTATATTCTCTTCGTCTTTGTCAATTTTTTTTTGAATTTTGAAATTGAAACTCGATTAGAAACTGAATGGGCGAGGAAATGCGTGTACACGTCAAGGTCATCGTCTCGTCTGAGGCTTGATTTTACCGTCAGTTGTGGTGGAGAAGAGAAAGGGAAAAGAAGAGGAATCGGGAGAGGTCCTAGTGGACCAGCGATATTTTTTAAGCACAGTGGACAAATGACTTACATATTATTCACAAATTTTTGCGAAATTTAAATTTTTATTAGAAGAATTCGTAGTTTGTTTAGAAAAGTAAGAACACTAATATTCATATGCGTGAAAAGTAATTACAAAATATTCTCTAGTTATATTTTTGTTATGTCTCAACTCATGTGCTTCAAATTAGTTGAAATATTTTCGAATTATTAATTTCCCAGAATTACTTCTGCCATTTTGCATGAAATTTCACCCCACAAATTAAACAAGCATGTATTCATGTAGCGTCCAATCCTCTGCATGGAATTGTTACTTGCGACGGAGGATCACGCAAAAGGGCAAATTTTGTTAATTGTCTTCTCCGTAGCACCAGGTACCGTACAAATATTCCATGTACCTTTTTTTTTCTTTCATGTCTTCTCATGTCGTCGTGACTCGTGATGCATACCGAACATGTTTGTTTACTGTCTATCAGTCTCAGACACGCACATAAGTTTACTGTTTTAGGTTTCTGTGGTTACAGAAATAGATGGTAACGTGTTCTTCCTCACAAGCAAAAGATAGCATTATAGTAACGATCGGAGGATATTATACTGGCACAGCAAACAGCAAGGCAGCGACCTCACGTGCAGTGGCAGATTTAGAGTTTCATTTAAGTTCGAACATAACTAAATTCGGATATTGAGTTTGAACTCAAGTCCGTACACAAATACACTAAAACAAACTAAAATATCATTAAAAGTTCATTTTTCACTATAATAATAAAAAAAATACACTAAATTTATCATTTTTTGAAAATCAAGCCGAAGCACTTGTCCTAAGATGGATCCGCCACTGCTCATGTGCATGCTTTTGATACATTACCCTCTTTTTTAAAGAAAAAAATTCACTCTAAAAATTATAATATCATATTTATCCTTACAAGTACATAAATTGTTAAATAAGATACATCATATATATATCGAAAATAACTGCAGATTCGCTAAATGTTAAACCGCTTTTTAATGACATGTCATGTTGCCCAATCATATAAAACGATAACATAAAATCGTAGATTCGTAGTCTAGATAATACATACTAATAGAGAACCAGAAAAAAAAAGCAGGGTACATAAAAAGTTGATAGCTTAAAGTTTGATATTTTATTAATCAGAAAAAGAGCTAGCTAGTAGGAGTGTAGCCGTGTAGGAATTACACGTCGTCAAATGATGAGTGGCCTCGAGTCAAATCAGCATTCACTTTGATATTTACAATGTTTTGTTCTTGTCTATTCATGAAACAAATGACACGCTAACTGGTACTCTCCTCCGGGGCGAATTCAGTATTCTCGTTAGAGAAGTTCAAGATTTACGGTATTTTTCAGGGGTTCGAAATAATGGTTATTCTTAGAAAAAAATTATTTTACATGGTCATTTATGTAAAAAAATTTCAAATATATGATCATTTTGAAAAAAAATTTCAAAGGAGTTCAGCTGCACCCCTAGTGCAAGGTGGCTCCGCCCCTTCTCTCCTCAGGCCTCTTCCATTATCCTATCAAGGTATCAAACAAATAATAAATTGTATTCCTGCTACTGTATTTAAATCAGTCTGATTTTTTTTTTTTTGATAAAAAATCAGTCTGATTCGAACCATATTAGTTCAACGTGTTGTCGTATAGTGTTGGTCGGATCGAGTTTGGACATGTCAAAAGTTTTTAGACCGATCTCAATTCATCTAAGAATTATGAATTGACAAACAAACAAAATTGGATCGGATTAGAAGGGGTTTGGGTCGGGTTAGCTGTTTTTCATTTAATTATTAATATTTTATTTACTTTTTAATTTAAAGAATTATTTTCGAGTTAATATTCGAATTATCTCAAATTATATCAGATTGTTTTCAAATTATTTTCGAGTTTGATCAAATTTTACACAAATTTGGCAAGGTTTGACGCACTAAAAGTGAGCTTTCGAAGAATAAGGTCTCAAGGTCGGATTCCACCTTGGGGAAGCGCTTTTGATTAGAGTTATAAAATAATCCGGGCGGGTCCCGTCCGTGGATCCGTCCGTGTCCGAGCCCGACTCGTGCTCGTGCTCAGATCCGACTTGATTCGTGGATTTCGGATTCACGAATTTAGCACGGATCGGGTTGGCCCCAAATTCTCCAGACGGCCAGACCCGTGTATACTCGTGCCCGACTCGTGCATCCGTGCGAAAATTCAAAAAAATTCAAAAAAAATACAAAAATATTCAGAAAAATTCGAAAAAAAAATATATATTAAAATAATGTGCAGAATTTTCTAATTAAAAAATTAGAAAAAATTAGAAAAATTCAAAAAAATCAAAAAAATGGACGGATCCAAACCCGACCCACCCCGAGTTTATCACGGGTCGGGTTGGGGGTTTTGAGTTCGAACCCGTGGAGACCCGCCCCGTTGGACCCCTGAACCCGTCGTACTCGTGGATCCGGACGGATCGGATCGACGGGTACCCGACTTGCCCCGTCTTTAATTCTCTACTTTTGATTTTAGGAGATTTTCCAATTCGGATCTTTTGTTCTCACGTGTGTGCAATATGCGTCCGCGTGTTATCTGCATATGTGTATTGTTCATGTGACCACATTTAAAAACACTGGATAGATGCGAAGTCAGTGTAGTGGTGAAGAACAAAGCCTCCATGAAGGAGGTCTGGATTTCAAATCTCGCGAGAGACTATTTTTTGGGATAATTTTCAAGTTTATATCCAGTGTTTTATTTTTATTTTTTGTCCATAAATTTACCACACATACAAATAAATTAGAAAATAAACTTGAAAATTAAGTAAAATCCTACGTGTTTTGTTCGAGTTACAATATTTCCGATTTGTGACTTAATTAAGTAAAATCAGAACTCATTCAATTCATATTGACTTTACGCTGCCACATTTCGCAGGTTTTGCAAATTTTGTTAATTAACAAAACTTTTAAGCATGATGAACTAGATATAGCAATATTAGAAGGGTGGTTGTTGAACTGCTTAAGCGAAAAAAAAGTCTGTGCAAATTTTAAATGCTCTCGGCAATGGTGGTTTGCATTGAAATTATTCTGTAAATAATGTTATTTGTTATTCAAGCACAATCGAATCAAACAAAATGACAAATGTCTCTTGTTTTTTCAAGACAAGTGAATATTTAAATAAAGATATATTTTGCTATATGTTGCTATAAAACAAGTGATTCTTCGAGATGCCACCGGAAATTATCTAATTATCTAAATGTCACTCATATCTAATTATATTTATTCCATTTTCATCACATATTTTTAAAGATTTTTTAAGACATGATGATGACACTTATGACATTTTTTGTCTAATCTTTTACGTTCTGTTTTTTAATGGATAAAATAAAAAATGGCCCTTCAATTTGACAGAATTGAGTTTATATATATATATATTCTGAGACAATATTTGGAATCAAATATAATGAATTTGGACATCTAAATTTTTCGTCAAAATTCAGATGTACTGTTTAATTAATTATTTCTAAATGAACTTAATCATAAATTATTAAATATTATATAATATAATATTAAAGATTTTAATATATAACATATAATTTTAAAGATTTTAACATATAATTTAAAAGATTTTATTATTTTAACATAGACTTCGTCTTAGCTTGTCATAAGTTGAACTTGATTAGTTGTGGATGTGAGAGGCACCAACTAGATTCGAGAAATGCGGATGCTATTATTGATCAATTAATTGTTATAATTAAATTGTATGGCTTTTGAAGTCTGAATTAAAAGAGAGAGGTGATGGAAACTTGACTTTATTAATCAGAATTCTGAAGACCAGTGCATTTCTTGACTCCAGCATATTATGCTCAGAATAAGCTGAACTTCAACATTACAAATTACAAATTAATGCAGCAAAGCAATAGGTGTTGATTTATAAATATAAGAAAAATGTTCTGCCGATTTCAAGTGCGATCTCCATTAGACGCGTCCAGTTGAGTTTCGACGAAAATTTGTTTTACTTATGTGCATGTTGTTTTCTTTATTATGCATAATGTTTTTGTTATTGTGCATCTAATAATATGCATAACAGTCAAAATAATTATGATTTATATATTAAGTTTATTATGTTTTTTTAGTTCTACTTATGATTTATTATGTTTCGTTATTTTGCATGATGTTTTTGTTATTAAGCATGTTAATTACTTGCATAATAATAACGAAAACAACATGCAAAATAATTAGAATAATTTTTAAATTAAATGCAACTGGATTCGTCCAGTCCACATTGATGAGCGTAATGACATTCATTTTCAGTGGAGCGTTCAATCAATTATATGCATAATAACAAAAACAACATGCAAAATACAAAAAACAACATGCATTATAATAAAAACAACTTGTAAACTGAACGCAACTGAACCTATCCTGTTGAGATCGATGGAGAAATTAATGAAAAATTCGATATATATCAGCTCTCTAAATTGAATGCCGAAGCTATTTTGTTAGCTGAACTAGAAAGCGATTCCAACAGGAACAACAAGCTTCTGACCGGTGCATGTCAAGGCCAGAGTTTCAATAAAGAAGTGGATCCTGAGATAAGTTTTAGATCAAGGTTCTTGTTTTAAGTTGAACCACTTCATTAATTGATAAAGGATAATATTATTCTTTTTTGCGTTGTATGTACCGGTGTCTAAATTGACACAGTATATTTAATTATGAGGGAGTCCCAGTCGCGCAGTTAAATTAAAACCACAAAATTGAATTAATTAAAAGTGAATCGCAGCACAACACTTGACATGCACTTGTATATTTTCAGATGATGTTTTGAGAATAAATAAAGAGTTTGTTAAGATTTTTTTAACGTTTCGAAAAATACTGAAATCAAAGTTTCGAATCAAGAATTATTACCGTTTGAAAAAAGACATTTACCATGAAAATTTCAAGCATTACCGACTCATTATAACGGGTCGGGTTCATCACGAGTTACTTAAGATGTTGTAACGCTAGAGTCATTTTTGGAGCAAAATAGAGCCTTACAGAGGCGTGCGTTACTGTAACGCTTGGCCAACCCGTCCCAACGGGTCCAGATCCGTTATAACGGATTCCAACCCGTTATAACGAGTTCCAACCCGTTATAACGGATTTTTAAAGGAGAAGGGTCCAGAAGTCAGTCAAAAAAGCATACAAGGACATTTCTGCAAATGTGCCAACCCGTTATAACGGGTTCATCAAGGCGTCATGGAGTTTCTGTAACGGTCCAACACAAATCCAAGGTTTCAAGACTCAAAGAAGTGCCTAGCCATATATATGATGAAGAGATGAATCAAAAGGAATAAGAAATCCATCCACAAGCTTCCAAACATCTAATTAAGCACCAGAAAGAGTCAAATACCTTCTCCTTCAGCTACCTAAATCTGAGAGCATTATGATAGAACTCATAGTCTAATTGTCAATCCGATAACTTTTCTTTAGCTAGATTCTAGACTTTGGTGCAATATTTATGTTGTCAAGTGTTGTATCCCATGTCCTAAATTGTTTTGTCAATCGGATCGTTAACCGTGTAGAGCAACACCATCCATACATTGGTTTAGAAATTAAATATTGATTTGCTTGTTTAGAAGAAATCACAGATCGATTATGAAATTGTAAAGATCACTTGTTTTGATAGTGAAATCGATCCGGAAGGAAGATTTTGTTCCGGAAGATCCGTGAACGTAGGCCTAGTTAATTGATAGGTCGAACCACGTTACATCGCATGTTCTTTTTGTTCTCTTAATTGCTCTTGCTCTCTCTTTACTCTCCCCCTTTCTTATTATTTTGTTCTTTGTTAATTTGCGAATTTCTTTATTACTTTTAGAACTTATTTGCTTTAACTTTGACTAGATAATTAAAATCTGAAAGTTTCAATTTAAAATTATTGATTAAAAAAACTTCTGACTTATAATTTTACCTCTTACGTTCAAATCCTATTTCTAACACTGCTAACGTCAACTGCGCATAAATTTCCAATATGAAAACGGTAGGCTTTCGGTAGTCTAATTAATACAGTCTCTCTATTATTTTAAAGAAAAAAGGGGAAAGACGAAAGAATGTTATGTCTATTGAGAAATTAAATATTATATAATAAATTTTTTTATTTGAGAAGTTTTGATCAGTACACAAAAGGTTTATACAAATTTTAAATAACAAGTAGACAATAATGCAACGGGAAAAAACAAGCGACATATTGCTCATTCATCTTTGTTACAACAACAACATAGCCTTTAGTTACAAATAAGTTGAAATTGATTAAAAATAAAATCCAATAAAACATAATAATAATAGTAATAATTCTGCTATAAATTCGAAGAATAATCAATGTTCTACGTCTCTAATTAATGTTCTACGAAAAGTTGTATGATTCAATCAGTATTAATTTTAACCTTGGTCATACTTTTGATACGTAAATTGCTAATTTTCTTTCATTCCTAGTTGATCCCAACTCTTTGGAGGCGTTTCATGCCTTCAATTCTCTTTTTACTGCATCTCATGTGAATCTCGATTGATTCCTATCTATTATTATGCCTTTGACGCAACTCAGAACTCCACCACATACTGGTGCTTCAGAAGCTCTCTATTGCACATGTCCACACCCTCTCAAACGATGTTAGACAAGCTTATCTTCAATCGTTGCAACTTCGACGTTTCACATATGCAATTATTTCTAATGCAACCCCTTTTAATATGACCACATAACTACCGCCAACATATGCACCTCTGCTATGCTCATTTTCTGGATGTGTTGTATCTTAGTACTCTAGCATTCTACGCCATACAATATTATATGTCTAATCGTCGTCCTATATAACAAATTAACTTTCAGTTTTTATGAAACTTTTTGTCACACAAAATATCATATTTTTGTTACTTTTTTGTTCATCTCGCTCTTATTTTCTATAACTAACATCTGCATCAACTTCGTCGTTACTATGTAACATCGATGAATTAATTTTAAGATATAGGACTTTTTTATTAGAATAGATTGTTCAAAAGGATTTTCGATTCTTCTATCAAATATTATGCTTTTTCTAGAGTATTTGAGTTCAATTTAAAATTTAAGTAGCCATGATTTTTTTTTATTTTTAGACGCTATTTGTCTAGGGTTGTTCATCGAGTCGAGGTAGCTCGAGCTAACTCTTGCTCAAACTCGAGCCAAGAATATTCGAGTCGAGTCGACTTGAGCAACCAAGCTTAATTCGAGTTGAATAAGCAACTCGAAATCAACTTGATGTTGCTCGAGTCAACTCGTAACTCGCTCGCGTATCAGATTTGAATACTTGAATTCGATATTTGAGTGTCTGGATGACTGGATCTGGGTCTGTATAGTTGAACTGACTCAGGCTGGACCATATAAATATTAGTTGCACTGGATCATATAAATAATAGTTGAACTGACTTAGAGTAAATCCATATACAATTACACATTTAGTTGAACTGGACCATTTTAGTTGAACTAACTTAGGGTAAAAGCTCATATACATGAGCGAGTTTCGAGTTGTCGAGCGAGCGACACCCAACTCGAGTTTTTATTCGAGTCCGTCTGCTCGAACTACATATTACTCGAGTTGAATCTGAGCGAGTTTCACGAACTGTTATCTTAGCGAGTCACGAGTTATGAGTTATTTGGCCAGCCGTATATTTGTCCATCAAAATTAACATTTCCATTTGTGATCTAACGTTCCATCTTTGTTACACGAATTTTCGTCCGTACTTTGGCGACAAATAAGGAGCAAGTGGGAGAAAGCATTGAAATGTACATTTTTTACCTAACAATTTTTGTTCGGCTTTTTAACCTTTTAATGATAAACAGGCTGAGACAGACTTGACTCAGCGTGACCACATGTCATTTCACATATGATGAAAAATAAATAAAGTAGCCAACAATGCAATATGTCAAATCACAAAAGATGAAAATAAATAAAGGCGTCGGTAATACAATCTATATTGGGAGTCCACTTCATCAAAATCTGAATCGTTTAGCATGAATTTTATTATTTTAACGCTGTCCAGTGTGCACTATATTTTTAGGGGGTGTTCAGCAAAAAAAGATTTTCGAGGTAAATTGAGTCTATGAAATATTCTTTATTATGAAATAGCAATCAATTATTTTATTCGATTTTAAAATTTATACGTGCGAGTTTCGAAATTATATGAATCATTCGATTACTATTTTGTAATACGAAGTATTCTGTACAATATAAATGATGAATCCCCATCGGGAACATGTAACTTGACTTTATTTTTGAGGTTTTCAACGCAGAAGAAAAAGCTATCCAATAGATGTTTGGAGAGAAGAAAATAATTTGAACAGAAACAAATTCGTTTTTGACATAATTTGTATGTGTCTATGATAAATTTACTCATTTGAATCCATCCAACCCAGCAGGCCAAAAAAATCTTTTGTTATTTATGCACAAAAAATAAGAGAAATGCAAAGTTAATATTCTCAGCAAAAATGCAGTTCGTTTGGATTACGATTATTCTATTACTATTCTTTTAGAGGAAGGTATTGCAACTGTTATTTTCTATTATAAAAAGGCAATTAGTACATGCAGCAGCAAGATTTTCAACAAAACCAGAGAGAGTATAGTCAAAAGTTTGACATAAGAAAAACAAGTACATGAAAGTTTGCGTTTGTCTGATTGTTTCTCAGTTGAATTACAGCCTTTTGTAGCATCAAAGGAAGTGCTAAGTTTTGACTAGAAATGAAGCTTCTCTTGTACACTACTAATAAATACTTGGCGACCAAGGTATGTAGTTGATTGCTGCAGGCTTTTTGACAGTTTTCATCCAACTGTCAAAATATCTTTATTTTAGTTGTATTTACATTTTGGAAACAGTTTTTCTTAATAATGAAAATTATACTAATTAATATTATTAAAACAGAAAAATTACTTTTAATTCTTCAAAAATTAAAACGGTCGATGTTTCCAACACCGTCTATTACACCACTGATACTTTTCCATTAAAAACAACATTTTCTATTGGACGGCATTAGTAACATCGTTCAACTTATACAAATTACCTTTCAATTCCTATAAACTCCGATCCCTCCTTCTCAAAGAAATGAAATGGACGGTGTTATGAACATCGTCCTTTTCAATTGGACGGTGTTCACAATACCGTTCATTTCAATTTTTCAAGGATTCAATAATCTTTCTTTTTTAATATTTTTAATTAATATAATCTATTTTGATAAAAAAATCTGATTCAAGAAAGGAAACTCGTACGGGTCAATTTTTATTATGTCTTTGTAAATTAAAAGAAAGAGCGTTTGATTTTTTTTTTAAATAACGGGAATTCGTAACTATTGTTTGGACTGATAGATGGTGGCAATACTATTTATTAATAATATGAAAACAAAGAATTGTTGTTTGACAACTCCGGTTCTCTAGTTTTTAGAATTGGTTATGGCAACAAAAATAAATAAATTAAAGAGTTTGTCACATAAAGTTTTTTAAACTAAAGGATCGATATTTGTCAATATCGATTCTTTAATTTTTTTTTTCTAGAGAAACCATATTTACAATATTTTTTTATTTATGTAATAAATCGAACGCTCTTTTTTTCTAAAAAATATTTGAATCTTTTCCATAAATAAAAAATTTGCTGGCCACGAAAATTTGTATGTATTGAGATCTTTTTCTATTTCAATACCTAGATTTTCTGTAGTATTTCCTGCTGTCTCATAGTTTTTAAGATATATGTTCCATTGTTCGAAGACTAATTTCTATTTAAAGTTAATTAGGTTTGAGATGTTGGATTAGTTATTTAGTGTAATTTTAGGTAGATATTTTCTCTTAGAAAGCTGATACACATATACGTGATTCAATATGCATTTTTGATATATGAATTCGGTACTCAGTTATTAAATATGATAGGTGTATCTTATCAGTTTTATAAATCTATATAATTTCGTTATGATGCATCTGATTGACGTATAGTTCTAACGTTTTTTTTTTTTCAATTTCGGAGTTGTTGCAATTATATACAGAAATAACATGAGAAAATTACATGCATGTTAGAAGATTTATTTTGCATGATATTTCAAACACTTAATATATTAGTTAACATGCATAATATTTTTGTTTTGTTTTTATATTTGCATGTTAAGAAATTTGTTATTCATGCATGTTAGTTTTTGTTGTATCATTATTTCAGCTATAATGCATGGATGTTCAATCTAAATTTGTTCAGTTTTTATTCATGTTAATAATAATCTATATTATTTTAGTTGTTATACATATTATAATTATTTTAGTTTGAATGCATATCAAAATAAAGTATCGTCGAAATATTTTCCTTCTCCTTCAGTGTAGCCGGCAACATGACATGACTAGGCTGTACTATTTGTTTTCTTGAGATATGAAGCGCCAAGCGTTTCCTCTAAAAAAGACCAGGGGCGGACCTACATAGAAGCAGGGGTCAGTTGACCCACCTTGGAATTTTTTTTTGCAAAATTAATCATGTATTTGAATTTTGTTAAGAATAATATGCTTGTAATTTTGATTTTTTAAAAAAATATGCACTACTTTGAACCACCCTGAAAAAAATCGTAAATTTTGAACCATCCTGACAAAAATTCTGAATCCGTCCCCGAAAAAGACCCATAATGTATATAATAGAATAATAGTTCAAGTAAGCATACAAAATACAAAGAACATAAATGAAACAGTATTAAATATGATGCAACGGGATGTAATAAATGAGAACAATTTCACGAGGCATCTGTGAATATCGAAATCATATCATTTCGTAAAATATAGTGAAGTAAAAACAATATTTTTTCGTGTGAATGACGTGAGTTTAAAATTTTTGATAGCTAGACTGAATACTACTAAAGTACCTTAAAATAAATTTGAATTATATCTTAGTGACAAAATTTCATTTCTCTGTTTCATAAAAAAAATGCAGAATAAGCATGTACTAGAGATGATATTTTAATGGTCGACCAGAAAGCCTCATTGTTTATATTGTTGGGAAAATCATGTTTTTGTCATCCAAAAACATTCAATTTGTATTTTTGCCACCCAAAAACCTCCTCTTGCTAAAATGCCACTCTAAAACACTACTAATTCCTGTTTTTACCACTAATAACAATTTTATCATTTCTTAATTAAAAAACAATTAACTTTTTTTGAAAATACCAATTCTACATAGCTACATAGCTGAAACTGCTTCAGGGTTATGGTACCAGGCTGAAACTACTTCTCAAGCATTCTCACCAGTAAAGTTATGTACAAGAAACATTTTAATAAGTCTTTAATTTTCAACATTTGAGTTGTACAAGAAATCAAGCATAACTGTAACGTTATGTGTCTAACATTTGATTACACACAAACATCTGAGGCATCTGATTAAATATCTGATTAGTGCTTCAACAATTCTCCAATATAGCAGCAACACAATAATTGCGGAAAGACATCTGAGGCATCTGATTACATACAGACGGCACCAAAGACAATTCTCCAATATAGACATCCCGGTAAAAAATATTTTTAATTATACCATTTTTCAAGGAGTACCTATGCCCCGGTGGCCTCTGAGTACTTAAGGGACAAGCTCCCAACCATGATTAAATATCTGATTAAACCTTAAATAAAACAGTAATTGCGCAAAGACCAAAAAAAACACCAGAGGCAATTACAACAGCTAAAGTAATGTACCAGCTAGTATAATAAAAATTGATTTTTTATGGAGTACAACAGCACCAATGGCACGAGGGTATTTTAGGCATTTTAATAAAATTGATTTTTTTTTATTCCTCATAAATTGCAAATTTGTGATTAGTGGTAAAAACAAGAATTAGTAGTGTTTTAGAGTGGCATTTTAGCAAGAGGAGGTTTTTCGGTGACAAAAACACAAATTTGATGTTTTTAGATGGCAAAAATACGATTTTCCCTATATTGTTTTATCCATAGTGCAAGTAGCAAGAAAGCAGGACCAGTTTCAACAGTCATACAAAATTTAGAAATAAGACATAAAAGGGATTAAAGTGAATTTTCCATTTTCAAAGGAATTAGATACAATAGAATTTCAAGTGAAAAAAGCCCGTTAAATTAGGCCTACTAATGTTATATGAGGCCATAAGGCCTTGAACACAGCAAAAGTTGTTATGCAAGGTTATTTTGTACTGAAAAAATTGTTATGCATATTATTTAAGTTGTTATGCATGTTAACAAAATAATATGTCTAATAACTCAAATAACATAAATAATTTTTTCAGTAAAAAATAACATGCATAATAACTCAAATAATATGCATAATAACTTTTTTAACATCCGAAACGACATTCGTATAGATGACAAAATCGATGACATGATCAGTATTTCTGCTACAATGTAAATTAGCGATCGACCATAGCAAATAAAGAAAGGTTACATAATTCTAAATTTAAATAAAATAAACAATCTATATATAGAAACAAAAACGTTTTCGCAAATATGTAAAATATATTTAAAGGCCAAAATATTTTTTATAGGAGATTTACTACTTTAAACAAATACTATATCCAAGCTTATACATGTTCAGTTTAAGAATATTATCGATTTGCTGTCAGGCTAATAGCATATTCCAATGCATAAAATTTGTACTATACGCAGATAACATATTCCAATGCATAAACTTTTTAAAGAAGTTTCCAAACATGAAAAGTGAATAAATTAATGCAGAGGATTTCTTAAAATAGAAAAATGTGGTAATGCCTGTTTTTGTAACAATTGAAATAATGTTTTGTTCAACTAGTAAGAACGTATTTTCAACTAATATAAAAATCTTATTTATTTAGAATATATTTAATTTTGTAATAAATATTATTAGTTACATTTTCAAATGTACAACATACTTTAAAAAATTATATTAATATTTTTTTCCAACTAATATGAAAATCTTATATAGAAAATAAACAAATAAAAATACAAATGTAAAATGATAAGATAGTCAAAAAAGTCAAAAAAGTAGAGAACCGTTGATTGTCACATCAACCAAACGGTAAAATAGAAGACCAAGAGATAAATTAAGTCTTGTACTGTTTATTGAGATCAGATATGTAAAAATAGCTGCCTTCCCTAATTTCTCTTATAATTCGATATTTCCCTCAAAATTACAACATAGTATCAGAACATGGTTTTCACTGATACTCAGCTTCAACTCAAAATGGAGCACTGTTCAAAAAAAGTACTCAGCTTCAACTCAAAGAGGAACCCTGTACTAGATACCAGAAAAAAAACTAACACCAAATGCATTTAAGACCCTCAATCGATATTGGTATTAAACCAGGAAAATTTTACCAGAAAAGACTGATAAATATCAGAACTCAGACAACTCCATCAAAGAAAAAATAAAAAATTATGGCTCAATTCAGAAAAGGCCAGAAAGGCAGAGCCAGGTCCAAATCAACCCATACAAAATTGACCTGCCATGGCATCGCACTCGGCATGAATCGCCTCAAGTTGCTGCTCAATTGTCTGTATCGAACTCATCGCTGATCCTTAGGTTATGAGTATAATAACAATGATACAATAGAAAGATACAAAGCTAAATTAGTAGCAAAGAGGTATACACAAACACAAGAGGATCATTACTAATGAAACATTTACACTCGTAGCAAAAATGAACATGGTAAGGATTCTATTCTCTATTGTTGCAAATAGTGGATGGAAACTTTACCAAATAGATGTTAGGAATGCATTCCTTCAAGGTGACTTGGAGGAAGAGGTATACATGTCATTATCTCCGGGCCGTAAACATGAAGGTAATTCCAAACTTGCTTGCAAATTGAATAAGGCGATATATGGACTAAAACAATCTCTTCGAGCATGACATGACAACCGTAGTTCTTATCTTCTTCTTTGTAATTTTCAAATATACAATGCCGATAATTCACTATTTAGCAAATGTGAAAATAGAAACATCACTATTGTTTTAGTGTATGTAGATGGTTTAATTATAAGCGATAACAACTTTTAAGAAATTAAAAATCAAAACACAATTGTAGAAAAATTCGAAATTAAAGATTTAGGATATTTGAAACACCGAGCTATGACATCCACCACAAGTGAACTTGTTTGGATCAAGCAATTCCTAAAAGATCTTCATATCAATGTACAAGAGCTTATGAAAATATTTTGCGATAATCAAGCCGCAAGACATATAGCTTCTAATCTGGTCTTCCATGAAAAGACTAAACATATTAAGCTCGATTGTCATTTGTAAGAGAGAAGGTACAATCGAAGGAAATGAAAACACCATATGTCAAAAGCAAAAATCAATTAGCCGATGTATTTAACAAAGAACTCTATCCTTTATCATTCGAGAGGATCACAAGCAAGTTTGAATTGTTTGATATTTACAATTCAAACTTGAGGAGAGTCTAGAAAATAAATAACTAAAAAATATAAATGTAAAATAATAAGATAGTCAAATAAAATAGGAAAAAGTAAAAAAGTAGAGAACCGTTGGTTGTCACATCAACTAAACGGTAAAATTGAAGACCAAGAGATATATAAGCCTGATACTGAAACTGGTCGGATTGCTAGTCGGATTAAATATCAATGTCTGTCACTGATATTATTCAATTTTTTTTTATATTATTAAATTAAAATTATTAATCTTTAATCTAAGATTCAAATTAAAATACCTACTGTGCATAGAGAATTTGCTCTCCCAGAGGATACGGTTCCTTGCAAAAAGGGGAACAAATACAGAGAAGTGAAAGAATTCGCTGGGCCAGAACTTAAGCTCTGTTGGGCCGTACGGAAAAGCGATAAAAGATGGGCTTCAATTATCAAAAGCAAGCCCATTGTTGGAGAGCTTAGAAGTTTGCAGATAGCAATTGAAATGTATGGGTATGGCTGCATCCAAAGTAAATTCATGTTTCTATAATTTGGTTTATGCATGGTTTGGATCGAAACAAAATTAAAAAAAATCCATGTTCTGTAGTCAATTTGTCACACTTATTTATTGCAAAATATATCAATGTAAAATGCCATCAACGTTTATGTTATTATTATTCATGATTGCAAACATTCATGTCGCCATGTTACTGTTAAAGAATTTAGGAGTTCAAATTGACATATGTAATAAATTAAGAGCGATCTGTTCAATTCAGTGTAGTCATCGAAGGACCAACCACACACATATTCTTCAAATTAAAAGAAAAAAAAATACAAATAACATAAACGAAACAGTATTATGATGCTAGGAGTTGTGAAAAATTAGAACATATCAAGAGATATTAAAGAATACTGAAAGTACATCACTTCATAAAATGTAATGCAGTAAAATCAATGCTTTCGTGTGAAAGATGCGAGATCGAAGCTCGATGGACGCAAAATGGTGCGGAGAATTTACGTCAAATTTGAATTAAATTTGAGTGTGACAAATATTCTCATATGTCTTAAAAAATTAAAATAAAATATAGCGCTGAAAGGACAGTTTTTTTTTTTTGGTAATTTGATAAATAATTGTAACGAAAGTAGCCAAGACAGAAGCGTATTTAGATGAAATAGCCAAAACGGTATAGGTAGTACCGTGTTAAACATAAACACGGTATCAGATTTATCGTGCAATGTGTAGGCGCCACAGCAGATCAAGACGGGTCGCACGGTAATGGCTCCACCGTGTGAACTGCCGCACGGAATTCCTCCTACCGTGTGGAGCGTCAAATTTAAACAACATGGTAATCCTTCTACCGTGCGGAGCGTAAAAATGGTAATTAATAACCCGTGCGGATCTTTCTTCTCCCCACCACATCCAGCCGCCTCCTCCACCTCTCCATGGCAGAAGGAAGCTCTAAAAATTAGATCTCCCTCAATATTAGTCCAACAACGATTCCGTGAACGCCATTTTACTCTTTAGAGATAATCAAACAGTTCTATTCAGCTACATCTTGAGGTTAGTAATTATTTTCTTTCAATTTTAAGTATTGAAATTAATAGTAGAAACATGAACCATGATTATCAAGATCAAATTAGCCATGTAAATTAATTTTTTTGTGCAAAATAATAATTGATTTGTTTGATAGAAATTATAGTTAGTTCTTAATTTTGTTGTTAATTAGTTCTTAAATTAGTCATTACCCAATAATTAAATTATTTGTACAAATTAGTTACAAATAGGCCAAATAATTAAATTAGTCAAGCTATTAAATTTACTTGTTAATTAATTCAAACAGATCAAATAAGAAAGTAAGTAATAATGAGGTTAGTTATTATTTTCTTTCAATTTTAAGTTTTGAAATTAATAGTAGAAACGTGAACCATGATTATCATGACCAAATTAGCCATGTAAAATTAAATTAAATTATTTGTGCAAAATAATAATAGATTTGTTTGATAGAAATTATAATTAGTTCTTAATTTTGTTGTTAATTAGTTCTTAAATTAGTCATTATCCAATAATGAAATTATTTGTACAAATTAGTTACAAATTATAAATAGGTCAAGCTATTAAATTTACTTGTTAATTAATTCAAATAGACCAAATAAGAAAGTAAGTAATAATTAGTTGTGAATTATTAATAAAAATTTGGTTTAAATTTATGTTGAATTTTGTTTCTAGAAAATGAGTAATCCTGAAGTATTTCAAATGGAAGCACCAGACGTATTACACTTGCCGCGTCAAGCTCATCGTACTTCACAAATCACGCGAGCTGTAAGTTTGTAAATTTTGCTTTTAAATTAAATTTTATATGTTTTATGCATCTTTTATATTAATTTTGTAACACTAATAAAATTTTGATGCAGAGTAATTTCACATTCAAGATGATTGGGTCCCACAAAGTTAGAGTTCCATATAGTGAGTTTTGCGAGCCGGCTCTTAAAAGATTGGGACTATATCAAGTTGCTCAGTTCGCAGATTCCACCACCCGTATTGACAGAGCGTTGATTACTGCTTTAGTAGAGAGGTGGCGAATGGAGACGCATACGTTTCATCTTCCAATTGGCGAGATGACGGTGACATTACAAGACGTGAGCTGTATATGGGGATTGCCCATCCAAGGAAGCCAGTTGGCATTTCTGATGATGATTGGAGTGCTGAAATTGAGAATTTGTTGGGCATTGATCCTGCTTATGACTGGGATAATCCTGAAGCTGGGCCTTGGAGAATTAGGAAGCAAGACAATGCTGAAACTGGAGAGTCGGACGTCACATTCTCCATGTATGACACACTACCTTGACATATATATTTTTGTTTCAAACATGCACAAGTATGTAGTAATTGTTTGTCCTAAATATACTTTAGGTACCACATATACCTTGCCTGGTTGAGACAAAATGTGACACCATTGTCCAATAATCCGACTGAGGTCAAAATTGAGAGATACACTCATTTTTATTGCATGGATTTGTTTGGGAGTATTTTATTTCCAGATCAGTCGGGAGACTCGGTACCTGCCAAGTACCTTCAGTTTTTGGGTAACTTGGTAAATGTCCCTACTTACAATTGGGGAGGAGCTGTTCTTTCATTTCTGTATCGGGAGTTATGTCGAGGGTGTTTACTAAAAATCAAATCTATTTGTGGCCCGATGTTATTGTTGCAAATGTGGTCCTTGACTTATTTTACTGTTGGGCGGCCTAAACCTACTGTGGAGCCACCACCTTTCGGTGATCTTGATTTGAGCTCCCGACATGCATATGGGATTAAGTGGTGCACAAGACATTATTTTTCTGATAATCCTCGGGGTAGTGTTGCAAGTTATCGGGATCAATTTCAAAGGCTAGATGAAGAGTTGTGAATTGAATGCCATACATCCAGTTCTTAGGATTGGCGCCCCCTCGAGTTATGACCGACAGTGTTGTTTGGCTCTGTCGTGTACCTTTGATCTTATTTTGGATGGTAGAGTATCACTATCCAGATAGAGTCATGCGCCAGTTCGGGCTGTATCAGGTCGTCCCTCCCCCAGCACCCGAGTCATGGGATTTGCATCAGAACTTACATAGATGTGCTCATTCTGCATCTAGTTGGCTGATAGATTGGGGTCAGTGCCACGAGTTCCACATCGGATTATGGTATGTTCTCTCCTAAATGTTACCTAACGAATTGGGATAAGTAAGATGGTTTATATCAATTTTGCAGGAACAACCTAGGAGCTAGGCATATTTACGAAAATCGACCATTTGATTCGAATATGCTACATTTTTACTACAGATGGTTTCGAAGTAAATGCATGCATACCGTCATTCCTCAGTCTGAGTTGGGGTCCTTGGACATTACTGTAGCACAACATCATGTGAATGTTGGAGATCATGCATATGTCCCGCATGTTCAGAGTTTTGCCCGATTGGTATGTATTTTTTTCTACTTCCTACATGTCATATCTTTTGTAACTAACTTCCACATTTGTTTCAAATTGCTCGTCAGATCAAACATGCAACATACGACATTCAGTGCGTACTTCGCAGAGGGACATGTGCAGTAGGAAATATCACATTGCATATGTGTCGTGGAAATCTAAATGATCTGAACCAACCGCATCTCATGCCATACATGCTTGCTCAAGCTAGATTACCAACAAATGTTGATGACATATCGGTGGATGATGATGTGCCTCCACAAGTTCCACCAAAGCCTCGTTCGCCGCAGTTCAATGAAGATGTCATGAATTTATGTGATGAGATGCTCACCCGTGGGGATTATGCCGGATTTGCAGACATGATCACTAGTCAGATCACACAGGTGACTCCACCTCCTTTCCCGCATGACCATGAAGATGGTACATCGCAGGTACCACCACGACGAGATCTTCCACCACGAGATCGAATTCCTCCATCTCGTTGGAGCCCTTCAGGTCCTCGTAGGCATCGTCGTGCATAGTTGTTGTTGCCCGATTGAACTTTATAGTAGTTATATTTGTTACAGTATTTATATTTCAGTGTTTTACTTTCTATGTTTGTTATGGTAGTTATATTTCTATGTTTTTGATGACTTTATATTGGACTCTATGCTTGCTTAAATTTCATATACATTGGCCAATTAATCACATACATTACTTAAATACATTACGTAAAATCCACATACAATACGTAAAAATCACATACAGTACTTAAAATCCACATACAGTAATTAAAATCCACATACAGTACTTAAAAACTTCCTTTCATCTTAACGGCGACGTGATGTAGATGCTCCTACAAAAATATACAACAAATATCAATATGCACATCACCCAAGCGCATATATTACTTCTGATATAAATGTGAGTTATATTACCTCCTTGATTTGATCGTTTTCTTGAATGTCTAGTTTGGCCATCATCTAAGCGCACAGGTACACGTCCCTCCATTTGATGCATCTCCATAACTATTCTTTTATGTTTTCTCCTTCCCTTATTCAAATTTGCTGGATCTGGTCTAATTTTTGGACCAACATACATTGGCCAATTATGAGGATTTCCATACCTACTAAATTCTCCAGACCAAGTGTTACTAAAATTTTCAACCGAATAATATGGACTAATATATTGTTCCTCGTCCAAATGTCGCATCGAACACACAGCCAGTACACGACAACAAGGTATACCTGTTAGTTGTGGTTTTTGACAATTACAATGGGGTATTCCTTCAACAAAAACAACATCATACTTCACATTGCCTATAACTCCCTGCAAAAATTGAAGTCATTAGTACTCTGTTAGCTGAATAAGTTCAAATATTTTGAAATTTTGAAAACACATTACCTCTTTAATTTCCTCATTTCTAACCATAACTTCATACGTGTTAAACCTTGCTGTTAGAGGTGTTACTTCCTTGAGTTTTCTTCTTTTTTCTCCTCATTTCACAATTTTTTCTCTTACTTTGGGACAAAACACGTAATTGTTGCTAGCCCAAAAATTTGCAATACCTTTTCTTTTAACAAACCACTCGACGCATTTGTTACAAATCGATTCTTCAACAATCGCTGTAACGGGTAATGTTCTCGCAATTTTGAAAACACTGTTTAAAGCCTCTGAACCGTTTGAAGTCATAATACCCTACCTATTGCAATCTCCATCGTAACATTGAGCCCATTTTTGTGGTACTCGAGGCTCTTCAGTATCAGTTCGGATCTTCTTACGAATATTTATCAAATACTCATATGCAATTGTGTGCTCATTCTTAATGTTCTCCATCCCTTCTTCAAACCTTCAAAACTTCTTTCTCCTAACAGTCCATTTCATGGTTTCAACAAGGTCATCGCTTTTATATTTTTTGAAAAAATTCTGCGCAACATGTTGGGCACAAAGCCGATGTACATCTTCACCTCTTTGTTCACACCATCCTAGGTGAGGTTGTTCAAAAACATTTCTAATAGATGCATGCTGATCAGAAATAACACATATACGACCAGGACCAACCACATCGTTTCTTAACCATCGCATGAACCACCCCCAATTATCATTATTTTCTTCCTCAGCGATCCCAAATGCAAGAGGAAGCAATTGATTCTCAGCATCATAAGCACATGCTGCAAAAAACTTACCACCGTATCTGCTCAACATGAATCCAACATCCACACCGATCACGAGCCTGACATGCCTCCAACCTTTAATGCATGGACCAAAAGCCCAAGCAACTCGTCTAAAAAGTTGAACTCCATAATGTGTTGATGGATAAGACTCAAATGTAACCTTTGTTCCCAGATTTGCCGCTTGCATTGCATTAAACAAAGGTGGTAACATCTCATAAGCTTTCTCCCAGCTACCAAACATTTCTGCAATTGCCAACTCTCTCCCCCTCCATAATTTATTGTATGTAGGTTGCACAGTAGGATATGCAGTTCAAACCAACTCTGAAACCATGCTAAATTTAAGTTCTAAATTCTTCTTAAGAGCACTTCGTATAACTCCGGCAATCATTCTAGATGTAAGTTGTCTGTGATCAGGTCTTGTGGCTGATGCATGACATGAGTGTTGTATCAGATTAGTTGATATCTTCCAAGCTGATCCTTTTTATTATGTTTCGCATACAATCTCCAATAACAATTTATGTCCTTACACCTAACAACCAATTTGGATTTGCTACTATTAGCAACTTCAATTTCAATATTACTTTTAATGTGAAAGTCGTGTATGGCTCTTTTTAAATGTTCCTTTGTTGGAAATGTTCTACTTTCTGCTAATGGTTCCTCAAATCTTTTTGGTTTGCCAAAAAATGCTTCATCAGAGTCTACCATACCCGACACATCAGAAAATTGTTCAGCTGGATGTTTATCCCCTCGGTTTAGAAATGGAATGGTATCTCTCCACCTAATTGCTATGTCCTCACCTTCAATTTCATCATCATCATCATCATCATCATCATCATCATCATCTTCTTCTTCTTCTTCTTCTTCGCTACTAAGTCTAATAGATTATGGTATGCTATTCAAATTAGGGCAAACAACAGATGATATGGGTATCTCCTCAACTACCAGTTCCAAGTAACGATAGTTGTAACAAACTGCAGCATTATTAAGAGCCATTTTCCAGACATTTTCATCATTAACTGGAATCAAGGTAAAATACATTTGTCCACTTGGACCTGTAATCATGGTTCGGACCCTGCTATTCAAAGTATATGCACTTCGATCTAGTTCAAGAACATTATATATTTCATTTTTTAACTCTTCAAATCGGCTGTGCTCAGTGATAGAAAAAGAGCATTTTGCTGGTAAACTATAATCTACTCCTTGTGTCCCCTTAATTATCTAACCTCCATGATATATATTAATAATGATCATTTTCGCTGATGATCCTGTAAGACGATTCCAAATAAAGAATTTTTCAAATCAAATTAATACTTTCTACTTATTTATAAAATTAAAAATGTAAATATATACTTACAGTTCAACACCAATGATGTTCTTCAATTTGAGTTGTAATCTTTACTTTATTTTTCAATTTGCTCAAATATTTCTAACTTCTTAGATTCACAAAAATTAAGAAAAAATAGGCAGAAATAGAGTTGCGGCTAGGGTTTGTGGCGGATGGAAATTATATTTATAGGTAGAACAAAATGGGAAAACCGGTAGAAGTAATACCGTGTGGCAGGATTCGATCAAATGTGGCAGAGCAAACCACACGATAAAAGATTTACCGTGTTTCCCTGTCACACGGTATTATCTTTGCCGTGTGGGCTCTCACACGGTAGTAGCTCTATCGGTTTGGCTAGGTACTCGAAAAAATAACCCCCCTTGGCTACTTTCGTTACAATTAT
This sequence comes from Eleocharis quinqueflora, assembly GCA_964058865.1. NCBI lineage: Eukaryota > Viridiplantae > Streptophyta > Magnoliopsida > Poales > Cyperaceae > Eleocharis > Eleocharis quinqueflora. Next base: position 384,586 of record CAXKVX010000571.1, read on the forward strand.
TCAATTATTTACCGAATTACAAAAAAAAAACTGCAGAAAGGACATGTGATAGATGGTTGATTAAAGGCCTCATTATTTCTAAATATTTTTTTATCCATTGTACACAGGGATATGCCATAAGTCCTCGGCCTCCAATCCGATCCCTGTAAAGTCCCTGTCAGATCCGGTCCTTAGTAAGATTTTGAAAGGGCCGGGCCTTATTCCAAAAATACAGGCCCCTATTTACCCGACCCTTTCAAGCCTCGTCCCTGTCTGGCCTTGATCCGGCCCTCTGCAACCCTTATCCACGCCAGCCCCTCAGACCTTTATCAACCCTTTCATAATTAAAAAAATTAAAAAAATAGACCAAAGCCCTTATTACCCGGCCCTGATCCGGCCCTCTGCAACTCCGAGGGCCTGATAAGGGCCGGGCCTTAGAGGGGTCGGATCTATTTCCTTAGAACAAAGCCCTTTTTACCCGACCCCTATTAAGCCATCTTTAGATCCGGCCCTTACCCCATTCTTTCGTAGGCCCTCTAGATCCGGCCCTTGTAAAGCTCGACCCGACCCTTTAGACTTTCCCTAATTGTACGAGCAGGAAGAAAGCAGGTCAAATTTCAGCAGTTCTACGAAATTCAGAAAAATTAGTGAATGAAAGTCCGTTTAGTTTTAGACATACTAATTTGTAAGAAGCCAGAAGGCCTTGAAAAAAGCCCATCATCAATTTGAGCTTTTTGCGTATTGTGACCTCATCACAATTTCTTACATTGCAACAACAAAATTAATTTCTTCCTTGAGATGACTTGGTGTTGGAAAGAATAAAGGCCTGTGATGGCATTTGCTCTAATATACTGTTGACTAAGATCTCAAAATGCATGCTTAAACCTCAAATACCCGAGCGTTTGTTTAGACAACTTCGGATGCGTACATGGGACGACATGGAAAACGCATACATTTCAAACTGAAGCTTTTTGGAGTCTCTTTTAGCTCGCCTTAAAATTAGAGATGCCAGAAAAGCCTGGCAGCCGGAAGCCCGATCAAATTCGTCTGGTTCAAACCTTTGCTTGTTCGGCCTGGAACCACAACGGGTTAGATCAGGTCAGGTCTAAAGACGGGTCAGGTCAGACGTGGGCTTGAGGTACAGCTCGTGAGGCGTCTTGTGGGTCAAATGTTATATATTGAAATGTGCACTGCTCTTCTCATCCTACTTTTGTTTTTTCGCAAAATTTAGCATTTAGAGCTGTAAAAATGAACGCTGAGAGATAAATGATCAAGCCTTTATTTTTGAGGATATTTTCCACAAAATTTTGATCAAATTCTATTTTCATGAGTCACGATATTTATTTTTCTCTCAAGTCTTAAAACACTGTAATTGTTGTATTTATTTTTCTCTCTAAGTCTTAAAATTTTAATGAGCAGGATTATGTTCAAATTGTTCCGGTAGAATATAAAACTTACAACTTTTCTAGTATATATTATCCTCATATTTTAAATTTCTTAGTACCTTCTAAGGCATGGCAAATCCCCTCGAACTATCAATATTAGAGTGACAGAAAATCAGACAATCTTGATTGTAAATTGTTGCTTTGTGCTTTCCATAACATGTCAGAAACGACAACAAACTATATCCGATAGTAACACTACTTTGAATATTAGTTTCTAATCTTGCTCAATTAAAGTACTTTCAACTCATCTTTTTGAAATTCAGCTTTAAAGTTAAATTAAACATACAAGTTGAAGTTGTAGAATTAAATAGAAATTTTAATGTTGTTGTAACTCAAAGACCTCTCTTTTCTGCTTATAAAGGAGAGACTTGTCATGTTATTTGGATCATGCAAAAAAGCAAAGTAAGAGAGAAACAAGGAGCAGTAGCTTGAGAGTTGTAGAAAAAAAGGAGAGGGTCAGCTATAGCCAAAGAAGAAGAATAGAAAGAGTTAAGAAGTACAAAATTTGTGAGAGTTTCAAATAAATAGTTGTAATCACGCTCTTCTATTTTTATCTACTTCATACAAATTGATATTAGAGCAAAAATTCGATCCACATAACTGAAAGATGACCTCAAGTTATTGTTTCCCAAAATATTGGAACTCACCACAATAAATTTTGAGAGATGATAAATTCAAATGAAAGTTCTTTTTGGCGGCAAAGACCTACATGAGATTGCCACAAATGCCTACACCGAGCCTACTCAAGAAGAGTTTGACACATATACGCCTGAGGAAAAGGCTGAATTGTGTGATGAAAGAAAGAAGGATCGCAAGACGTTATTTCTCCTTTATCAAGGTCGACATGAGGAGAAATTCGAAAAAGTTGCAGAAGCAACATCGAACAAGGAATCATGAGATACACTAAGCATAATTTTTGCTGGGGTAGATCAAGTGAAGAGGATTTGACTCCAAACATTACGAGATGAATTCAAGTCGGCTCAAATGAAGGATGAGGAGTCAATTTCTAACTACTTCTCACAAGTACTTGTCATCATCAACAACATGAAGCGAAATGGTGAGTAACTTGCTGATATACGAGTGATAGATAAGGCACTACGATCTCTACATCCAAAGTTCGAGCATGTAGTCGTTGCAATTGAAGAATCAAAGGATTTGGAGGAGATTACAATTTAAGAGCTCATTGGGTCCTTAGAAGTACACAAGCAACAAATCCAAAAGAATAAAGCATCTCCAACAACATCAAATTTGGAAAAAAGCATTAGAGTCAAACTTGACTCTAACAGATCGAGGAGGTCGAAGTGGTGGTAATTGAGTCCATGGTAGAGGCATGGGCCTAATAATTACAACAAGAGTGATGAAGGCCATGAGGCAAATGACAACCACAATAGAGGATGTGGTAGAGGCAGATATGGACGTGGCCGAGGAGGTTGAGGAGTGCAATGCAACAATTGTATGAAATATGTAGATAATGCATCAGATTGCATCAGACAAGTCAAGAAGTCGACAAGTCGAGGAGGCAGATATGGACGTGGCAGAAGCATCGACTCAACAAGATTCAACATTGCCCTTAGTTCGATATGAAGTGCAAGAGCAACCTGATATGTGGCATCTAGACTCAGGAGCGAGCAATCACATGTACGACCAAAATGAGTTCTTCTCAACATGGAGGAGATACAAGGAAATATTAGTCTTGGCGACTCCACCAAACTCGCGGTGCAAGGTAAAGGCACTATTAATATTTTACGAAAGGATGAAAAAACAACATACATCACTGATGTGTATTATGTATCTAACATGAAAAATAATATTCTGAGTATCAGCCAACATCTTGAAAGAGGGTACATATTTTACATAAAAGATAGATCTTTTGGTGCAACAAGACAACTAGTGGCTAAGGTGACTATGTCCAGTAATATAATATTTCTGATACAACTAAATATGTTCGTGAGAACATGTCTATTGATGAAAGATAACAGTTCATGGAGGTGACACCTAAGGTAAGAACACTTGGTGGATTTCAACTCCTTCGAAAAGCGAGCATGATGACAGTGGCGGAGCCACCATGCACCAGGGGGGTGCAGCTGAAACCCCTGGAATTTTTTTTTCAAAAATGACCATATATTTAAAAAAAAATTCAAAAATGACCATATATTTGAATTTTTTTTGCATAAATGACCATGTAAAATAATTTTTTCTAAGAATAACCATCATTTCGAACCCCCCTGGAAAATACCGTAAATCTTGAACCCCCTGGCGAGAATCCTGGATCTGCCCTTGCATGATGCATGATATCCAGTCTACTAACTGTCAAGTATAAACTGTTAGAACCGGGGGGGGGGCTTATTTTAAGCAATTCTAGAAATACCGAGGTCTAATTGGCAATTGCAATGAAGTTTTAACAATTCAAGCACAAGCAATTTCTAAACAAAATTAGTAATGAAATTAAAGAGAAGAGTTTAGAAAATGCAAACAAAGCAATCCAAGAGACACACAGATTTTAACGGAGTTCAGATATTGACGATTCTAGTCTCCGGGACTCCCGACCCCCCGACACGGTAACAAGGTCGAGCCGATTCACTAGACAACACAAGTGAATTTACAACTTCGGAATTGGAGCTCTCTTACACACACTGGTGGAGCACCAACCCTAACACGGGGTGTCGAACTCGGTCTCGCTTACACACACCGGTGGAGAACCGAGCCAACGAAAAATAAAATAACAAAAAATATAATCGAATAGATGATGAGATAATAAACACTCAACACAATCTCTCTGAGAATTTAGAATAATTAGGATCAATGAGATTGAGTCTTTGAGCTAAGGTTTGGCTATGTGTTTTAAGCTCAACAATGGTGGAACTAAGGGTTTTGCAATGTAGGATTAGTTGGAGAAGAAGGGGGTGAAGGGTCTCTTTTATATATAGCTTGAAACACTTGCATTCTTGGCTGAAATTCAATTAAAACGTTATATAACTGTCCAAAACGTTACATAACGTTTTTCCCTAGAATTGGACCGTTGGATCTGTCAGAATTCGACCGTTATATTGTCCAGATATTTTCCGAAACGTTATATAACGTTCTAAAACGTTACATAACGTTCTGGCAACTTTAAGGCACATGTTCTGCCAATTTTGTGCCTATTTCAAACGTTACAGAACGGAAAAAAAATTTCCGAAACGTTATATAACTTGCTAAAACGTTATATAACGTTTTGGCTGTTCAATTCAATCTTCAGTCTTGAAATAGTCATAACTTTTGATTCGTAGCTCCGATTTCAGTCATTTTCGAAGCGTTGGAAAGGTCTTGATGAACTCTACACTTGTTCTCAAATTATCACTTGGATTTTCCAAACTTTTCTTCTTTGATTTTTGCATTTAAGTCCCTACAATTAAACTTAATGCACAAGAAATGGTTAAATTCAATTTTGTTTTGCAAATCAAACAAACTTAGGAAAGTTTGAGTCAACAATCTCCCCCTTTTGTTGATTTGCAAAACCTTAAACATATGTGCCCAAATAATTTTCAATTTGATTTCAATATGGCACATATGGTTTCTCCCCCTTTTGGAAATCAAACAAAAGGTGCATCTTAAAATTTTAAATTTAAAGCAATGCTCCCTCTCAATTTGATAATTCTCCTTCAATTAAATGCACAATTATAATTTAGCAACAAGGCTCCCCCTCAATTTGTGCATTTCCTAGTAATCAATTATTCAACCCTAAATGAGAATTTTCTAAAAGTTTTGCGGAAGCGTATTTTTATTAGGGCTAACAATTATATGCCCTTGTTTGAGTTTGATTGAGTTATTTAAGGCACAATTCACACAAAATTTTGCTCCCCCTAAATGTATGGCAATTGGCATTGGGGGGTTCTATTCACGAATTTCCTAAATTTGCCCTTTAGGCACCCAAGCAACCTTTGGTTGGTTGCTTCCCTTCCTAAGGGTGTACTCCAACGAAATATGCCCATTCTTGCAACAATAGTTGCATATGGCACTAGTTGGAGGATTACCATTTGCATTTAACACGTTTGCCTTCACAAACTTAGTGCGGTAATCGTTTCTCAATTGTTGTGCCTTGTTGTTCGATTGGTTCACAAAATCGAAGTTTGGTTTAGGCACAAGCTTTGGTTGAGACACAATTTTTGGTTTTTGATTGTGTCTCCCGCCATATTGAGCAATTGTATGGCGTTTTGGTTCATATGCCCAACCGTTTGGTCCCCTAAAATATGCATTGTTGGACCATGAAGGGTTGAAGTACCTAGGTACCGGTTTGGGTTTGGTATGGCTTCCATTGTTGAACCGGTACCTAAATGCATGATTTGGTACATTGCCCTTCTTTGGGACGTTTGCATTTTTGTCATTGGTTTTTCCCTCATTTTTAGGGCCTTTGGGTTCTTTGGATGACAATTGAGAAGATGAACTCTTTCCAAATCCCAAACCCTTTTTGTCATGGGGTTTTTGGCCCTCGAATATTTTACTCAAATCCAACTTATTTTTGCCTAAAGCACAAGAGGACTTGAAGGCTTTATTTTCAATTTCAAGTTTGGTTACTTTGAACTCAAGATCAAGAATTTTGTTGTTTAACCCCCCAATTATGCAATCTTTACTCATGAGGGTTTGGTTTGATTCAATAAGGAGTTTGTTTAGTCTAGCAATTTCAATTTTCAATAACTCCTCATTTGACACCTCACTTGTATCATCACAATAATCATCTGATTCACTATCGGATTTCAACCCTAAACAAAAATTAACCTCAATGGGTTTAGGGTCTAGATATACCTTTGCCTCATCGATAGAGGTGGAGGTGCTAGCTTCATCTTTGGTGACTTCATCCACCGTTTGCTCCTCCTCTAATGGTTGCACCTCTTTCAACGAGTGCTTCTCCTCCATTGCATCATTCTCCTCAACTTGTCCGAGAGCAAACCTCTTGATAAGCTCGATCACTCCCGGGTCGGTTACGTTGTTCTTGGAGATGATGGCATCAAAGTCAACCTTCCCTTCATCCACCAAGGCTACAAAGGCATGGTGGTCATCCCCTTGGTAATCTTCACTCAATCCCCCATTTTTGAACATTTGTTCTAGCAATTTGGTTAGAATGGGGATGTCTTTGCTTGCATCTATCCCAGAATCCCTAAAGGGTGAGACAAATTGGGATTCTTGGTTGAAGGTGGAGGTTGAGGCATGGTGATGGTAGTTTTGGTTGGAGGTGGAGGCATGGTAATGGCTATCATTTCGGGCCTCCAATGCTATGGTTTTGGCTTGATCATCATGTCCCCTAAGTTGCCGAAGGGTTTCCTCGTAAGTTTTGAGAAACGAGTACACTTCTTCGAGTGTGAAGGGAACTTCTCTAGCATTGTTCATGGCCTCCAACGAGCTCATGTACGCCCTCCATGACGACCTCCATTGCATCACCCTAATGAGCTTGGTTGTGATCTTGAATGGCTCCATTGGATCACCTATTTTAACCAAATCATTAGTTAGTATTGTGAGTCGTGTGTAAATGTCTTCAACGGACTCACTTTCACCAATTCTAAAGTTTTCGAATTGTGAGTGCAATCCGGCTCCTCTAGATCGTTTGAGCAATGCATTGCCTTCATATTTGTGAAGCAATGCATGCCACATGTCATAGGCATTATTTGCATCCCCTAGAATTGGGGCAATTGACTCATGTATGGATGTCAAAATGGCATTTACGGCAAGGTCATTTTGCCTTCTTCTAGCTAACGAATCATTGGTCAATTGGTTTGTTTTGGGGTCATATACCGGTGTGTATCTAATGGTGACCAAATCCCAAAGATCAAGGAGATTTAAATAGTTGGTCATTCTAATTTTCCAATACCCGAAATTTTTGCATTTTGGTCCTAAAACCGGGGGTAGTGAAATTTGCCAATTAGTTGCCATAAAATTTGGACCTTTGCTTGCAACTAACAACAATTAATTAGCAAGCTCAACTTGTTCTGATACCACTTTGTTAGAACCGGGGGGGGGGGGGGGGGGCTTATTTTAAGCAATTCTAGAAATACCGAGGTCTAATTGGCAATTGCAATGAAGTTTTAACAATTCAAGCACAAGCAATTTCTAAACAAAATTAGTAATGAAATTAAAGAGAAGAGTTTAGAAAATGCAAACAAAGCAATCCAAGAGACACAAAGATTTTAACGGAGTTCGGATATTGACGATCCTAGTCTCCGGGACTCCCGACCCCCCGACACGGTAACAAGGTCGAGCCGATTCACTAGACAACACAAGTGAATTTACAACTTCGGAATTGGAGCTCTCTTACACACACTGGTGGAGCACTAACCCTAACACGGGGTGTCGAACTCGGTCTCGCTTACACACACCGGTGGAGAACCGAGCCAATGAAAAATAAAGTAACAAAAAATATAATCGAATAGATGATGAGATAATAAACACTCAACACAATCTCTCTGAGAATTTAGAATAATTAGGATCAATGAGATTGAGTCTTTGAGCTAAGGTTTGGCTATGTGTTTTAAGCTCAACAATGGTGAAACTAAGGGTTTTGCAATGTAGGATTAGTTGGAGAAGAAGGGGGTGAAGGGTCTCTTTTATATATAGCTTGAAACACTTGCATTCTTGGCTGAAATTCAATTAAAACGTTATATAACTGTCCAAAATGTTACATAACGTTTTTCCCTAGAATTGGACCGTTGGATCTGTTAGAATTCGACCGTTATATTGTCCAGATATTTTCCGAAACGTTACATAACGTTCTAAAACGTTACATAACGTTCTAAAACGTTACATAACGTTCTAAAACGTTACATAACGTTCTGGCAACTTTAAGGCACATGTTCTGCCAATTTTGTGGCTATTTCAAACGTTACAGAACGGAAAAAAAATTTCCGAAACGTTATATAACTTGCTAAAACGTTATATAACGTTTTGGCTGTTCATTTCAATCTTCAGTCTTGAAATAGTCATAACTTTTGATTCGTAGCTCCGATTTCAGTCATTTTCGAAGCGTTGGAAAGGTCTTGATGAACTCGACACTTGTTCTCAAATTATCACTTGGATTTTCCAAACTTTTCTTCTTTGATTTTTGCATTTAAGTCCCTACAATTAAACTTAATGCACAAGAAATGGTTAAATTCAATTTTGTTTTGCAAATCAAACAAACTTAGGAAAGTTTGAGTCAACATAAACGACTATCAATGATAATACGATAGTTAGACATGTCAACTTCAACACCATCTTTGTATGAATCAAGAGATACGTTTGTTGCCATTGGTGTCTTTCTAGGTGTTACAGTAAATAATTAAAGAAACATTAGTAAATAATTAAAGAAAGAAGTAGTAATAAATGGTGGTAGTAGGACATTTAATGCATTTATGGCGCTAAGGGTCTTTCCATCATTTTAAAAGGTTACAAGGGATAAATTGCAAAAGTCCAAATTAATAAAATTCTTCCTTTCTCTGGACCATTCCTACCGCCATACCTATGTTATTTTTTGTTTTTCCTTTCTTTCTTCTCTCCTTGCCGTGGGTCAACAAAGAAACAAAAATTTCCTTTCTTTTTCTCTCTTTGCCGTGGGTAAAGTCAAAGCAAGGGAGCAAAACCCTCTTTTGTGCTTGGGGTGTTCACACCATCAAGGTGATGGAATTTTTAATGACTATTCTTTCTTTCTATTCCTTTTCACCTCTTTTCTGTTTTGGTTCCTTCTCTTCTCTCCTCCGTGGGTAAAGCAAACAAAAGTGTTCATTTAATTAGATTAGTGTTATCATAGTTGATTCATGCCCTTGGTTTGCAAAATAAAAACATATGGTATGTGGCCTAGATTATGATATAGTTAGGAGTAGATTAAATTTCTAAATAACAAACCTTGGGTGACCTTGTGAATAAGTTGTATGGTTATATAAATTGTAATTAAGGGTTCATGTTGCACCAAATAACTAAACCATACTTGTGTACAAGCATGTGGTATTTAATTAAGACCATGTTGTGAATTGCTTCAAAGAGACCATGTTTGGTTTGAACATTAGTTAACTTGTTCAATTTTAATACCAACCAAATTCAATTGAGAGGTCATATTAGTTAAGAACCAATTTAAAGGTATACATGCCCTTGATGTTTACATTCAATTTCCATTTAAGCTCAATTAAAATCTATAGTTCAATCTTAAAAAGAAGAAGGAAAATATTAGCAAGACTCAAGTATGTTATCTTGGTTTAGGCAGATTTACGGGGGATCAAGAGAGATTGAGTACAGACGCTTAGTGATTCGATACGCAACGACTACTCGTCAGGTGCGTAGTTTTACTTTCGGAGTTACAAGAGGTTTGATTCTGAAATGTAAATATGATATGTTACATTTTGATATCCGATTGAATTGCATATTTTGGAAATTCATCATTCTTGATTATATTGACTACTTGTATTGCATAATGGAGTATCATTTTGTCCGGTTACCTATATTGCTTGTTCCCCGTTTTTGATCTTTTGGAATGATATGGAATTTTGCAAAAGAAAGGTAATATACGAAGGACGAGGATCGCAACCTGACTTCGCAAAACAGAATCTTTATGCGCATATAGAAACTGTCCCCTTTTGTGCTCAGTACCGGTTGAGATAGGGGATTATATTACTTATTTGGACCTAACGATGACGTTGGGTCAATGATTTTGATATGTGATTGTTTGAATTATGAAATGTCTCGAAATGATGTGAATTGATATGAAATCTGAACTGAATTACCAGACCTATATTATTATAGTTTGAATAGTAAGAACCGCTTGATACCATACAAACTCGAGACATGTTATGTTCATTTCTACTCTTATTGTTTGATAGCCGTGTTCATTTATTATATTGTTATATTATCATTATCTTTGCATATTGTGGATAATAAGTTTCAAGTACATGATTTCTTGTATATACGAAAATAAAACTAAATATCGCACTGGGAAATTATATTTCTCATTATGTTGTTTATACATTTTTGCAGGTATTGGGTTTGATGTGTGAGACGAGTCAGTTGTCGTGTAGGCCTTTTGACCTTTTTGTATAAATCATAATACTATATCAGTGTGTATATTTTGTGCATCGGGTTTTCATATCTTTTGTGTTGTTGATACTTGTGAAAATCCCGATTTCATGTTGTACCTTTTGTATATGAATACTTGTAAACCTTTGTTGTGTATGATCGTTCTTGTTATATCATTGTATCTTTCTAGTAATGTTACATCTGAAATGGTATTATGATCATGTGAATTGTAAATGCTATATTGATTATGTTTGATTGTTAGCCTTACGAGTACATTTGTTCATGTATTCGTGGTGGGGTATGTTATGCCCTATGTTTCGGGGTGTGACACTAGGATTACAATCATCTAGCTCGAATTTCTTAATAAGATCTCTTGCATACTTTCCTTGATTAATGAATATGCCTTCCTTAGTTTGCTTCACTTAAAAACCTAGGAAAAACAAGAGGTCACCAACTAAGCTCATCTCAAACATGCTATGCATAAGAGAAGAAAATTATTTGGCAAGAACCGAGTTAGTTGAACAAAAAATAATATCATCAACATAAATCTGCACGAGAAGAATATCATTGTCTCTCTCTAAGAAGAGATTAACATCATTTATACCTCGTGTAAAATCATTGTTAATAAGAAATAACTTAACCTACCATGTCAAGCTCTATGAGCTTTATTTAGATGAAATCAGACAAATCTGTAAAGTGAAGAAGACAATTCTAATTTTGCAGAAATCGATACATCGTTTGAGCAAATCGATATATCATTTGCCTATATTGATATATTGATATATGTTATTGATGTATAGATATATCAATTTGTAAATCATTATATTGATTTACTGGTACTTATTGGTGTTGAAATATAGCTTGAACCAGCTCAGATTAGGTTCGCATCGTTCAGGTACCTTTTATGCTCCCCTTCAACTTGTTCATTCTCATGTGGGTAGTTATAACCTCAATTAGTTAGATAGAAACATTGGAACGTCTAACAAATATATTGAATTTCAATTTGTTAAATAGAACATTGCACAAAACATGAGTAGCATTACTACAAGTATAACAAATTGGACTACCTACCTCTCATGATTACCCTTAAAAAAAGTTTGGTAGAATGTTTTCTTCAGGCGCTCAACATACTCTTTTGGGTCCTGTGTTACTTTTACATTTCTCTTAAAATTTGCTTTAGAAACTTTTTGTTTGTTTTTATTGTTATTGTGCTTATTATAATATTTATATTTCTCATTGTTGGTAATATGTTTAAACATAGTGAAATTGTTTGGTTTTGAATAAACTATGTTATTATAATTTTTCACCTTATAAAAATATCCACTTGATTATTTGTAGTAAAGTTTACTGTGTTTGTGTGTATTATTATTTATTTTATTAGCATTTATATTTATATCCATATTATTTTGAAATATGTCAAATTTCTTGTGATTAGTCTTACCAAAGTGTTTCTTATTGTACACAAATGCATAAATATTGTTTGATCTAGTGTTATACTTTATTGTCTTAATATATTCTATTAAAGTTTGTTTCTTTTCAACTTTTGAAGTATCATTTTCTTTTTTATAACCTAAATCAACTTTTATCATGTGCTCTTAGCTTCATATTACATTTATCAAGAGGTTGTACCTTTTTTGGTAACCATTTTCATTAATCTTTGTCTCCAATTCACAAACTTTTTAATTCTTCAATAAGTGCATCATCTTCCATAATGTCTTGATTGTACAATTCAATTAAACATTTCATGTTAAAGGTTTCTTGAGAGGTTGTATTACCACATGACATATCATTTGCTTCTACATTTTTTTTATAGATAGTTTGAGTTAGATGTCCCACACTATCTTTATTTGTAGTGAATTTTACATTAACTTAATTCGTTTTGAGCTTTGTCAAATCTTGAATAACCTATATTGTAGCTTGACCGGTTATTCATTTTTCCTTGATGAGTTCCTCGGTTTTGGCTAGAATGTCATCACCATTCTCATTTGCTATGAGTGTTAAGCTTGATTCGTTATCACTTCTAGTGTCCTTTTTTCATCATCACTTAAAGTCAGAGTTGGCCTCCCAAATAACATTTGGAGCATTCTTCTTCCCTCTAAATTCATTGTCTTTCGCCTTGAAACAACTTCTTTGACCTACACTTTGAGATCTCAAGGATGAAAATAAAGTATAACATGAGACAAGAGAATGACATTTCTTGTTGCATGCAAGGCAAACGAGTTTCTTGCTTTCGACTTGACGCTCGCTATTCACATTCTTCTCAAATTTGAGACTCCCTTGGATGAACTTGAGAAGAAAATACTCGTCTTTGGATGCTTTAATGGCCATCATTTGAGTGAGACTTCTACTTGACTCCATTTGTTGGCTAGAGTTAAAGTGACTGAAGTTTTGAGCAGAGAATACTACAGGCTTAGAATCACTGATAATCACTCGATTGCTTGAACTTTTCTTCAAAGGACCTTAGATGAGCATAGAGCTCCTCCGCTGAGAATTCAACATTGATTCCTTGAAGTGTCTCTATTAAGCTCACAACCAATTCCTACTTAGGTCTCCTTAGCATGATCATTATAAATTTATCTACAATTCTCTCATTGAAAAGTAAATCACCAAACTCAAGATATTTGTTTTGCAATTCTACAAGTCTAGCATACATTTCTTCAAATGTTTGCCATCCTCAATATGGAAAATTTCAAATTTTGATCTCTGGACCCGTACGTTTGGTGCGCTTGATTTGATTATTCCTTTCATAGTGCACTATAATGACATCGCACATATCCTTAGAAATGATATAATTGTCAAAGAATATGGTAATATTGTCATGAATAGAGTTCAAAACAATATTAACCATATTATCGTTCTTAAGTTTTGTCTCCTTACTATCATTAGTAAGTGTTATATCATCATTCTCTTATTTAGGGATCAACCCTTATCAGCTACTTCCCATAATTCTAGAAGGTTCAAATAATTCATCATGCACTTTTTTCAAAATGAGAAGTTCTTACAATTTAGACCAAATATAGGGGTTCTTTAACAAATTTTGGTGGTGCCATATTTTCACAATAATATCTAGAATAGTATCTTACAAGGTAGACTTAGCTCTGATATCACTTGTTGAAAATAAAAACTAAGGCTATTATAACAATGCATAAGCTCAAGCTTATAAGAAACACCACAAAAATAAGTTATTTGGTCACAAGTCAATCTCAAGATAAGATAATAAAGAGTGTGAGAGAGATATATAAGTGACACTCAATGTAACATGCTTCGGCCTAAAAAGATGCCAACATCCACATATCTCCCCGATTCTGTTAGAATTGTGTAGCCTAAGAAAACAACTATGTGCAGAAGTATGTTATTATCAAGATTAATCAAGACCTTAATCACTCAGCAATTTTAAGTTTTGGTGTAATTCAATTTGTTCACAAGATTTTACAAGAAATATAGAGAGAGCAGGAGCAAGAGCAAGAGCAAGAGAGCAAATAACACACAATATAACATGGATCAGCCTACAAAACAAAAGCCTATATCCACGGGACACCCAGATCAACACAACAAGACCAAACATTATAACCAAAAGAATTTTACAAAAGGGAGCCTACGCAAAAAGGCTCCAAGAATCTTGCAATGGGCAACACCAAGCTTGTAAGGTATAACAAAAATGTCTCGATTGACAATACAACTCGAAGCAAAAAATGATCTGCTTGACAACACAATACATATCAAACAAACAAGTAGAACAAACTAGGTCGAATCGATGATTGTATGATTACAATTGGCTATCCTAAACTCTATGGTTTGGAAGCTTGTTGCTATGTAAGTGCTCTTGAGTGCTTTGTAAACTTGGGAGAATGCTTTCTTAGTCTTTTGGGAAGAAGATGACAAGTTTATACAGGCACAACACTTCTCAATTATTGAAATCTTGAATATACGCACCATGCATTAGAGGAAAAGGCCTGACCCATTGCAGAACCCTTTGTAACGGGTTGGATACATTCTAGTTTTGCCCTTGTTCTTCTCTGCAACTAACTTCCGGACCTTGTCTCAAGAACCCGTTATAATGGTTTGGAACCTATTTTGACGAGTTTTGGAAGCATTACTGTAATGCATGGCTTTGTATTTTCAGGACTTAGTCGGTTTTTTCAGCTCCAAAACTAATGGCTTGTGGGTCCTCTTGCCAAGAACCCGTTGTGACGCCTTTTCAACATGTTGTGATAGTTCCTAATTTTTTTTAAGAATAACCATCATTTCGAACCCTCTTGGAAAAAAACTGTAAATCTTGAACCCCTGACGAGAATTCTGGATCCGCCCCTGCATGTATATATATTATTAATTTTAATTATATTGAGCAAAGCTCAGTTTCAGCTCTAGTCTTTATTAAATTATCACTCTTATAAGCATATGCAGATTCTGTATTAAAAAAAAATTAGCAGTGATTTCTTAATCAGTTGTAAATAATGAATGCAATAAGAACAATATTAGTTTAGATGTGCTGCGCACCTGAGCTTTGGATTTGGTAACGCCAGTCGCCAGACACTGTATCGTAGCAGGTTTGCAGACAAAGCAAATTATTAAGCCCGTGACATTGAGAAACCGCTTCCACTGTAATATATTTTTGGTTAAAATCTTGAAGTTGAAGGTTTCATGCTTTAAAATACCGGTTTCGGTGCACTTGATAGTTTGATCAGGTGGGGAAAAATTATTTGCAATCGTAATGAGTCAATTATTCAAATAATGTCTTAGTTTTGTGTGATTTGAAAATTTTGTGATTTATTATAGCTGACACCAAGACAGGCTGAGAGATCGTCGGGTTCATCAGGCAATATTTCTTCAATGGATGCCATGTTGTTGGCTACAACCTTTACAAGCATCAAAGTTGAAACAATTGAAGTTGGAAGGGAAAGACACGAAGAACGGGTTTTAGTTAAGCAGTTAAGAGATTTTTTAATTTTGTTAACTTCTAAAATCGTGGGATCTGAGAAAAGATTTTTACAGCAGAATATTGGTTTGCTTAATGACTAAATTTTACTTAAAATTATAAAATTTGCGTACTGGTACCAGACCGTTCGGATGCATGTTGACTTGCTATTTGATTGACATGCATTAATTGGATCTGTTGATGTATAGTAAACAACCACTCCTGGTTTCATGATTTAATACTAATTATATTTTAAGAAAGATCCCCAGGAAGTATAAGATTATTTAAAAAGGAAGACTACATAATTGAGAAGCATGTTACCTAAGTTGAGATTTTAAGCTAAAACTTGAAGACAACAAATCAGAATTCAGAGCCAATATCTGTATCTCCGTGCTGGAAGCAGATCATAGATCTTTAGGATATAGATCTTTAGGATATCTCTTTGAAGCTTCATAACATATTTATTATTAGCAATCTACTGTTAACGCAAATTTAGTATGGGCAATTTTCATAGGTACCCTGCTAAAACTCATATTACCATAACATATAAAAAAAGAAAAAAATCTAGAAGAAGAAACTTTCTGTGTACCCTTCATTCTCTAAACTTGGTTTAGAATGTTAAAAATAAGTACACAGATTGTTCCTCTCAGTAATCACTTAATTTAAGAAACAATGCTAAAGCTGCTCCTATTTGTAGTTTTGTACCTTTTCTTCTGAATACTGACAAATTGGTGGTCGTTTTAGGACAAGCCGAATGTGGTCATCTTTCAAAAGCAATGAAAAAGAAGTACCAAGTAAATAATTACTTTAAAAGTGTTATAGGGAGCAATTTTATATTTTATAGGGTGTTCTGACGTATTTTGATGTTCATACAAAAAAAAAGAATGAACGATCTATGGATTTTAAGTCCTTATGATGACCCACTACCTAGTAAAAGAAATGCAGTTCCTACCTAATCTCAATGACAGCTAATCTTTTAATTGGCTATTAGTGCATGGTTTTCTCAATCAAGGTGTATATAATAACCAGCTAGATTCTCTAATCATACTAGGCATATATACTGTTTTATAGTACTACTGACTCAACAATACCTATAACAAATGAGTTGTATGTCAGATCTTGTCTGTCAGTTGTAGGCTCATCTTTTAAAATATTGTTAGAAGAAATTATTGTAAGAATGTCCTTAAGATACTGTAAGAATCTAGTGGAATTAACCATTGTTTTTTACTGCAATGTGGCACGCATTCATGTTCACAAATTAAACTTTTCTTGGTATATACTATGATTATATAATATTTAATCAATTTCAGTTTACCTTCTAGTGAAACAGAGAGATCCATTTCTGTTAGTTCAAATTAGAAATTCCAGCACTACATAACCAATATTGATATGAATAGTAAGTTGTATTTCAAGATAAAATTGAAAAGTCTCAACCAATTTATCAAATGTTAATCACAACTATACATAGCCCATTCTTTCTTATCATGTTAACTAAGCATTACTTTGTTACAGGCTAATGTAATGCAATAAACGTGCAAAACTGCAATGGATAGGTCAGAAAAATGGTATATTGTTATATTCCTGTACTGTTGACATGTACTTTTTTTTTAAGGGGTAGAACTTATTTTGACAATGTGTTGGATGTTTGATGTTCAAAGTTGTGTAACAGGACTCAATAGAACAAGTGAAATGTTAGGTTGTTAGTCACAGTAGGATAGATTTTACTTTTCAGCAAGATTTTATTATTAAGTACAGATCTTCTGTACTGAAACTATTTTTTTGTATGTTGTCTTCTTTGAAGGCCGATGTCTCAACTCGAGATCATTTACAATAAAAAAAAACAGCTGTTGTGATCCCTTTCTTTATTTTTTTCCCAATACACCTAATTGATCTTGTACAATTGTTTAATTAGGTATTTAGGAAAAGTCAAAACTACCATGATTTCGGTTGTACTAAAGATAAGTCTAAATTTGTCCAAAAAATGATAATTGCATGGTTTATTACAATATTAGTTTGTGCGGATATTGAGTGTATATATACTACGTGTATGCATGCGTATATATATAATATATGACAAGACAAAACTGTACATTGTTTTCTCTATCACTAGAAGAGACATGTCAATAAAAATCATCTATTTCAATGATTACATAACTATTGATATTTAATGAGTTATAAATTGTATAAAGAACCATCAAGTAATGGATGTTGGAGAAAAATAGTGATTTAATGTTTAAAATATGACAATTGTTATTACTAAATAATTGTTGTCATAGAGTTTCTAAGGCAGGTTATTTACTAAATAATTGTTATCTTAGATCTTTATTTTTTAAACGTTTATAAATGATGGCTAGTCTCAGAATTGCTAGTCAATATATATCATTAAACTGATTATATCATCAAAGAGAATTTTTATTAAACATATAAACATATAACATGATTTTCATTACAAAAATTGTCTCATTACAATCTATGGTCACAATAAAGAAAAAAAAGAAAAAAAATGAAAATAAAACACGTAACTAGAAAAAAAATACTAAAAGATAGCATATATTTTTATAAGTGGAGGTTTTTGTTCATTTAAGGTCCTTAACTTCCTTCAAAGTGTCAGCTTTACTGCGACTATATCTCCTAATAGTTGTTCAGGAGCTTCCGAGTAAACAACTATAAAGAGATATGCTCACAATAAATCTAACACTTTTGGAGGGAATGAATTTGATAGCAGATTCTTAGGGTTTAAACAAAGACATAACTCAAAAATATGTATTTGCTATCTTAGAAACAAAAAATTTACAACGATACAAATATGAGATCTTTTGTTAGATTTTTTGTCAAGAAATTGAACTCCTCTATCGGTGGAACTTGATGCCATGAATGTTTTGGGTGGAGACCTTGGATGTATCATGTAGTTTTGCATCAAAGACCATGGAGGAACTTACAAGATGTATCAAACATGGTCAATGGTTGACATGACGCACTAATTTTGCTCGATGCCTTTGATGGAAATATAACATGTGCATCAACGATCATCCATCCAAAGAACATCAAGTTCCATCAAGTAGAGAATTCAAATTCCTGGTAAAAAAATAATAGGAGGTCTGACCTTATTTGACTTGTTGTCCTTTGTTAGATAAGACATCAAATGCATCTTCTGAGGTACATCATTCTTTGAAATCTTAAGTAATATGTCATGCAATAGCTCTCACAAGACGTTACCTACAAAAATGCAGAAATACAAACAAGTTAGTATTTTCTAAGTAGTTGTCGAGTGATAATAAAATAAGTGGACCATATGCTTAATTTCTATGCACTTTAAAGGATCCTTACATCAATTTCTATGTACTTATACTTAACCTCACCTCAGTTTTTTTTGCCCTAACTTAGCTTTATGAACTCTCTTGTCACTCTCACTTAATATTATCTTAGCTTTCGCAATAAAGTATCTACAAAAACACAAAATAATATAGAATAATAAAATAAGTGACACATGTGCTTTCTATATTCTTTAAAGGATCCTTAAAATCCTTGAACACGTAAGCTAAAATCACAATAAATATCTAAGGAAAAATAGATCAAATAACCTCATCTTTAGGGTGAAACACAAAAGTTTCATCAAGTGCTACACCTACAAAAGTGTTGTAAAATAATTTTAATTAGCATAGCCAGACTCAAAGAGAAAAAAGCTTGTAGAACAACAACAACAACAACCTAACTCTAAGTTCTAACAGCAACCTTAGCAAGTATAAATCCTTAACTCTTAGCAAGTATAAACCTATAACTCTTAGAAAGTATAAATTCATAACAACAAGTATAAATTCATTACAACAAGTATAAACTCATAACAACAAGAGTTAACAAAATATTTAACAAAATAAAAAATTACCTTAAAGAAAAGGCGTTGGCGAGAGGAGAAAAACACAAGATCGGTGGAGGCGACAAGGCGAGAAAGAGATAGATCTGTGGAGGCGGCCAATTTGTGTGTGTGTGTGATAGAGATCGAGTTAGATCACCTCCACAACCTTAGCAGATCAGATTTGCTATAGTTGTTGAGGTGGCCAGGCAGAGAAAAGAGAGATGAAGAAAACGGACGTGAGAGCGCTATTTTAAAAGCTAGAGTTGGAGATAGAGCAAAATATTTTAAATAACAATTGTCGTAGGTGAACCTACGCCAACGATTATCTAAAAACTGTTGCCTTAGATTTTAAAAAATTTCTGAAAATATAAAGCAACAGCTATTTTAAATAACTGTTATCGTAGCTTTATCAACGCCAATGATTGTTTAAAATAATTGTTATCTTATCTTCCTAGATTATTTTTTGCACTTTTGACAATCACAAGAGTGTTCTATAATTTCTTAAATAACCGTTGGATGAGTTGTTAAATTTCCTTTTTGTTATACTTTGTAGTAAGGTGGATAACCTATTCTATACTTTAATCACTTAAAAGATGTGAAACTCAGGACTTCATTTCGAAAATATTTTAAATTAAGAAACCAAGTCAGACATCAAAAGAATTTATGCGCCGTGATGGGATAATTCTTATCAAATCCTCCTCTAGCATTGGAATTCTTATCAAAACTGTGTAGGCTTCCAAGAGAATTAAATAACCTTTCTAATTTTCCTTTTTAGAAAGGACTTGTTCTCTTTATCACTTCCCAAGAACAACTTGAAGTGCCTTTAATTAAACTAACAGTAGGTGCAAAACCAGTAAAAAAGAACATGGTCTTCCGTGGCGTTCCACCAAACATCAATCGTGTATATTCGAGCAAACAGTAATGAGTGCTGATACCTGAAACACAAAAGGCAACAAAGGTTATGTCACACGGTCACAACAGACATGAGTGCTGTAAAAAGGCCCTTTTAGATTTATTAAGCGAGATACTTTCGTGGAAAGAAGAAATGAAGGGACATAAAAGCAAGAATTGTCCATATAATAGTTTCACAATCTTCAGTGATGAAGCCTTATTAATGGGTCAGGCTGGAAATGGGATCTGGTGCTGCGCGGTATCGTGTAGTGCAGCATCAAAATTGTGAAAATGATTTGCATCAAGATTCGTGCTAAATATAAAGGCCCTCTGATTTCTATCTCTGGCGATCGATCGTGAAATTGACGGTCGATCCGGATCGTCCATCTGCTGTAGCGCAATACTGCTCTACAGCAGATCCGGGTCCGGCAGGCTGAGGCTGTTGACTAGACTTGGCGATTATCATTGGAGCTGTTTTAAATTTTCTGGTTTTGTCTCCATTTCAAATTAAATGGTCTTCTAAGTTGTTGTGTGCTAACACAATTTTAGTAATAATATTAACATGATGTGATTTAGATTGACAGAGTACTGGAGAGGATATTACATGCTCTTCTGTCACTTGTTATTCACTTGTCCATTCAGTATTCAGTATTCACTTGTTATTTATTTAGCAAATAATTATTATGTAACAAATAATTATTTCATTTAACACTTCTCAGAATTAAATACGTTTCTTTTATTTAAGTATTATCCAATGAAACTAATCACATCTTTTTCAAAATTAGACACATTTTTTGATAAATTCTTACAAGGTCTCATGAATCGTGTCAATCCGACATCATGTGTGACAGATGTTATTTTGATCCAATAGATTTATTATTTTGCACTAATTTAAATAACATATATTATTTGTTATGCTGTAGGTATAAAGAATACAAGCAACTCGACAGATAAAACCAACGAGAATAAAAGATAAATTAAAATTTTATTTATTAGATATGGATTAAACTGCAATTTATTTGTCATAGAATATTGATCATGCTTAAAAAGAATAGGTTAAAATCCAACTCGAGCTACCGCGTAATATAATTAAATGTCTCTCCCATGTTTTTTTTTCTTGAGCTCTAAATTATATTCTGATTCCATTTCAAATAATATTGAAAATGAATTATAATTAGGGGTTAGTGAATTTGTTTTCTATTTTTCTAAAAATGTATTATTTAGTTATTATTACATTAGGAGTATTGTTTAATGAATGGTGTGTGTACCGTTAGTTAAAATAGTTGGGTTGAATTACATTTACATAGAATGCTACTGTACGAATATATTCTTTTTTAGATTTTTGTAAGAACTGTATCTACATTAGTATTAATTTGTGAGCTTTATGTTCCCGTTTCATTATCAATAACAATAATTTTGTCTTCAATATATGATATTTATTTTTACTTTTGTGCTCACGAAGACTTGAATCGGTGATCTCTTGAGAGTCATTCTAATTAGTTATAACTAGACTACTAGATCACAGTGCACACATGTTTATCTCTTTCTTTTTTTTCTCCCCTATATCTACCTAAAATATCTCTTTTTATATTTTAGTGAAATTTATAAAACCTATGCTTCCAAAAAGTAAAAAAATAAAAAACAATTTTGGTTTTGGTAAAAGAGCTCCAGTCAAGACCATATGGAGTCATCATGTTAACTGGGATTATAATTAATTCGAGTGCATGCATTTTAGTAAGGTCAAATCACCATTAATATGGGTTTTTTTTTCTAATTTAGTATTGTTAATTACGCATGGGGTCTTGTAGCTAGCTTAAGTGGAAGTTAACTAAAAATGATTTTTTTAATTATAAACTATTTATTGACATAATTCGCTGTAGCGCAGTACCGCGCTATAGAAAATTAACGATTGGATCGACCGTCCGCGATGAAATTAAAAGGTCATTTATACTTTGACACGAATTTTGAAAATAAGATCAAACGGCCCACATACTGCGCTACACCGGTCCCGCGCAACATCAAATCCGGTTCCATGCTTTGTTGTTCACTGAATAATTAAATTTTCGATAGCTTAGATTTATTGGCTACATGTTTTTACTAATAATGGTATATTCGCATGAAATTTAATAACAAATATTGCACATGAGAAGCATTGCACGTATTAACTTATCTGTTCAAGTAGCTAGAATTGATTTCCATAGCATTTTTCCCTTTTTTTTAATATTTCCACTGGTTTGAGAGTATCCACCAGTCGAGCAATAATTTTCCCTTGTAAACAGCATCGTGACAAATCATCAAACTTTGAATTTCAAACATTTTCACATTTAAATGTCTATGGATGCATTTGCAACTTGCCACTAGAAACAATCAAACATTATGGATTATTATTGGATTGTGATGTAACAGAAATGGAGGGGTAAACTGGTCATTTTGCTCCTAGCAACCTCGGATCACGCAAGTTCGATGACAACCAATTATTCCTTCCACACGCATGTTAACAACCTTGCTTTACCCTCAGATTTGAGGACTCTGTTTTTCTACCGCGCGGTATTGCGCAGTATCGCGTCTCGACTGTCAGATGAAAAATCAGAGCGGTTAGATCTGAAGCATAAATCACAAGAAAATCGGACGATCTCATTCCCAGATTTGGGGGTTGGCAGCACGCTTGAAATCCCACAGAAAATCGTGTTTCTGTTTTTTTTACAGTACTCCTTGATAAGTTATTTGGTTATAATAACTTAGCCGCCAAATAAGCAGCTAACGATAAACTTTAGGCAAGTACACACACATTTATTTATTTTGTCATAATATTGCCTACAAATAGATTACATATAAAATTTACGATAGACTTCTATGTACCTTATTGATAATTTGGATATATGGAAAGATGACTTAACAACAGTTATTTTGACAATTGATTTTGGAAATACAATATATTTTTTTTAAAAGTACCGGTCTATTAGAGAACATATAAATAGCATAACAATCAAATTTCAAGCTTAAGGAGACACGAAAAAAGAAATCCCCCTCAAGAAGAACAGAGTCTGAATTTTTAGATTTTTTTTTAAATGAACAAAAATAACACATTTTAATAATTAAAAATAACACTATTATTGTTCACTTTCAAAAAAAATTCAAAAATCATAGCTACAAAACTTCAAATGGACTCAAATTTGATTTTCTAGGAGATATTAATGTCTAAATTGTGTTGACAAACTTAGATCAGTCATTTGAGTTGCCGGTGTGTGACTTTTTATGCCGAAGTAAAACACTCTTTTTATTTTGCATAGCACGGTAACATATCTCTCTCTATATATATATAGAATTGGGTTGTAATGCTTGATCAAGCACTGTTAAAATCTCACAAACAGACTGTTAAAATTTCAATTTATCATGCTCAATAAATTTTTTATATCAAAATCTTGTGGGATACCAAAATTTTCTACTTTTAGAATTTCGTAAGTATTTGTTTTGAATTTTTTAAAATGACTAAAAAATAATAATTAAATAATCAATGATTATACATAAAATATGTCACTTTCAAAAATCCAATATAAGTATTTACGAAATTCTAAAAATAGAAAATTTTGGTATCCCACATGATTTTGATATAAAAAATTTATTGAGCATGATAAATCGAAATTTTAACAGTCTATTTGTGAGATTTTAACGGTTCAAATGTTTATGCCGTTTCTTAAACAAAACAATCAACGACATTTATAGTTGTATCGTTAGTTAAACGATACAGCTAACGACACAGGCAATTGTTGTGATCGTTAAAACGTTTGACAGCTCTCATAATACATGGCTAGACATGTTCTATATCATCAACTATCATATCAATGCGTATAAATTAAAAAATGTTTAGTGTATGTTTAAACATAAATTATTGACTTGAAATTTCAATGGTTTCAATTAATTATATATTTTTATGTATTATTGATAAATAGAAGTATAACCATTAAGCTATCTATATGTCAATTACATACTCGTAACCCAAAACCGATTTCTTCGTTTAGTGGTTAAGAGTAATATTTTCTGTATAAAAAATCGGGATTTGAAACCTCAGCTGAAAAGATTTTTGGTCATTTATTATATTTGAGAGGTAAATACCCTCATCTCTATAAAAAGATATAAAACTCTACTTGTAATTTTTATTTTATTTGAATTTCTTAAAATAATGTTTTCAACTAGTCTCTTTTCTTCATCATTTATTTCCCTCCCTCCTCCCTCCAAAAATAATGGTCACAAGAACTCAAAATGACACTGGAGTAATTTTAAAATTGACAATTCAATATAGTGTTATTCCATCCTTAATGACAAGAAAAATAGAATTATGAAAATAAAATTCGCTTGAACAAAAAAAGAACTATTTGATAGCACAATGAATTACGTATTGTATTGAAAAAGAGAACACAGAAATGACAAAATTAAAATATTTTATTATAAAATTCAGGTTTAGTTCTCTTGACTAAGACAATATCCGTAGCGTGAAAGTTCGCAAATGTGAAAAACAACATCAAAATATTTTATTATATTTTATTTAAAATAAAAAAATTAACATGCAAAAGAAAAGGAGACTTTGTCAATAGCAACTGCACTTAATTTGAGAAAGAGATACAAATGATGTTTACACTTAGAACAAGCAAATCATGATTATGACAAAATAAAAGATGATGTTAGAGGGTTTTTAGGTCTGACTCCATTTAGCTATGTTTCTCTGACCACGTCAGCATTAGAAAAAATCTTTGTGCTTGTTTGTTTAAATAATGAAATTTAGTTGAAGACTTCGGCTAGCTTAAGTTAACTATCAGAATTAAATACTATAATTAGCTAGATTAGATTCTCCTACTTCCTTGAAAGTGAAATCATAACGAATAGATTATGAATATGTTATATGTCAGTGGTACTTTCCGTCCGAAATTTTTCATAAAGGATGTAATAATGAGTCGGATTATATGTAACGGTTTGAGCCACAAAAAAACTGTACAAATGATCGGGAACGTTAAATTCTCTTCGCTATTTTAATATTTTTCGTATGTTTTTCTTGTTTAGGACTCAATTCATGACAGAAAATAGGAGCGTTATTTTTAATAACGCCTCTAAGAAACTGATTTGATTGTGGAACTTCGAGAGAAATCCTAGTTGAAAATCATCTAGGAGTGTTGTTGCTAATCACGATTCTATTTCTACACAATGGAAAAAATAGAAAAAGAGAAAACAATCGAATATAATAAAATAATCGAAGAAATTTAGAGATACTATTGTTAATAGCATTCCCACCATTTATAAAAAAATTAAAATCTTAAACTATTATATTTCATTCAACCAATATTTAGACCCTTTATAAAAATTTCCCGCGTCTTTATTCTTTTTCTCTTCCAATAAAGGATTTTTTATAAAGAGCATTTTAACGGAACAGAGTAAAAGTAATGACCTCACGTCCCTGAAAATTATTACGAATGATCAGGGGTGCGATTATTACTCATGCCCCTACCATCAATCAATTATTTTAAGAGAAATTATTTCGGTATCCTTAATCTCGTATTCCACACTTGTACCTCGCATAAGACAATGTTTCCAATTTTGAATTTCAGATCTAACCCCCAGTCTCTCACTATCATTTCTCCTTTGTCTTATTCTTATTTTATCTTATTCTTTTTTTGAACTTATTTTTTCTCTCTCCCAACTGCATATTTTTTCTTCCTTTTTCTTTTTTTTTATTGATGAAAACATTGAAAAACACCGTTCAATCAATGCTTCACATCGATGAAATGTTGTTTCGCATGATGAAACGATGAAAATCATCGACGAATATCAGGTTTGCATCGATGAATATCCATGAAAACATTGAAAAACAACGATGAATCGATGAAAATAAAAAAGAATCGATGAAAACATTGAAAAACGGCAATGAATCGATGAAATATTGAAAACATTGATGAATTGATGAGAAAAAAAACAAAGGAGTTAGTATAACCATCAGAGGAGTTAGTATAACCATCTGAGGAGTTAGTATAACCATCTGAGATGTTAGTATGACTATATCCTTAGTTAGTATTAGCACATTTTTATATAGTGCAGATTAGACATGAAACAGTGAAAAAAAAAGATTTAAAACAACTAGTCTGAACACCTGTTTTATTTAGTCTTAACACATTTTTTATTTAGTATGCACACCTATTTTATTCAATATGCACACCATTTCTATAAAAAAAAACAAACTTGAAACAACTAGTATGACCATCAAAGGAGTTAGTATAACCATCTGAGATGTTAGTATGACCATCAGAAGAGTTAGTATGACCATCAGAAGAGTTAATATGATCATCAGAGGAGTTAGTATGATCATTAGAGGAGTTAGTATAACCATATCCTTAGTTAGTATGCATATCATTTCTGTACAAAACAGACTTGAAACAGTGCGAAAAAAACAGACTTGAAATAACTAGTTTGAACACCTATTTTATTTAGTCTGAACATCTTTCTTATTTAGTCTGAACACTTTTTTTCATTTATGTGTGCCTCATAATTGACTTGAAGTAATGCAAAAACATACCTGAAATAACTAGTCTGAACACCTATTGTATTTAGTCTGAACACCAGTTGTATTTAGTCTGAACACTTTTTTTCATTTATGTGTGCCTCATAATTGACTTGAAGTAATGCAAAAACATACCTGAAATAACTAGTCTGAACACCTATTGTATTTAGTCTGAACACCAGTTGTATTTAGTCTGAACACCTGTTGTATTTAGTATGAACTAGTATGACTATATCTTAGTTAGTATGAGCTCAAAATAACGTTTGATTTCGAATGGATGTAACTTTTGACTCGTACCTCTGATTCACTCGTATGAGCACTTTTCGGAAACCACACGACACGACACGACGCACACACTTTATCAGGGATCCCCCCGTAATGACGCTATTTGACCCCGAATGGATCCTACAAATCATATTTTTTTTAGATTTTTTACTCAAATTTTCTCAAAAAAAATGCTTGAAACAGCGCAAAAACATAGTTAAAACAATTAGTATGAAAAAATATTATATTTAGTCTGAATACTTGTTTTATGTAATCTGCACCTCTTGCATTTTGTGCAAAACAGACATTGAACACTGCAAAAAAAGACTTTTGAAAGCTAGTATGAACACCTCTTTCAACTAGTTTGAATACTATTTTATTTTTGTCTGAACACATGTTTTATCTAGTATGAACACCTATGCATTATATGGAAAACATTCTCAATAGTGTGTAGGGCGAAAACGTTCAGAATAATGCGCGCAGTGTAACTTTTCATTTTTATTCACTTCGACTATTTGACTTTCCATTTTTTGAAAGTGTTTGACTGTTTAACTTTCCCTTTTTGGAAAGTTAGTTGGGGTACGCGTATGGGATACAAGAGTTGGGGTACAACTAGTTAATCTCTTATTTTAATATTTTTCTTAGTTTTTCTTCTTGTATGGGCCTTATTTGTCTGCTCAAAGTTGATTCCCATCTGGAGTGCTACTAATGGTCGTGCCTCTAAGGATATCCCAATAATTTTTAATTTGACTATTTTAGTGATAACATTGAATACAAAAGAAAAATAACAATAGTAGTAATAATATTAATAATAATAGCAAAACTAATAGTAAAAATAAAAGAATAATAATGACAATGAAATTGTAATAATTAAAATATAAATAATATAATAGTAATAATAATAATTATAAAGATTATAATAAAAATAATAATAATAATAATAATAATAATACTAAAAAAATAATAATAATAATAATAATAACAATAATAATAATGACAACACTTGTAGTAAGTATACTATTATAATAATGTTAATATTTAAAATAATATTCTTAATATGTAAAATAATACTAAAGACACTAATTGCTATAATATTAATAACAATAATAAAATTAGAAAATAATGTTGGAATTGAGACGTCAATTTCAATAAATAAAGTTTGGAATACGTGTTATATGATTAATACATGTTACATACTGTCGCTTAATATTACGAGGAGTAATATAAAAATATGTCAAATAATGTGATTAACTGATAGGCAATGACATTATACGTGTTTTATTAAGATTTTGGACACGAATGCATATAGAACTTAAGTAAATTAACTATAATTATTAATGGACCAATTATGATTAATTAAATATATATTGGTGTAATTGTAAAGTCAAAAATATTGTTTGGGCTAAACCTAACTCAAATTGGATCAAAGTCCAAGCAAAACAGCACAAACGCAACTCTATTGCGGCCGTAATGGAATAGGAAGATTTGGCAGTAATCTTCTAAATTTTCAGAAGATATATTGTGGCCGCAAGAGACTTGGCAGATTTCCTACCAAGTCTGGAAGCCTAGTTTATTGCGACCGCAATAAAATCCATTGCGGTCGCAAGAAACCTATTCCAAGGCAGATTTTGACCGCTTAGATTTACCGTTATCTTTTATGATTGGATATTATAGCTATCATACCAAATTCATGGAAATATTTACAGAAGTGAATATTAGAATTCGTAAAAGAATTGGAGAGAATATAATTTCAAATATTTGATGAATATTTGATAATTAATTTTGCATCTTTCCAAGATACACTGACACCTCTATAAATATCGTTGGGTCTCCATCCATTCAAAATGGTTCGTTGAACAAAAATTTCTGATTATCGACATAGGGCATATGTGTTGTGCATAGCCACTATTCTTAATCCATTAGAAGAATTACTCCATTGTTCTGTTCGTAACTTTGGAGAAAGGAAAGGCACTAGGATATACGTGGATGAAATAACTAACACATCACGTCAAACTTCCGTCGCTAGAGGGACTCCGTTGAAAGGACATACATATAAGGGAGACCGTAGGGGTGGAAGATAAGTATCGTTTCTGCACTCTATTTTATTTCAAACACGTAGCACGGAGGTTCGATTCAAATTGCAATTATTTTGTTGTAATTTAGGGATTTTGGTATTTTGGCTCGTACCCTAATTAGAATTGCACCAAATCAAGTCCAACAAATAATACAATTAATAAAAATATTAATGACATCAGTTAAAATGAATAACAATGTTATTAGTACAAAATATATTATTGTTGGAGACTAAGCGAGAAATGATAATGATCTAGTGGTTGGGTGCAATTGCTTGGGGTGATTAGTTTGGAATGGATTGGGTTCGAATCTCTCTAGGCCATTATTTTTCCAATAAAATTAGAGGCGCCATTATTAGTCGCGTCCTAATGAGGTGAACTGCTGCTGAGACAATCCGAGAGCCACCATGTTTTTGGCAAACTAGGGGTGCTACTATTAGTCGCGCCTCTATTTTATTCTTCTGCAATAATTGTGCCCCTAATTCTTTCTTACATTTATAATTTAGGGCCCACCCTAAAGAGGAACAAACTCCTGAGGGTTGCGACTAATAGCTCGCCCCTAAGGAATTTTTTTCCTATTTTAATGCAACCCGTCCCTTTTCTCTCCTTCAAAAATCCCCAAAATTTCTTTCTTTCTTCCTCATCCGACTCCTCCACACCCCCACCAACCTTCTCCCTCTCTCCTTCTCACTTGGGTTTCCTCAACCCCTCCTTGTCCTTTCTCCATTGGTGGATCGAGTTTCTCCTTCTTCCTCCTTCGCTTCTAGGTTTGTAATTTGTTTTGTTAATAGTTGATGTAAACTATGGATAAATTGCAAATATGAGTTTGTTTAGGCATTATTGTTTATTATTGGTGATTATTGGTGTTCAAATTAGTTGTTATGTTATTAGAAAAATTACTAGAGTTATTGTCGTAAGTTTTAAAAAAATGGTAATTTTGCTAACAATGTGTAGGGTTAGAGTAATAATGTTGCTAAGGTTATTGTCATAACTTTTGCACATTTTGTTTTGTTATTGTGCTAAAAGTTTGTATGGTTAGAGTAATAATATGAAATTTATCTAATTCAAATTAGTAGTCATGTGAATGTCTAACTTTTAAAATTTATGTGGATATAGTCATGTAGAGGTAGAGGTCGAGATCATGCAGAGCTCGAACTTCTACCTCAAGTTGAGATATCATACATAGGTTATTGCTCACGTTGAATTCCACACATGCATCCA